>CM060601.1:20382459-20897459 GCA_030578255.1 Tiaroga cobitis | reverse complement strand
CTATAAATACAGTAGAAACTCCTGACTTCAACTCAAACATGCAGATGCTCACTTTAAATTCAGATTTAAAGATACATTTCCACCGCTCAGATAAAAAGAAGTCAATGGAAAGAAACCACAAAGACCAGTGTTATGCATAAACTATACTTACTGTTAGAAATTGGAGATTAACGTTTGAAAATCTCCCACTGATTTTGACATTGTTAGAATATTCACCACTCAAAATCAGTGCTGTCTTTGCATCCTGGATTATGATTGGTTTGCTTTCTTGCATTTATTTGCATACTAAATTTGGATTGGTAACAAAGGTTGAGAAACATTTACTGCAACATCCCGATGTATATATCTATGTATGTCTGTTCATTATTAAGAATTTCAGATGGATGGATCCAATTCAGAAATCTAATTTTCGGTATTGCGGCTTCAATTCTAACCCTTTAAAAAAGCATTTATGCATACAGTATGCACGGACCGGTAGTGATCCATTTGCACTTTCTACAATGTAGTGTGTAAATGTCATGCTGTTTATTATTTATGCGTTTATTTTTGAGAACAGTTGACCGAAAATATGTGGCTGCCAAGCATTTTATGTATTCAGAACCAAAGCATTAAACCTAAACTTAACTAAAACGTACAATGCAAGCACTTACTATTTACTTCTAGAAATGCAAATATAATTATAAAGTCATTTACACTTGATTCTATTTAGATTCATTATAGCCTATATCTGTTTAGCTTCCCAATATAAAAAAGAATATATTAAAAAAATAACATAAAAATCAGCTTCATGAGCCATAATTTCACTAGTTACCTGGATTGGCTACATTTTAGTTTCACTAGTTCATTAGTTGAATGTGTTTTTGGCCGGATTAATACCAGTAAATGTGTTATTATAGCAAGAACTCGGACACTGCAATGATGTGTGAGCTAAATGTGTAAAACACAGTGGTGATAAAAATGATATATCGTGACGTCCCTGTTAACCAGCTCCTGTTGTTCAGAAGCGAATGTAACAGGAACGTAAACTTGAATTAACGCTACACAGAGGAAGTGTGAACAAAAGTGGTGTTCTGATACACTCACACACAGTTTCACCAGCACACTATCTAAAACAAGGCCATGGGTAAAGACATGCACACAAACACACACTGAAACTATCAGGTGAGGTTAACTGCACGCAACCTCAGCACATGGACAGACTACAAAACGGCCGTATTGTGGTGAAGTCACGTTGACAAACACCAGCAAAAAAAAGCTCAAAGGAAAAGAGAACAAGCACTAAGTAGGACGACTACACCGGCGCGTGAGCGGGAAGCCCTACTAAACATAGCAAATAATAAACCCAAAAATAAAAAAAAATAAAAAAAACAACCTCAGCCACATCCAGCTCATCATCAAAGGCAATTAGCTGGAAGAGAAGAGCATACAGCAAAGTTAGTAGGAAGGAATCAGAGAACGCTCAGAGGACAATGTTCGTTAGTGACATAACAAGATTATTGTGATTGTTATTTATTAGCATTAGCCTTGAAAGCATTAGTTGCTAATTATAAAAACGTACAGTATGATGTAGATTTGACCAAATCTTGCCATTTACAGTTAAAGACCACATGAATTCACATGATAGTGAGTGCAGGGCTTTTTTCTTTGGCATAAAAAATAAATACAAATAAATAAATACAAATAAAAATACAATTAAATAAAATTAAATAAAATTAAAAATAAAACAAAATTTAATAAAATTGTTAATTAAATAACCATGCAGCAAACATTTTAAAATATCTGGAAAAATTACTTTAGAAACCGATTAACTTTAAATTCTTACTGTTGGTTAATGGTTAAACAGTTAATCATGAGCATTCCTAGTCCAGACATGAAATTAAAACCATAAAACTCTCATGGGGTCTTTAAAGTAGATGTTTGATTTAGACAAAATTACCATTATAGTAAACTTTGTTCAAATATGGTAGTGAGGTTAATTGGGTGTTAATTAATTTAGTCTTAGCAAAATACTAGAAATGGACAGAGGTTTTTATATTTGGATGAAACCCACATTAGTCAAATCAGCATGGTTATATAAAGTGTTAGAAGGACATGAACAGATGCATGTGTGTGTTTGTGTGCGATTATATATATATATAGTATATAGGCTAGTAAAAACAGCATGTCAGATGTGTAACATGGCCTTTGAACTTGATTTTTGGCAGTACTGTGGGAAGACCTGTGAGGCCTGTTTGGGGATTTTTATGGGTAATATGGACAAATATACAGGAGCACACGCCAAGGGATTCTTGACATTTATATCAAGATGGATAATAGTTCTGTAGAAGAAGGCTTGTGTAAGTGGAAGGATATTTTTTTAATCCAACTACAGTGTGTGTGTGTTACCTTATCCCCATAGCCACGGTCTTTAGTCATCATTTCTCGAAGCGTCTGCAGAACCTTTATACACAAACGCTCCTCGTTTTCCTCTAAAAGCTGTTTAGTGTGTTTTATCAGTCTGAAAGAGGAAAAACACAAAGTTTGCATTTATAATTATAACATCCTCAAGGCACGATTCAGTATCTACTGTATATGCTTTCATTGTAGGGATGCATGATATACCAGCCTTAAAAAATAAAAAAAAATAAAAAAAATGTAGTGCTGGTAAAATATTAGAAATGGAGATCTGCTAAAGATTACATTTATCACTAAATTATCTGCAATAATGCATTTTATTTTAATATTGGCCTTAAAATGAAAAAAAATAAAAAAATAAAAAAGATTCTCCTTGTAATGCATATTCTTTAAACTGCTTCAGGTAAAACCACCTGCTAAGTGACTAAACTTCACAATGTCAACACCAACCTTAAGCAAACTAAATAACTTTGACTTGAACTGAGGCAAAAAAAAATCAAGTGAAACCAAATTGATCTGAGCTGTTGATAGGCTGCCATTTTGCTTAGACTTTACATTGTAATGTAACTCCATTCCATGAATCAGATAATCCTACAGCTCAGGATTACTCCGACAGGAGCCGTCACATGCAAACAAACACAGATGGCCGCACAAACACACAGGTAATCCCATTTGTAGCTCTCGCAGAAAGAGGAGTATCTCACAGCACGAGGACACACACTGACGACAGGTGAAGGACAGTAAGCACTACTGTGTGACTGCATAATGCGGCCCATGTGTGGAAGAAACAATGATTTATTTCTCATACGCAGAGGCTTGAGGTTTAATAATAGGAATATGAATGCACTAGCTCTAATATAACTTGTTTTTGCCCAATTTAGACAAGGAAATCACACGATTTTCTTTGTTTATGTCTTTTATGCTCAACAAGGCTGCATTTATTTGATGAAAAATACAGTCAAAACAGTAATAAAGTAAATGTGATTTAAAATCACTTTTTTCTGTTTAAATACATTTTAAATGTAATTTATACCTGTGATGGCAAAGCTGAATATCCAGCCGCCACTACTCCAGTCTCCAGTGTCTCCACTGGTAAATGTCACCAATAAAATGCACATATTTCATTCAAAACTTAAGGTATTGATAGTTTTTAATAGTAACAAGCTATTAATAATTTGACTTCTATTCAATAATTGCGTGTGCTATGTATTTTATATGGTTATTAGAGCATTGTGATGTTATCTTCGCAACATGCTAAGGTCAATCTCACTACAGATCCGTGTAACTGAATTATATTTGTGATTGCAACATCGTGAAACAAAATATTGGGGGGAAAGGTGTTTCAAATCATCCTTCCTGTATGTTTTATGTCCACCAGTTAACCTGATTCACAGAAATCACTGGCTCATTACATAAAAAGGCAGTTGTTTATGGTTTAATGGGAAAAGGAAACGCACTTGGAGATGAAGCCTCCGCTCTCGCACTTCCGCCGGGCATCAGTGTTCTCAGGGAAGAGCAGCTCGGGACGGTGAAGCACATCCACCAACACCGAGAGCTCAGCTTGAACCAGGGGCCGCAGACGATCCTCCAGAGCAGACACTATGTCCTGACAAACACAGTCAAATTCAATTATTTTAATCATGTGCACCTAAAGCCCTTCAGACAGTATAATATTATACAGTGGATCACAGGGTGTGTAAAGGCCCATTCACACCAAGGACGATTAAAGTAACTATAGTGATAACTATATTAGCCTCCAAACCAGCTGACGATATTGTTCTACTTATTAAAAGCGCGCCCTGCAGTTTTGTCATCTACCGCTTTAAGGGCGTGATCTCTTTAAAGCAGGATGGATTCTGATTGGCTGTCAATGTGTTTATCATTCATCATCAGCTGAAAAACAAAAATTCTGAAAGTGATACCAAAGATATCGTTCCTCTGTGCCGTTATCGTTATAGATGTGGTGTGGACTCTGCTATTATTTTACATTTAGAACTATTTTTTTTTTAACTAAACTATAGCCTTTATGGCTATCGTCCTTGGTGTGAAATGATGTTAAGTGACACTTGCTAAGCACCAAATGGGAATAAAAACTGACATAGGTGAGTACATAAAGCGTCTGATAACTTTATATTAGTAACTAAAACCTCAGAAAGGTTTTTTTATGCACCATAACTTCATGTGGCAACACATATTTTTGTGTCATATATACTTTTCAGAGAGACAGAAACTGGCTTATTTCATATACGATACACTACCATTTAAAAGTTTGGGGTCGATACGATTTAAAAATATATATTTTTGAAACAAAAAACTTGCTCATCACCAAGGTTGCATTTATTTGATCAAAAATATGTTTAAATGCAGCTATATTGTGAAATAATGTCCTGTATATCTTCTCGTATGGCACTAGCAGGTGTGGTAAAAAAAAAAAGAAGATTTTTGGACTCAGCACCGAGGCTGAATCCAGCAGCCCTGAGGCACATAGCGCAGACGTGAGCTGTGCAAACGTGTCTGAATACTCGCCAACTCACTCCACAGCTGCACAGGGGTGGAGACAGACGTGCTTGAAGCCATGGTTTACCGCAACTCGCTCGCTCACTCACACTCACCCCCCCTCCCCTCCCCCGGCTGGATGACACCCTTCCACTGACCTCTATCCCGTTCATCAGTCTTCTGAGAGGAGTATGAAAGCAGTATTTTAAAACAAAAGGAAATGCATGTTTCTAACCACCACACAACCTTCTGATGACAAAGTGCCTTTCTTCTGCATTTCAACACTTATGTTGCACCTTGCAAAAGAAAACAACTGTTCTTCCTCTGTTAAACATGACAGCAAGGGCTTCTAGATACCACTGGAAACTTATCAGCAAGTTGCTGTATAGATGTGCTGAAATGGGTCATTATCATGAGGAAGTTGTTTTTGGCCTTTCCTTACCCATGCACTTCCAAATTACTGCTGTATTATCAAATATGCACATTTTGAAATCATTACGTTTAATTACTTTTTGATGTCATTTATTTCCAAAACTAATTGGAAATATAAGCTAACATTTTCATATACATTTCAGAATTTTAGTTAACATATTTAGCCTGTTATTAAAACAGATTTGAAGTAGTGTCTCCAGGCTACATGTATGCATTAAGTTTATCACCATTATATTTTAAACTGTATAAAAAAAACTATATATTTTGTAAATACTGTACAATATAAATAAACCATTCCATAAATAAAAAACTGCACTTATAAGTCCACTTATTTTGAATCATTTATCATTTATGTTGCATTTTTTAATAATAAAGGAAAAAGTGGATATAAAAACAAAATTATAATATAAAATATAATGTATGAAGTAGTATAATTATATATAAAATATCAGAACTTAATGATTAAATTCTTAAATTCTCTTTTTTAAGTAGTACCTAGTTATAACATCGAGCATAAAAGCAGCATAAAACTGCACATACATTTTCACATTTTTTAATACAGACTTACAGAATTAAACTGTCAATCCTGTTTGTTCATTTCTGAAGGTATAATTTTATTTATTTGCTTATTTATCTATTGCTTCGCAATTCAATTCATTTTCACAGTATTTTTCTGATAGAATGTTTGTAATCTTACAGAAATCATCTGATCAAACTGTACAAGGCACCTGTTTCATTAAATTATCCAAATACATGTAGCATATGTGCATTTGCTGGAATCTTGGATCAGAGCCAAAAACCAACCGCTATCACAACCAGACTAAATTTCCCAGGACCCACACCTCATCCTGACTCAACTTCCCCATAACAATGCACGTGAATTCCTGGAACGAGTTTCCCGTTTCCCCACCTCCTCAAATTCCATTTTGCAATGCATCTGGAATATAATAGGTGTGGTAGTTGTATGCCTGATTCACCAATTAAACAAGTGTATGACCAAACAATGATTTGCAACAATGATGCTATTTTTAAGTTTGTCTCAATGAAAGCAATTTTGACACGATATTTAATACACAAAAATATTACATCAACTTCCTCATTGGCTGAGATCCCGCATTACCTGCAGCCTCTCGATGATGTTCCTGTAATCTTTAGAAGTCGTGAGCGTCGAGTCCCTTCTGGATGCGTTGCGAGCCGACATTCTCCAGTTGAGGATGGTCTTCTGTACCACATTGTTGGACTTCACAAACAGGTTGTTCACCTGGCTGTCCAAATCCACCGGGATGGCGATCGCTCTGCTCTTGGCTGAATGAGACAGTTGAAAATACAACTATCACATGCACACTTCATGAATGGTGAAATCATTTCCTTAAAGGACAGTCACACTACACCTTTTGTTCCATTGACTACCATTCATACGCATACGAATGCTAAAGACCGATTGTATATTTTGAAACTTCATATCACAACCATTGCGGTATCTGTAGAAATAGTGTGCTCAAAATCTAGTGTGACCGCAGTTTTACGCTTCAGTCAGGTTTTTATGTGAAACACAACAGAGGATGAATGTACAGTAAAGATAGATGGGAATGATGTTATCCTTTAGAGCTGTATGAGGCTCACTCCGTGTGTGAATTTATGGAAAAGTGGAATGGTCAAGGTCAAATACTTACCCACATCAGACAGAACCTTAATGCAGCTCTCCACTGAGGCTTTCTGAGCAGGAACCAGCCAGTTACAGTGGTAAACTCTGAAAACCCCCTGCAAGAGCTGCACAAACACAGGCTGCCGGGTCTGGAGAAGAAGAAAGAAACCACAACACGAGAGGAGAGGAGAAAGGAGAAACAGAGAATGTAAAATGACTGGGGAAAAGAAACAACAAATTATTAATAATGGTGAACTTGAGAGAGGAAACTTCTCTGACGAATGTTCAGGTTTTAAAGTGAACAAAACATCTCTACAGAAACTTTTTGGTTCTTTATATGTTGAAATAAAGCGGTCCATTTATATGAATGTTTCAGGCTCATTACAAAAGCTCTATCGACAGCATTGGACAATAATTTTGACTCAAATGGCAATGGGTCAAGGCATTCTAAAGGGTTTTAAAGCAGAAATATGAAGCTCATATGTTGGTTAAAGGAATTAATTATTCCATAAAAGACGTGTAAATATTTGAGCTATATTTGAACTTTCGGTTAAATGTTACCTACATAATTCCTGTGACCCATTTCTGATATCTGGTTTCCAGATATCCACTACCATTCAAAGAAATTAAAGGTAGGGTATGCAATTTCGGAGAGGCTAGCAATAGCGAGCTAGCTTTGAAAGCATTAGATCCCACCATCCCTTCAGTGTCTACAAAGCCACGCCTCCTTCAAAACACATGAACGAGTACAGCAGAGTCTTCAAAGCGTCATGAGAAACAATGTTAAATGACCTCGTGTCTCAAAGCACGTAACATTACAATAATAATGAACGTAAACAGCTTATAGAGCTCTCACTTGTACTAACTGACTGCAGCAGGTTCATTTAAAAAATCTGAGTCTAAGTACAGTATGTGAACAGCTCTGGGTAGAACGTCAAGGGTTGTCATCTTGTAATTACGGTTATGACATGACGTTAACGCAGCAAATGCTCATTGTTTTGGCCAGGAGGAACTATAAAAGGCTGCTGTGTTTACTGTCTGTCTACGGTCAAAAAAGGAGTTGAAAAAATGAATACAATTTCACAAAGACAAAGTTAGTGAGTTGCTTAGTTAGTAGGATTACTGCACATGCGAACGCACTGAGGGACTGGCTTCTGTGGTCATCCTCAGCATGTTACAGATGCTATCGATAGATCTTAACTTGCATTGTACCCAGCATATTTTTTTAATACAATCTACAAAAAACTTTAAAAATAACGCCTTCATTTGGGCATAGTTCTCATTTTTTTTTATTGTAGATAAAGGTTAAAAGGTTAACAATTTATGATGCATTAACACCTCTAGTAACAGAAACTATTTACCAACACGTCTTACCACCAACACAACAAGTGAGAACCAAACACCACTCACATGAAAAAGTGTAAAGCTAAGAGGAAGGATGACAAGTTTACCATGCTACATTTGTGAGACTGGTACAAACACTTTAGACAACTAGTTTAGTATACCCGAGGGGTTAATCGTGAATTTAAAACAAAAAACACGTCAGTGTGATCTAGTTTCCACTCAAAAAAAGACCAACTAGACAAGAGACTAACCAAAACTACATCACCACATTCCATATGCAACCACTGTGAAGTCTTTACAAAGTGGTACCTCAGTTATTTTGCCTAAAATGGAGGCCTGCCACAACAAAGAGAGATGGAAGAGATTAGAGATGGGCGCTGTCATGAAGCAACACTTCCAGGAAAGATTGAATGGGGTTTAGGGTCTAACACATGGTATTATGAGGTACTTTCTACTTTACAACGGCGTGATTATAGTGATTATACAGATTATGACAGTGATTATAATAAGAAATGTTTCTTGAGCATCAAATCAGCATATTAGAATGATTTTTGAAGGATCATGTGACACTGAAGAGTGGAGTAATGATGCAGAAAATTCAGAAATAAATAGCATTTTAAGCATTTAAAGTATTTTAAACAATAATAATATTTCACAACATTTCTGTTTTTACTGCCTTGGTGAGCATAAGAGGCTTCTTTCAAAAAAAAAAAATCTTTTGATGGTAGTTTAAAGTGTAAATATAAAATATATTTATTTACTATATCTAAAAATGATGCTACTTTTAAATCAGTGGCAATCACATCTAATATTAAAAATTCATGAGAATCAACACATCTATACAGCATAGTAGTATTTATTTACTATAAAATGGAGAACAGTGTAATGTCACAAAATGTCTTTATGCAAGACTCATCCTATTTTGTCCTGCAAACAGTAAAATCAACAGCTAAGACTAATTTTTAGTTACAAACTCTTGAGCTTGTAACTAAAAAGAAGTCTTTACTGTTGATTTTACTGTTTGTTTACAGGTCAAAATGTCATGCATAAAGGCAGAGATAATTTGTGACATCATTACATTATTCTCAATTTTAAATAGAGAATTGGCTTCATCATGTTGTCTAAAACCAAGAAAGACTGCTTTGAAAATAATGGTACGGTACAATGTTATTTTTGAGATACTATTATAGTTTTTATTCAAATTTTGAATTCGTTTTTATTTTTATATTTTTACTTTTTTTGATTTTACAGTTTTTTTATATTTGTATTCGTTTTTTTTAAATGTCTATACAGGTTTTACACATTTTTATTTCAGTTATAGTTTTAGTTATATTTAGTTTTAGTTTTAGTTTTTTTTTTTCTTATTTTATTCCAGTAAACATTTATTTTATTTAAAAAAAAATTTTTTTAGTTATATTATTTAGTTACAAATAATATGCCTGGTCGGTTCAGTACAGACAAATGCAAAGGCAGGATCGACCCTAGTTTCTAACGTTACGAAATGGAGATGTGGGAAGTCTGCGTGTGGTGATGTGCAAGACCATGAGAGAAGAGAGTTCTTGGAAAGCTCTGGCCAGTGCGTCAGTCGCCAGTGGTAAGGCCGATTCTTTAGAAACCCACGGGTGTGACGAAACTGCCTGAATTTCTACAAATCCTATGGGTCTAACAAAGGGCACCGGTGGTTAGGGCTAGACTAGAGATGGGGCGTTACAGATACTCACATACATATGACGTGCCACCTAAGCCAGGAAGGAGTGAAGAGGGGGTAAGATATTATCTGCATGGGTTATTTTCCATTTATGAAAGATAACAGTATATTTACTTCAAAGAAATCAAACCGCTGTAGATAAGATGCAAATGGTGGTAAGCCAAAATTGAACTGAAACTAAAATCATATACTAAACACATATATGAGGAGTATATACTGTTGTATCGGGGTCATTACCTGTAAACTAGTGCTCTGGTCGGAGAAAGGCGAGCTGAAAAATGTCGTCACAATACTCATCACGGTTTCAGTCACGTAGCTTTCTAACGTGGTGTCAGCATGTTTGCGGTCGCTCGTATTGTTGCAGACCTGGATGCAAAACAACCATAAAGAATAGACAGAATTATTGTGGGCTTGAGTCATTTGCTTCTTTAAGCACAGTCAGAACATGCACTTATTCACCCCTTTTTTATGCACCAAAAAAGGAGTCAGGTTAACTGTAGATGTTTAGCAATCATAAAAGTAAAACCACATATAATGAATCACTCCTATTCTACTTAAAAGTAGCAAGAGATTGGTACTTTTTGGTACTTTACACCAAAACGATTCTTTGGGGTAGAGAAAAATCCCCAAAACGGCTTCCATTACCCTGCATATGTCGACCAGAAAGTTCTCAAAGAGCTTCCACATGTGGTTGCTGGTGTAGATCTCCTTCATTTCGACCTCTGTGTCCACGTAGCAGTGGTTCAGGAAGTTTATATATGCAATTTTTACCTAAGAAAGGACAAAGAGTATACTTTATTTTGCAACAAATGATATCAAAGCAACTCCCATTCTGGGGCTGCTTGACCTGGAGAGATGAGATGAGATGAGAGAGATTCAGGCCAGTGGTTTTAAAGCAGGGTTGCGGGGACCACTATGGGGCCTTAGCAAACTTAGCAAACTCCAAAAGTGGCCACCGAATGACTTAAAATTAATTTGTGGTGAGCATAAGACACTTAAAAAAAAAACATACTGATTCCAAACTTTTAAATGGTAGTGTTAATATTAAACATTTACAAAATATGTGATTTTTTTTTTTTTTTCAAATTAGTGGCAATCACAAATCACTGTTTATATATGCATTTATGTTCATTTAAATATAACCTAGTTTGCATGTCTCCGAAAATATATTTTATGAATTACTTCGAATAAAAAGAAATAAGAAAAAAAAAAGAACTGTACCAAATTAACTCATGCTTTCACTTCCCGAGTAGTTTTTGGTTAATGCATTTTCTGAGAAATTGCTGTGTGGTTCATATTTGATGTCCATTTTACCCCTAATAAAGGCTTTTTAGGGACATTAACAAACAATTCATGAGAAACAAGCTGTTTTATGCATTAAATAAAATTCATTAAAAAAATAATGAATTGTTTGTTTGTTTTATGTATTAAAATATTCTAACTGAAACGAAATGCTAAAAGAAAGTTTGTTATATGTGTGTGACACAATTATATGTTTAAACTTCTTTTAACTTCTGGAATCACAACATTACTTGTGGTTGATTAACTCAATATATCTCCCAGTTTGTGTTAGTAAAATAGATTAAAAACAGCTTTTGATTACTGCGTTGGACTTTGAAAACCCGGCCAGTGCCAATCTTGTCTTGTTTAACCAAACTTTGGACTTCTGGTACACACTGCAGCTTATTCTGGCCAATAGTCATGCCCTGAAGAAGGCTCCATGCCGCTACGCGTGGGTGTTTTAAAATTGTCCGTTTAGGACATGTCAGTTTTCCAATAAAGACATTTTAATTAAGGAGTGCCTCGGTCATCAGAGATTTCTTTTCTCTACACTGCCTCTAAAGATGTTCTACCTTGGACCGAAGAGCACCCAAATTAAACTTAAAAGGAATTGAGCACGCCATTCATCCTGAATCCAATAGTCACCCACTTAGACAAGAACAGTCCATCTGACCAACATGTAAAGAGACCGTTCACGGTTTGATTTGTTTTTATGTGCCATTTAGGGGAAGGTAAACAGATGCTACCACAATAAAATGTTGAGGAACAACATTCAAACTATGTGGCATTAAGCTGTAGGCCACCAACCTCAGGGATGCAGTCTTTGTGCGTGACCACACGGACAATATCATCCAACGGCAGCAAGGAGTTGCACTTGATCTCGGTGTAGACGTTTTTGCCCTCCGTGCAGACGGCCAGCAGCTCCACTAGGTGGATGTGGTACATGAGCGGGCTATTTTCATCCATTCGTTCACGCTCCGAACGCATCATCTGGACCAGAGTCTGAAAGGAGGCCCGGTCATTATAAAACACCAAGACATCCTCCCCAGAGTTCACCAACTGCAGGAAAAAAAGAGAGATTTAACATTAAATCACATGAATAATTAGCAAAACTGAAATCATTTCAGCATATCAGCCGCCCACCTCGGCCATTACAATATCCTGGCATTTCTTGATGAACTTGTTCTCTGCCTTGACGATGGTCTGCAGGAACTTCAGGTACTGCACGTGCCTGCCGTGGCTCTCGATGCAGTGGACGAAGTGCTGCACGACCCGCTCGTTCATCTCACTGCACAGCTGAAAGTTGTTCATGAATATGTGCTGCATCGTGATGGCCTCCAGGATCTACAGAAGATAAAATCAGATATATGCAGATGAAATGATTTAAAAACAAACACTGTGGCGACACCCTGCTTGTTCAAGAACCCCAGAAAAAAAGACTTTCATTCGAATTGAGCAAAAAGTAGTGTGTGTGGTGCTGAAACACCCCATTTTCAAAGATTATGGTTTTTATGGACAGGGTTGTTGGCCGCCCACTTTGACAATGAAGGCTATCACGTCTGGTCCGAGGCAACAGAAGCCAACATCAAATTTTATTGATGTTATGGGAGGAATGTGTATCCGCAGACCAATCAGAGTGCCTATGACGACCCCTGTCTATCGTCCAAAGCACCTACAATGGGCACGCGAGCATCGGAACTGAACCTTGGAGCAGTGGAAGAAGGTCGCCTGGTCCAGTGAGTCTGGCTTTCTTTTACATCATTTGGACGGCTGTGTACGTGTGCACTGTTAACCTGGGAAAGTGATGGCACCAGGATGCACTGTGGGACGATGGCAAGCCAGTGAAGGGAGTGTGGTGCTCTAGGCAATGTTCTGCTGGGAAACCCTGGATCCGGCCATTCATGTGGACAAAATTTGAGACGTGCCACCATCCTTATCATTGTTGCAAAACAGGTACACCCCTTCATGACAATGGTGTTCCCTGGTGGAAGAGTCCTTTTTCAGCAGGATAAAGCACCCTGCCAGACTGCACAGATTGTTCAGGAATGGTTTGAGGAATATCATCAAGAATTAAAGGGGTTCCCCTGGCCTCCAAATTCCCCAGATCGCAATCCAATTGAGCAACTGTGAGATGTGTTCCACCGATATGTTCGAACCACGGCGGCTCCAGCTCACAACCTACAGGACTTGAAGGATCTGCTGCTTACACCTTGGCCTAATGGTTAGAGAGTCAGACTGGTAACCTGAAGGTTGCTGGTTCGATTCAGCAAGGCACCTAACCCCCAATCGCTCCCCGGGCACCACAGTAAAAATGGCTGCCCACTGCTCCAGGTGTTTGCAGTATGTGTGTTCACTACTCACTACTCCTTATGTGTGTGCACTTGGATGGGTTAAATGCAGAGGACAAATTCTGAGTATGGGTTTACAGTACCATACTTGGCCTTCACATGTCACTTTCACTTTCAGATACCACAAGACACCTTCAGAGGTCTTGTAGAGTCCACGCCTCAGCGGGTCGGGGCTGTTTTGGCAGAATGCATAGGACCAAAAGCATATTAGGCAGGTGGTCATAATGTGTTGGCTCATTTTTGAAATATATACTTCGCTGTAATGGTTTTTATTTATCAAATCTGCTATTCAAGTTGACAAACCTCTGTCCAATTACTAATTTTGCCATGAAAAATGGCAGAAAACACTGTGTGAACAAAATGTAAAGAACATCAATTCACAACAAGGAGTTTGACATCAAACATCACAAAAAAGGAGTGTTTAGTCTGAAATTTTCATTTCATGAGCCTAACAACAGTGCAATTAACACATCGTCACAGTCAAATCCAGCACAAATATGACCATAATTAGTCATGATGAACTATGAATCATCGTCATGTCGCTCTAAAATTTGTTTGAGATGTAGCAATATGGAAACTGAGAACCTCCATCATTCTCACCAGCCCGCTGTTAACACTCATCCAGAGTGAGGAAGCACAATAGCTTCCCTGATGTGTGTCTGAGTCTGAGATGAAGAGCTCACCCCAGGATTGAGGAACAGGTTGATGTGTTTGTGGAGCAGGGCCTGGTTCTGCTGGTTTCCTGCGCAGAAGTTCTGAAGAAACTCGTGAGCCAGTTTCATGATCTCTTGCATTCGGACGTCTTCGCCCTGCAAAAATGAACATCACTGCTCGTTAACATACTTTCTCTTTTTTCTTTTTTTGTAGTAGGGAAAATTTGTATCTGTTTATAATTTTAAAGTAAATAAGAGACAAAAAAGTAAATAATTTATTGTAATTAAATAAAACATGACTAGAATAGAATGCCTTCACAATAATTAATAAAGTAATAACTTGTCATTCCATTACTAAGTCTGATTCATTTCAGTTTATTTCAGATAATAAGTGCTCTGACTGATTCATAAGTGTTTTTTTAGATTCAGTAGCAGTGTAGTGGAATGGCTTTCAGTATGGTTTTCCAGGCATCCGCATCGGCTGAAGAATGCACATTTGAGATGCATTAACAGAACCAAATGTCATGAAAATCATTCTGTGAGTGCCACACTCATTGGACTCGAGTACACTAGAACACACACATATACTGCACCTTCTCATAAGGGATCTGCAGCAGCTCAAGCACCACTGAATGAGCTCCCATGTTCCTCAACAGCCTCTGCTGCTGTTTCTTACTCTTCTTCCCAGACGGTCCTTCCTGCACACACAGCTTGCTAAGACGCAGGAGGATCTAGAGAGAGAAAGACAGACAGATGATGAGCTGAAGAGGAGAAAATGAAGTGAACGAACACTTTTTAGTCAAAGCAACTCAAACTGCAAAAGCTGTTACATGTGGTGCTAATTCCTCCAGCACTGGTTAATTGGATCTACTTTAGTTAAGGAGGCTACATAATTAGCTTTGCCAGTGTTTATGGTGCTTGGCTACATCAACAGACTGCTACCTCATAAAGCTTATTGTGCATGAGCACGTGAACAACACTTTACCTCCTTCACGTCCTTGTAATTGTCACTGCCACTTCCGTCCGTCTTTTTTTTGTCCGAACCAGAGTCCCTCTGCATAAAGAGAAGAAAACATACAAAGGCTAAATGAAGCAAGTGTGAATGTTTCATTCTATTCAAATAATAAGGGTCAATATGTAAAGAAGACGGCCTCAGAGTAAGACCTCTGCTTTAAATAAGAAATGTTACCACCTTCTTTTTGTGGTCAGACTCTGCTGGGAGTCCGTCCCCTGCATCCATGCCATCATCACCCTGTCGCTTATACACCCAGAGCTCAGACTTTTCCACATTAGATCGCAGCTGGTCAAGGTCTGATTTGATCTGCTTGTAGTTGTCTACATCCTGACTGGTCACTAGAAGCTGAACCTACAGGGAAAAAAGAAGCACTGCATGAAGTTGCATGAAAAAATGACTTACAAAACTATTAACTTGCATCTTTGTGTTAAATACCTGTTTGAAAGCCATGAGCACTTCTTGTCTCTGACTGAAGTGCCTGAAGAGCAGATGTAGCGCTCCAGACACAAGCGGTGGATAGTCATGCATGGTAAGGTGCAGCAGAACCCTCAAAAATGTCCTGCCACCATGATCATCAAGATCCAGAGGCGTGTTCTCCTCGCTGAGTTCAGAAAAAAAGTTTCATACTTGCGTACTCTTACAAAGACTTTTGCAGCTTCTCGTTCAAGAAATGAATCCTTACCTTCCACCAAAGATTCCTTCTGCTTGCTCTTCAATGTTCTCAAAGTCCAGAGCTGTGAAACAAACAGAAACACTCTCATAATCTTTAGAGTAACTCACAGGTGATAGTGATTAGGGAATACTGTGTACCTGGGATACTGTTGGGCCCGTCTGCATTTGCAGCTGGCATTGCATCCGTTTGCATGTTGCTCTCGTCAAACTCTCGTTTGAAGATGCACAACAAGCAGGAGATCCTGTAGTCCAGTCGTACATTCAGAATAAACTGAACAACAAAAAACACAAGGTTCTGTATTTTAAGCAGATTTGTTCTCTAATATTTCTTGAAGTAACTAGTGTGAAGCTACGTGGTTCCTCAGATTCCTCAGACTGATTTTTATGTGAAGGACTCAGGACATTTTTGGCCGGGAAAAACAAAAAAAATGAGAGCCATTCTCTTCCATTCTGAAACTATTGTTTAAAAAATGTTCAGAATAATGGCGAAAGAACTATTCTGTACTGTAATGTCAATGTCATGCAAAGAAATGTATTAATACAAACTATAGTCTCACATATCCAGATATATACCGTCTATAGTCTCAATAGACTTTATAATCAAATCGTAATTACAGTGTAATTTTAATTATCTCATCTGTTGACTTGATGCCGGTGAATTGCAGAGCTTGTGCAAACATATCCATATCGCTATAATCAGATGCTTTCTTAACAACTGCTTTCTTACCGTGGTCAATTTTACTCTGTGTTTATTTAGTTATTGAGAGGAAAGCACGCAGCACATATTTAAATATTCATCTAAACTTTCAGCAGCGTGGATGGCGCCTGGATGTTTGTTAACAGTATATCGCGGCAAAGGTTTTTCTCCATTTTTACTTCTGAGCAAAAAAGAACTCCGCCGTGAGTATATCCGGGCCTTGAATCACGTTCAGTTTCTTGTACGTTACATGTGCACGAGTGAGAGCACAAGCAAATAAATTGCCAGCTGCAGTTCACTTAACGGCCACCGGTGTCGCTAATAACAAGGGTTTCTGAATTCTACATATAGCCCTTTTAATGATGTGTTTTTAATTACCTGTAGGATCTCTATGACCTTTAGTTTGGTGTCCATCACCAGGATGTCTTCTTTCTCTGGTTCTGTCTGGGTCTTAACCACATCACCATCTGGGGGTGTTGTGGGGGTTATGGGTAAGAATCCACCCCCTCTTAGGACCACCTGGGTCATCAGCTCCCCAACGCCATGGATGGATTTCATTACATTGCTACCTGAGAAAAACATAACCAGCAAAGTGTTAAAACTTCTGATTAAACATGTCTCCTTTTACATTTGATGATCCTAAATCGAGATTTACTTTTGGACTCGTCTCCTTTTTCCATTTTGTTGATAGGATAGATAGTGCTGAGGTGAACGCAGTCCAAAATGGACAACAGGATCTTGGTCAAACGCAACAAGTCGCTGAAGTTGTAAAAGCCAAAGTAAATGAGGTTTCTTGCTAAATTCACAACCTTAGTAAAAAAAAAAAAACAGTGTTAGCCACAGACAAGTGTTAGCCACATCCAAAACGACCCACGTTTCTCACGCTTGCACATGTTGCTTACCTCAAAAGTGAGTTTGTTTTTCTCTTTATCAGAGAAAGGAATGTTTTGACAGACCACATCTCTGAGGTAGTTCTCCACAAAATCCATTGTGAGTGCAAAGCGTTCCTTTATCTCGTCTCTACTGGTTCCATCATTATCATAACTAAAACAAAAAGACAACATTAAATAAACCATTTTTGTCTGGTTGAGACAAAAAACAATAACAGAAACCTAATAATGGAAGTGTGTGTGCAACGCTGTACAACATACTCATCGATAGCGATTTTGGACGGGATCTCGGACCACAGCCTGGCATATTTCACAGGCATGACCTGTTCCTGCGGGTCACGGTCCACGTGCATGTGAAGCATCAGTCGGCAGAAGGAGGCACGGAGGTCATAGGGCAGGTCTTCATCCGACATGCAGCGCAGGATCAGGTCCACATCCAGCTGGCCTGATATCTTCTCAATGGCCAAGTACTGGCGGTCCAAACACATCCGTGCAAACAGGTTCAGCTGGTATCTGAGGAACAAATGAACCAGGAGAGCAAGTTACTGAGAGAACTGATGTTTTGATTTGGTTTTATACCATTTTTTGTACTTGAAAACATTGAATCAATAATGTCAGTTTTGGGGTTTTGTCCTGATTAACATTGACCCTTAGTTTACTTCCTCTTGGCTGACCTGTAGTAGCTAATGACCTCCAGGTCCTCTTTCTGTCCTTCTTTGGCATCCTGTGCCAGCTCTCTGACGCTCTTACTCCTGATCTCCTTCCCGCTGTCCTTCCAAAACAACCACACCTCCTCCTCATCCTCCTCTGTCTCCACGGGACCCTCTCCAGACTCGACCTCAAACCGAGACAGCACCAGCCTGAGGAGAGAAATAAAGACTTTTAAATGGAGCTAGCAACAAAGAACTCTTAATTATGACCTAGGATGTCAAAAAGGTAAAAATAATTTGGAACATTTCCCCCATGTACAAAGTGTCACATTTACATCATTTTCATGATGTTTTTTTTTCTTTGAAACACCTATTATGTGGAACCTATTACATGTCCTTTGCCATACAGAAAGACATAGATAATGTTCATCACTGCATTTAATTGATTTAAAGTAGGTCACTTGCAAATCGAATTATCCTGTGAAGCATTTTCAAAGCATTGCTTAGTACTTATCAAGTGTGACCCAACAACACCGTAAATAAATAAATAAACTTAAAAAAGTTCAGGGTCCGTCTTTTACCTTCATATATATTCACCTGAACATACAACTTTTCATGACTTCCGCAGTCTCAAAATTATCCAATCCCCTGAATAGAATCCCTCACAACAGCACAAAACTAAGGGCTTCATTAGTTGCACCAGGTGTGCTTGAGCTAGAACACATGAAATATCCGAACCTGGCTAGGTTTGTTTAGTGTCACATTTGACTACATGTTAGAAATATGATGCTGAAAATTCAGCTTTGCATCACAGGAATTAATTACATCTTAAGATATATTTGTAAATATGATCAAATAAATGCAGCATTGGTGAGTATAAGAGACTTCTTTAATAAAAAAAAAACAACATAAAACCTTGCCAACGACAGACTAATGAATGGTAGTGTATATTAACATTACATTAAATAAAGATATAACTAAATAATTCGCTACACATAGCAATATTGCAAGTGCAAGTGAACCTGTATTAAATGCAGTCTTGGTTACATTCTCTTTTACTTGGTTCACAGTTTTCAAAAATGTCTCACTTGGTCTCTATAAGGATGTCAGCATTGGCGGGGTTCAGCACTGCGTTGCAGATCAGCTCCTGAGTTACTGGGATGGACTTGTTCATGGACACACACAGATCGGACAGGTAGTCCAGAAACCTAAACATAACAAGCACAACTACAACTGCAACTACATATCAACAAACTTTCATAAGAGCATTAATGGACTGTAGTACACTGTTAGGTTAGGGTTGGGGTTAAGTTGACATGTGCTTGCAAAGTTACTTATAGTCAGTAAAATGTCTGTTGGGAGAGCCTCACAATAAAGTGTTAGCAGGCCGTCTACTAATACTAATGAGAGTTAATTGACATGTGTTTCTTATAGTTAGTAGAATGTCTAAAGTGGACCATAGAAATACAGTGTTACCCATTGAAACATTCCAGACTTCTATCTATCTATCTGGTTACTTATTTGGTGTATTAGAACAAAAAAGTGCTGCTCTCAAACTTTTAGATAGAAAAGCGCTTTTTTCTTTGCAGCACACTCTCTCCCACCTTGGTTCACGATTTTTCCTCACAAGGCTGACAAATGTGTCAATTTCTGCCGCCGTGATGTGCTTCTCCAAGAGTTTGCGGTTGTTGTGGAGGAGGGCCGTTATCGTATCCTCAGCCAACACGTCGTAGCCGATCTGTTTCTGCATGAAGCGGAACTGCTTGGCGATGTATTCCTAGACAGAGGGCACAAGGGGACAAAGTGACTCATTCTGTTCTTTCATACACCATAAACCAGACCGGTCACCCATTCTCTTTTGGAGTCGGTTTTACTTTCAATACAAATTCACATGAGGATGAGGGATGAATCCATAAAAACTTTGAGGGGACGATATAGTCTATAGGTTAAAGCCCCACAAGGATTGTTTTTGGGCACATGTACTGTTTGCTTTGATTAAAAGTGTCAGCTAAATGACTAAATATTTGAGCTGTCAATCAGAGATAACTTATTAACTGAAACTAAAATCATAAAACTCATTACTGGGGGGGGGGGGGGAACACTAACTGAAATCAAACATATTTTTAAGCTGGTTTCCAAGGGAACATTTCTCATTTTCATTTAAAGTCAAAGTACTAAATTAAATAAACTAAACTAAAACTGAATAAAAAAGTATATAGACATACAGTATTTAAAAAAAACTAATAAAAAATTACTAAAACTTTAACTAAAATGTAATATAAAAGTAAAATCCAATTCAAAATATTAACACAAAAGCTATTATAGTATATCAATGATTCTAAAATATCACTGCTGTCAATCAAATTTTTTGAGGTTAACAATGTCTATTCAGTGTATTCAATCTCTTTCTAAAGTAAAAAATCTGGATATATTTGAGAAATACAGCAAAGGACTTTTATTTTCTTCTTCTTTTTTTTTTTAGAGTGAATTTGTGGGTGAACATGGGAACTTCTGCTGCCAAATAGAATAAATAAACAATGTTAAATACAACTAAATGCATTCAATATTTTTAATTAATCGCATTGGTTATTGCATTACCATTGAAAATTATATATTACAGAATTCTGAAACATTAAGTTTAATTTAAAAGTTTATGGTAAAGTGGCATTACATATAGTTTCTAGAAATGTATCAAGACCTTAAAAAGCATTCATTAGAGATGTGTAAACCACAGGAAGTCACAATCATGCCTGCAGGAACAGATAACATCTTGAAGTTCATGAATATATCTGATCAAATCAAAAAGAAGGCAAGCCGAATTTAAAGGCGTGCTTCACTTCTGGCAAAATGGACTTTCAATAAAACTTGGCTGCCTAGATTAGAAAGTAAAAAAAAAAGGTTTATGTATATTTAAATTGGTGCTACCTGACAAATAAAAACAGAGAAAAAGGCTTTTATCTTCCTTTTTGCCAAACAGGTAGAAAATCTTCAACACCCATAATGCACTGGGCATGTTGCCATCCAAGGCCACTCACACTAGTCTGCTATGGATACTTACCAGTCAAATACAGTCTTGCTTTAGAAGGAAATACTTCTTAGCAAACTTTTACTCTTAATGATGTCAACTTTTTATTGTATAAATATATATATATAAAGATTAAAACAATAATACAATTTAAAACAATAAACACAATTTTATGAGGTCTATGAGGTGGAAGGTTGAACTTCCACTTTGGCTGGTGTTCCTGCAGACCCACCTGGTTCTTCCTGTAGTCCTGCTGTGAATGTCGCAGCACACGGTAGCACAGTCTGCAGATGTGCCTGAAGGGGGCATGTCTCTGGTCACCCAGCTCCTCCAGACGCAACATGGGACCATCACCACTGTCTGTGAACGGGGCCTGGAGAAGCTTGAAGATCTATAGATGGAGGGAGAATGGAGACTGGAATGAATACTACTTCTGATAGCATCTAAACACAGTCTCAGGAAACAACCAACCTGACCAAAATGTTAAGAGGTTTAAGTTTGCAAAAAAATGTTTTGAGTCTTGACATTTAAATCAAGATGATTGCAGATGTTCTAAAATCCATCATAACCAGTTTCTCGGGGATATTTAGTTAAAAAACAGAAAATTCTGACATTATTCTCTCCCTCTAATGTTTTTCTAAACCTAAAAATTGAGGTATTGAAGAAAATCCTACTTGTTTCAAGATATTCTGCTCTCTCATGAGTTTCTGCCGTTCACGGTTGGGTTTATTGACCATGATCTCCAACACATCTTGTCCATTGTTGGGAATGTCCACCACAAAAAACACAAGGTCCTCTAGAAGCTTAGTGACAAACCTACAGAATGCAGAGAGAAAAGAATATCATGGTAATTATAAATGTCAGGTGAAACTCTTATCAGTGGCTATTCAAGGACAACATCTGTTGAAAATGTTGTATATTCTTATACACCGTAATCAATTGCTACACTGAAACAACATGAAGTGTTAACCGAGGTCGCAGCAAAGCATTTAGTCAGGAGTCACTAAAGCACTTCCCAAGCACATTCCTATTCCCGAAAGTGTCAGGGGTTGTACCTTCTTTCATTCTGGGTGATCGTGCCCTTCTCCAGCTTGCCAGCGATGGATGCCAACACTTTACTGGCATCGTTGGCAAAGTCTAGGTCCCTCACCTCAGCTGGAGGGACTGGCACAATGGCGAAGGCCTCTTTATCTTCTTTGACAGGTGATGTGCCAATCTGAAAGTGAAAACAAACTAATTGAGTGCAACACTAATATCACTGGATACCGTGAGCAATGTTATGTTGAAGATGACATCTATTATAATGCAGTTCTACACATTTTTCATTCCAAAATTCCATATATTCCTGACTCAAATTTTAGACCATATTTAAAGCAAATGGTCCATACAGCATTGTTTTCAGCATTATGTTTGAATATACTATAGTCACCTATAGATATTTTTATTTCCCCTTTTTTCCCAGTGGTTTTCTTGAAGTGACAACATGTAATGTGCATACCTAAAACATACATTTATTCATCTCTGACCCATCAGTGTAATACTGATCACCAAACAGCAAAGAACGGTCTGATTTAGATGATTGTTTGCTCCTTTATCTATTGCTGGTTTGAGTGGCACACACACATTCATTTAGTGGTTCAAAACAGACTCGCTTACGGTAAAGAAAAAATATTTTGCGTAATGAAAATACGTGCCTTAAATTCATTCAGTGGGGTTCGATAATCACAAAACGGTCACTGAAATTTTGCCATGCCTCTGCTTGCATGATACATTAATTTTTAGAATTAATAGGATAACTTAGAAAACTGAATAGGGGAAATAGTCTGGAAATATTTTTCCATACTTCCATAACTCAAATTGCATTGTGGAACCACTGTGTAGGTACCACTTCCTGTTTCACCTAGATATTATTAAAATATTTCACCATAACATATTAATTATATTTAAAACATTTTAAATAATATGTATTGCTATTAATAATAATAATAATAATAATAATAAGTATTATTATTATTATTATAAGCAACATTAAGTTGAAGACAATCAATTTTTTTTTTTTACATTCTTACATACTTGTTTTACATTCTACATAGACTACTAAAATATTTCACCATGGTATTTTTATTATATTTAACAACATTAAGTTGAAGACAACATCTATTAAAATAATTAGTTAAACCTTCTATAACTTCCGATTTTACGTAGACTTTATTAAAATGTTTCACTGCGGCATATATAATCATTTTAACCGTTGCTAAAACAATAATTCAGACAAACTGATTATTTGTTCAACACCCACCCGTAACATAACTGGCTTCTCCTCCTCTTTGTCGATGGGGTTGTTGGTGCTGTGGACCCATGTATTGGTGCACAAGTGCCTCAGTCTCACATACGAGTTCCTGTGGATGAAACGATTGGTAAAAGACTTCAAAATATATGATTGCTTACTAAAACAAATATCAGAGAACACACATATTATGACATATGGTCAAATTAAGCTAATGGGCTTTCCTGGGCTCATTTCCTCCTCTTGAACAATACATTTATATAATAAATAATATACTTAAAATTTAATTGAATATTTATACATCTATATTTATTTATTTAGTGATTTATTCATAAAGGTAATCTGAAAGGTAATTGATAACCTCCCTTAACTCTTGTTCAAGTCATGTGAACAGCTTTTAAAGTCACTAGGTTAGGTTCAGGACATATATGTGGGAAACCTTTCAAGTCACTGTGACCCCCCTAAACTCATGTGGTGTTGAATCCTACATTTAATGCCCGGTACATACTGTACAAATTTGGGCTGTCCCAGACGATAGATGACCAATCGTGGCGATTTCTGTGGTCGTGGCTCCTAGGCGGTGGTCATACGTCGTACAGTGAGAGAGGCTCATAGACGGCCATTGTCACGGTCTTGCGACCAAGGACAGTGTCAGAAATTGAACATGATCATCTCTTTTGCTGCTACGACCTACATCCACTGACTAGCCAATAAAAACGCAACATGAAATAGCGTGTAGATCAACGCGGCATGGCGCTAAAACTAAAAACGAATTGCCTCAAGCTCAATTTGCAAAATTGCCATGTCAAGTTGGCCTCTTTTCCGACTGCGTCCATATTCTCCTCTTTCGCTTCCTCCTCTTTTTTTCAGCGCACATAAAAACCACAATTGCCAAAGTGCGATTCATCTTGCTCTATTTGTTTACCAGTAGCGCATGCTGATGACATTTTATTCTTCTATACTAACTTGCATTGTAGCCTACAATTCAGTAGGTGTCATCATCATACAGTCTACACGTAAATGTCGTACTGAAGACATCAATTGGCGAATTGTGTCTGTAGCAGTCATAAGAGCCTATAACTGTCTGAGGCCAGACACTGGCTCTATTGAGGATGTCAAAGAAACATCTGTGCCACAAACTCACTGACCCATGTACAACGTATGGAACATGATGTTTATTAAGTCAGATTTAATTCAGCTAGTTTGTGTCGAATTGCATAATATGTGTTCAGGTGCTTCTGACATGAAAAGTTGAAATAATTAGCTTTAAGACTCGTGCATTTGCAGACTTAAGTTGTTGTGGTTCTATTGCGCAATCCAAACCTGAACCTGCCCTGAGTTCATGCCGTTGACTCCAACAGTGCCTGCAGGGGAGCTACAGCAGTTACACACAAACCTACTGGCTGTCAAAGCCTCTATTGTTCTTAGTGTGTGTGGTGTTCAAACACACACACACCCCTACGAGGAAAGTCAGTACCTGTCAGGCCGGATAGTTAATTCACTCTTGTTTTACTCCATCGCCACAAGCATGCACCCGTTCACATTACTCTCTCACACTTTGGCAATGTTCACACTGCAAGCAAAAATGTTCACACTGGAGCCAAATCTTTTTTTATGTTCATATGATATTTTAAACGTGGCTTTTTTTGACATTGGTCTGAACGGGGGATGCTTCTAAAGTGAGCCACATGTGTGAAACATCCTGGCATCATCAAAAGTTAAAAACAAAGAAAAAAAAAGAAAAAAAAGAATGCTAGTGAGAATAATGTGCTGTTTGGTGTCAAATTGCATGAATATTTTTGAGGGTGAGGATGATATTTTTTTTTACTTTATGGTAAAAAAAAAAAAAAAGAACAATAGTGGCGGAAAGAAATACTCAACCCATGATTTGGCATCATTTTTGTGTGTAAATAAGAGTGCAAACCTTAAAATATGGTCTTTTTTTATGAATACTCTTATTCAGCAAAGTTGCATTAAATTTATCAAAAGTGACAACAAAGCCATTTATTATGCTATAAAAGATTTCTACTTCAAATAAATGCTTTTCTTTTGAACATCCTATTCTTTAAGGAATCCTGGAAATTTTTTTTTAGCACATTTTCCTCCAAAATATTAAGCAGCACAACTGTTTTCAACATTGATAAGAAATGTTTCTTGAGCATATTTCTGAAGTATA
The DNA here is from genome assembly GCA_030578255.1 of Tiaroga cobitis. Lineage (NCBI taxonomy): Eukaryota > Metazoa > Chordata > Actinopteri > Cypriniformes > Leuciscidae > Tiaroga > Tiaroga cobitis. The sequence continues at coordinate 20,871,746 of CM060601.1, read as the reverse complement.
ATGTGACACTGAAGACTGGAGTAATGATGCAGAAAATACAGATTTGCCATCACAATAATAAATTAAATTTTTAAATATATTGAAGTAGAAAAAAAGGAAATATATAATTCACAATATTACTGTTTTTACTGCATCAAATAAATACAGCCTGAGTGACCATAAGAGATTTGAAAAAAAAAAAAAATCTCACTGACCCCAAACTGTTGAAATGTACAGAGTTTGTATAAGGGAAATGCTTAAAGAATTAAAAAGTCTAAGAATCACTATCATTAACAATCTATTTCCAAGGAATTTGTTTTTGTTTTTTCTTTCATTCCAGAGCCTATTTTTGCACTCAAAAAAATAAATAAAAATGAGTAAAAAATTATGATTTAGTTCTGTGTCACGTGTGAAGGACAGTCCTTTCGTGAGGATCTGATTTGGGCCTCATTCAACTGAGTCTGGAACGTGAGTTCATAGTTCTATTATACACACCGGGAAGTAAAACTGGACCCAATAGTTCACACAAACACACTCTGTCATAGGGGTGTGTGATGTCACGATTTTAGACCGTAAACAATTCAAATGTCTCCACAATCTGCCTTTGAAGGGAGATTGTAAAAGAGAGGAAGATTGGAGATCGGTAAAAGAATAAAATAAAATAAAGTGAAATAAGATTTACTTTGGCCTAAATGATCTGTCATTCTTTTTTCTTTTATATGTTGTTACCTTGTATTGCTTCATTTTTAAAATAGGAAAATTAGTTTGGCTATTCTAATCTTAAAAACCAACACGAAAACAAAAACTGATGAAATTATGGATCGTGACCCTGTCTGAAAAAAAAAACGTGATGTGATATTTTTGCCATATCGCCCACGCCTACTCTGTCACACACACGACTCTGTCGCGCTACAAGTGGACATCAGACACGGCTGTATTCCTGGCACGCTTGCATAATCGCCGATGTGACTAACAGGCTTACCTTTGTGTGTGTGTGTGTGTGTGTGTGTGTGTGTGTGTGTGTGTGTGCGTGCGTGCGTGCGTGTGTGCCCTCTGTGCTCCCTTAGACTAATTAGTCACATCTACTATGTCCTGAGAGAGGCCGCTGGTGTTTGAGAACGAGGTAATTTTCAGGCCACACTTATAGTCATGACTTTGAAGATCCTCTTTTCCTAAGATAAAACTTAAAGATGATCTCTCTCACACACACTCACAGCACTTAGACGTATTAGATATTGCGACAGTTCAGCTTATTACACATTTGGCTGTTCCTGTCAGCAGTGTTGCATGAAATCCATTCAAAGCATGTGATTGAGAGGGCTGTATAATCGATGGATATGTTCAAGGCCCGTAGGCTCTATATACAAAGAAGCAGCTATTGATTCAAGATGCACAAACACTCATCCATCATTCTGACATCATTAGCTCATGCTCACACAAATCAGACTGTATTCAAATAGAAACAAAAGATGGGTGAATCTCATGAAACCTGTCAAGAAAATGTCCAGGTCACCACAAAAATCATCAGAAGATAATAAGAAACTTGTTTTTAGGACACTTACCGGTAATTTATTTTATTTTTATTTTTTATATAATCCCAAAAAAGTCTACAATGCAACAATAAAAAACATTTAAATTGTAATGTGTTTAAAATTAATTTATAAATTAATGAAAGAACGTGTGTATATATATATATATATATATATATATATATATATATATATATATATATATATATATATATATATATATATATATATATATATATATATATATATATATATATATATATATATATATATTCATATACATTTAACCAGTGGTGGAAAGAGTACTGAAAAAGCATACTCAAGTAAAAGTACTGTTACTTGTCAAAAAATGTAGTGAGAGTAGAGTAAAAGTACCGGTCCTAAAAACTACTCAAAGTAGGAGTAAAAAGTAGCCCTTTTTAAAAGTACTCAAGAGTAGTGAGTAGTGAGTATTATGCTATGAATGTTAGTCCACCTTATACCCTGCAAATTGAAAATGTAGCTTACTCTTTTATCACAGATTCATAGAAAAAAAGAAACAGTATTTCAATATTTCTCCAACAGTTTTATTTTTGACTGCTAGCACTAAAAATACAGCGTTTCACCTACCATTGTTTTGGACGACCCCCGCCCCCCTAAAATGCTGACAAAATCCAGTCATAAAAAAGGAATTTATAACTCGGAATTTCACGGAATTTGTCAATTTTTTGGGGAATAAATAGAAAGCAGTTCAGTACACTTGAAATCAAATCGCGATATAGTGTGCGTGTGTGTGAATATTAAACCACAAAGACAATTTAAATACGAATCCTGCATGTTCTGTGTGAATGAATGGTGCAGCCGACGCGCAGTTTCATTTACCACACACACACACACACACTGAAGCACGTGTGAGGTGTGACGCTTGCGCTGTTTTTTTGCCTATATGAAGACACAAACGCATGAACTTCCTCCAGGCTCAAGATCCACTCCGAATGTCACTTCGTGAACAAAATAAATTGGCGCCAGCTAGGTGTCTCGAAGTCTGTTGATGCTGGTTTGATGCAAAGTTTTCCGCGCGCGATTTGATTTGACGGGAATCACGCATGGAGTCACATGATGACTTATTATAAAAATAAATATTAATATACATGTAGCGACGGCAGGTTCAGGGAAAATAGCGCAGTAAAAGTACCGATACAGCACTTAAAATGTACTCAAGTAAAAGTAAAAGTACACTGTTTTTAAACTACTTAAAAAAGTACAATTCCTAAAAAAAACTACTCAATTACAGTAACCAGAGTATTTGTAATTCGTTACTTTACACCACTGCATTTAACATAGGGGTGTCCTGACTTATGCCCCCTGTATTTTAAGGAAGAACATTAAATCTATTTACGATACATTATTCATTCACAAAGAAAATTGGTGTCCATAAAGGTTGGATTTTTCCTCATTTCTTTAATTAAGGCATTAAGATCAATTTCCAAAAGATGATTTTTAGTCACCTTTAGCATGGGTGTGTTCACTTATGCTAAGCACTTGTGTGTCCGTGCGTCTGTGTGTGTGAGTGTGTGTGTGTGTTCTAAATCAACAAAATACTAAAATTACGTATAAATACAATTGATGAGAATGATGAGAATTATAAACAATGAGAATTTAATTGAGAATTAAAGAAACTTAATTGTCATGAAAATAATAATAACATAATAATAAAAATAACGGCACAATGGAAAACATGTTAAACGGTAAAATAAAACTCTCACACATGCATACATACATATATGAGAACATGTCCAGGTTATCTCCATACATATAAACACACACACACACATTATATATATATATATATATATATATATATATATATATATATATATATATATATATATATATATATATATATATATATATATATATATGCATATTATGTTCTCATGTGATTCACTCATTAAATCCTAAAACAGAATTCCCCCTAATATGTTCTGCTTTTGCGCATTAAGGAAGATTACTTTATAAAAACACTTTCCAAGTGATTGCTCATATAAATAAGGGAATATGGGGGTGGGTGGTTACGCAACATCTGGCTTCTGTTTTAACAACATGTTTCAACAACATGGAAAGATATCACGCTGGCAAAGTGCACGGTCACCCTGGTTTCCTGCCTCCGCACCCTGTCGGGACTTTCCTGGCTATTTTCAGGAAAGAAAAGTCCGAATTTGCAGGTATCTGAATGAGGCATCACACAGACACAATGTGACACGTGCACTCTCCTGTTTTGTGGTATGAGGACAAAGGGTCTGATGGGTGTGTGAGTACACATGTGATCTAATGTGTGCAGTTTTCCATCTCTCTCCGTCCTCACGCATGATTCATTGAGAGACCTTATGGTTAAAAACAATCAAGAGATGCAAGACATCATGAGATCAGCTTTCAGTACCAGGGAGATGCGTGTGAAACTACATCTTTCCCGTGACTTATCTCCATAGCCATATCCATCAGATACACTAGTTTGTCTTCTCTTTATGTTCATTTAGAGTTGTTTACGACTTAATTGAAATATCCTGCAGGCCTGAAAACAACAGAACAATCAGCCATTGTCTGCCATTGCTAAAATCTTGAGTCTGATCTTATTTCACTCCTCATTACTTTTTCTGGCAACAGAATAAGAGTGAAATATAAGAGAAATGAATCTGGCGTGTATGGTGTGAATGCATCAGAAACAGGAACATTTACGGGTCACCCTTCCTCCTAATAGTGACGTTAGATTTTGCATAAAAAAGACACTTATTTTTTGTATTGTTCAATTATTGTAATTCATTTCCCCTCAAATTCTCTTTTATACTGTAGGTTTTTTTTTTTGTGCAATTCTAATTATTCTCAATAACATTTAGGCCTGTAGTAATATTTACCTCCTCAGTTAAACATTACACTTTAAACATATGTTTATTTATGTACAATCAAATTAATATAATAAATCAATAAATCAATATAAATAATACTTCATTATTTAGGTAAAATATGCTTAACTGTCATGAAAACAGTCAAAAGTTTAAAAAAAAAGTAATTATAATGGACTTAAAACTACCATCATTTGGTATTTGTCTGTAAACCTATGGTTACAAATGTAGATTTAAAGGGATAGTTCACCCAAAAATGAAAATTCTGTCATCATTTACTCACCCTCAACTTGTTTAAACCCTGTATGAATTTCTTTCTAGTGCTGAACATGAAGAAGATATTTTGAAGAATGTTGGTAAATTAAACAGTCGATGGTCCCCGTTGATTTCTATAGTATTTTTTTTTCTCCATACTATGGAAGTTAACGGGGCCCATAAACTGTTTTGTTACCCATATTATTCAACATATCTTTTGTGTTCTGCAGAACAACGAAACTCATAAAGGTTTGGAACTTGAGGGTAAATAAATGATGACCGAATTTTCCTTCTTGGGTGAACAATCTCTTAAAGCTGTTCAAAAGGGTTTTTATATCATTATATCAGTCAATGTCAATGACCAATAGTTTTGAGCTGTAACATTTAAACCTGTACAAGGTTAAACCCTGACTTTAGACTTTGGTTGAGTGTACCTGGGTACGAGGGAGTCTCCTCCTCTGAGGGTGGTGGGATCCAGCTCAAATATGGAGGAGATGTCATTGCCATCGGGGACGGACACGAGGCTGTACATGACCTTCTCGTTGGGTGTGCGCAGACGTGCTCGCAGGGCATCGTGTTCCGAGTCCAGCTAGTGGAGAGAGGAGACACTGTAACCATAGAGACACATCACCGTGGCTGATTTATTGATTATGTGACTGAGATAAAAACTGCTCTTAAGTGAAGCCATTAGCCAACAAAACAATCTTTGATCCGTTGCATGTTTACAACTCTGCATGTGACCTGACATTCCTCAAAGCCCTCATGCACAGACAGTTACAAGAACATGAAGGAGAATGTGAAATCTCTTGATCAGTCACATGTGGGTTCCAGCAAAACAAGTATTTAGTAGTCAACAATAAAGGTAACCGTTGTTGATTCTTAGTTACCTTCAAAGAAACTCATTTAGATTTTATAAACTTGACCTAAGGGTCCGTTGTCGACAAACACAATTATTAACTTGAGATTTGTGTGCAGAGATTATTAATAAGTACATGCACACAAGCAACAGGAGGGACTGATGCTATACATCAAGCCATGGGGTTATACTGCCACCTACAGGTGCTGCGTTCACACTGCTCAAACTGGTTTACCTGTACCTATAGCGTCACCATGTGGCTGGTTAAAGAAGACATTCTCGAAATGATTGAACACCAAGTGTCAAATAAAATATATTAAATATTTTCTGGGGTTTCTACAGGTTTTATGAAGGTACGACATTTTCAAGACCTTTTTAAGACTAAGTAAAGAAAATTGATGAAATATATTGAAGGGAATACAATGCGTCAGTATGTTCGCTAAGCACAATTAGTTGTATAAGCAGCACTTCAGAGTTTGAAAATACAACTTCCTACACATATCCATTCATTTTTTTTATTGATTTTTACAAATAAAAGTAGCTTGATTCGCTCTGTTTTTAACAACTATATGGACATAACTTTTACTGTATCTTCTAATCACACTTCAATAAAAGTGATTATTCCTCAGGATTATTTGTTTCGTTTTCCAGTGCAGTTTTCTAAAGATTTTTAAATCAAGATTCATTGACCTGAGATTTAATGATTTAACTGGAGAAAAAATTTAAACATATATAAAAAACAATAATTTGACCTGTCCCTGATTTTCTTATTATAAAAATCTGTAGTGCAATTCAAGGGTTTAAAAACAGAAATGTGATGCTTGTATTTTTTTAAAGCATTTACATATTTTTTCCCCTTCAAAATATGAATTATTTGAGCTGAAAGGCTGTCAAAGTTGTAATTTCTATGGTGGGACTACTGTGCGAGGTGAATAAACTAGTTATTCATCACCAATGCAAAAGTTTTGGATTCTCTGTATGTAAACGGTCTCCTTTCTGTATCCATGCAAAAGTTTGTTTTATATGATCATGATAGTTATAATACTTGATATAATTTTGCACAGAAAAGGTTGGTGGACATTTTACATTTTTAATTACTAAAAATGTACCTATACTTTTGAAACAATGTAACAATTTTGTCTTTTAACATTTAATGTGTTTCCCCCATTGCTTTCATTGCAACCAGTGTGGTTATTGCTAACTTTAAAAACATTTTCGGTAATACAAATAAAGCTGAATTTTTATATATATATATATATATATATATATATATATATATATATATATATATATATATATATATATAAAATATATATATATATATATATATATATATATATATATATATATATATATAAAATATATATATATATATATATATATATATATATATATATATATATATATATATATATATATATATATATATATATATATATATATATATATATATAATAGATGCATAATGAAATGAAAATTAGAAATGTTTCCTGGGCAACTAACTGACAAAAATTAAAAGGACTAACATTGCTAAAACTAAAACTAAAATAAATTCATTAAAACTATTTTGAAATATCACAAAAAAACAATTAAAAATAACGAAAGCACATAACAAATTACTAAAACTTAAATTAGAATAAAAAATAAATAAAAAATAACTAATTCAAAATATTACATTATAAAGATAATATTAAAATAACACTGATTGTAACTGCATTTTGCCCACAAATGCTGTTGATCGATCTTGTACAGACCCACATTTTAAAGATATAATGAGCAACAAAATCAAACAAAGTTACAAAAAACACACCGACAATTCACAACAGCTAAGCAAAGAGGATCATGGGAAACAGAACTAAAGAGGCGGGGAGTGGGACAGGGGCATTCTTTGAGTTTGGCATTTGACATGAAGATGAAGGTATAAGCTTGGTCATCAGGTGCTAGACACCATTCCAGTTGAAAGCATTTTGAATAACTGATAGTACCTGGAAGTTAAAAGGTGAAAAATCCGCCACCTGAAGCAGGAAATAACAGCCAACAGTTTAGTTAAGCTTCCAGCCCACCGTATGCAAACATACAGTACACAAGAATGACAACTATTTAACCGAGTTAAAAGCGCTTACAGATGAACGTGATTCCTGTGACTCTTCCACATAGTCAGGATTAACCTGTGAACAGATCAAAATCATCAAAAATATCCTCAAAATGAGAATTCAGATCATTCTATTTGACAGGTAACTGATCAGGATATGAATTGATTTATTGAGCACAACTTAATAAAGAAAGTCCTGATCTTTGAACGGGTTTACTTGGTTAGCAGGATATGTTTCGGAACAAGATTTTCCTTTCTTCTTAGGTTCGAAGGTCGAAGGTAAAAATTTTACATAAGGCACATTCCTGGTCCAACTGTTGTTATTCTAAAGAAATAAATCTTAGTAACAGGGTTATTATCATTAACTAAACAATTAAAAACAATTTTGCTCATTTAAATAAAGATGAAATATTAGTAATATTAGTAAAATTAGTAATAGCAAAAATGTCTTTACTAACTTTTCTGGGCTGGCAGATGAAATTACCAAGCAGCCTATGGAGGAGTGATCCAGCTCTCAGATTTCATCAAAAATATCTTATTTTGTGTTCCGAAGACGAACGAAAGTCTCACGGGATTGGAACAACATGAGGGCGAGTAATTGCTCACAGAATTTTCATTTTTGGGTGAACTAACCCTTTAAATGCAAATCTGTCATTTAAAAAGATTTTTTTTTGCATTATCCTGTACAATTTTTCAGTAAAAATGGCTGCTGCTGCTGCTTTTTGATTGTTATAGGCTAGATATTCCAGTATATATCTCAGGTTTATGTCCAAATATCCTTAAACACATCCGTCTACCCAACCATGTTCAAAGAACAGTACCCTAGATGCGGTTAAACCTGCACTATGTAAGATTCAATCAATTTGGCGTCGGATTGAGCAAAAATGAGCTCAAATGAGGTTTGAGGCTATGACAGAAACATCCAGAGAGATGTTGAAAATCTTACAGACTGCAGATTTCAGGCAGAGAATATCTAGAGGAAGTTAGTAAGGTTCCCTACCCAGAGAGAGATGTTAGTGCTGATCTGGGAACAGCTGAGAGATGATCCCGAGCTAGCAGAACACACCTCACTCACCTCTGCTGCAAGGTAGGATCCTGTGGCCAAGTGTTTAAACCTGAAAAGACTATTCCAGTAACCAGCGCCGCCACGACACGGGTCATGCTGAACCACCTGAAATATGAGATCGGGAGAAATGTCAATAGGAAAGCTGCATCAAAACCAGCATTTAAAGAGGCATTTAAAAGGCCATGAAACCAACAAATATAGTATACATGTTTTTTAAGCTCACCCGAAATTACACAAATATACATACAAATCCTGTGATAGCTATAATTGAATGCACAAATAAATGTCGTTCGGATTTGTACTCTGCATTGAATATATTATAGCTGTCACAGGATTTATATGTATGTTCATTAGGGCTGGGTATTGACACAAATTTCACAATTCGATTCGATTTCGATTCACAAGCTTGCAATTCGATTCGATTTCGATTCGATTCGATTCAATATTGATTATTCTGGATATCAGGTACAATACATGGCAATTTTTTTCAAGGAAAACAAATCTCTTAACTAATGCTGTAAACTATGGGAGTCAGTTGTAGCCTACTAGGCTTCATTAGCCTACTATAATTTTGAAGGTAAAAATGAACTGATTTGAAGCTATACACAGGCCCGCATTAATGCACGGGCTTACTGGGGCTGAAGCCCCAGGGCCTATGAAGACAAGGGGCCTATCATAAGCCAAAAAAAAAAAAAATCACATTGTTTTGTAATTTGTCGAATTTTCTGTCAATCACTTGATATTCATGTTTTTGGCTGCTGATTGATCCAATTTACAAGTGACCCACGTGGGAAGCATGATATGACAGCCTATCAGAATGTAGAGAAACAGTTGTCATCTTCTCTAGTAGTCTATTCAAATTTATGCTAGTCACAGAGGCTGATGATAGCTATCAAAATGTTGAGGAAGAAATAAACGAAAAATATCGCGACAGAAAGAAAACAGTGAGAAGGGATTGTTCAAAAAGATTCCAAAGCTAACAGGATTTTTTAAACCTGCAAATGAAGGTGAGTCGAGCTCATTAAGCGGAGCACCGATCGATGAACAGTGGAAAGGACAAGCAAACAGGCGGGCAGTGTTAATTTCGTTGACGAATAATTTGCGTAATTATTTTCGTCAACAACATTTTTTCACAGACGAAAACGAGACGATACGGTCCCGACCCGAAGCGTGCAGCCCTGGCCTGCACATATAGACAGACAGCGCGCGAGGACTGAATTGAGCTCTCTTTCGCGTCTGAATGGACAAATACACACAACATTATGTCTAAATGTCTGTTTTAGAGAGTATTCACGTAAACACAGTCGGTTATGTCTTTACAGAATGTACAGTTGTGAGAATATTGGATGTGCATCAGTGAAATTGGATCTGCGCACTCGGTCTTAAAGTGACAGTGCGTAATAAAACAAATGCCGTCTGTAAACTTAATATTAATCAAACAACAAAATAAAAAGAGAAAAGCATTCACTGCTCTTTAATAGCTTTAATATGGATTAATTATACTTAAATTATACAAATAAATATGTCTGCTTGAAAGAATAAAGAATGATGTATTTAAGTTAAAGACTGCATAATCATTGATTGAAAAAAAAAAAGACCGTTCTACTTTAGAGAAGAAGAAGTGTTTTTATTTAATTTTAAGATATTATGTTATGTCACCATGCTAAATCTGTGTCTGTACAGTATTGCATGTTCAAACTTTAAAAATTATTCATATTAACAGGTTAATAGATGTTTTCTATGGGAATATATAATAGGTTTGGAAATTTTAGAGAAATTCTAAATTAATGCATTAGAATTTCACTAAACCCATTCGACTTTAGTCGACTAAATCTACTGTAAATTTAGTCTACTAAAATCTTATTGTATTTCGTCGACTAAAACAAGACTATTTACTGCTTTCCAGTATAGCCTGTGCTGTGGAGGTTTTACATTGCTGTTGTTGTGGATATTTTTATGGAATACTGTTTTCGTTAGGCTATATCTCCCCGAGAGAAACTTATTTCTGCTTTTGTTGCATAGACAAACGTGATCATTAGACTTTTTTTTTATTGTGGGCCTACAAAACCTCTCAGCCCCAGGGCCTAACGGCAGGTTAATGCGGGCCTGGCTATACAAACACTTAAATTACACTTATTTATTTTTATAATTAGAAAGTTATATGAAATATAAACATTTAAATGGTGGCTGTCATAAAAAACTTGCCAGATTTATTCAAACATGCATTAAATATTGAAGAACATTAAAAATTATAATGAATATGTAATATGGTGCATATATTTAGCAAAATTATCCTCTCTAGAGTTATTTTTTCTAGCTGACTAACTGACTAAGTTACTAAGTTTAATTTTTTTCTGAGGTAAATGTGACGTTACATGCCATTGTTTACTTGCTGTTTAACTGACGTCTTTCCACGGATGAAACACTGATTGAGCGATACCACATTACATGATACGGATTTCGAAGTTGTACTCTATCTTTTAACACACTTTCAGATGCTCATTGATGTTTATTTGGCGCTGTAACTGGTATTATTAAGGCGGAAGAGGAGAATGAGATCATGTGCGCTCCGTGCTGCTGCTTCTCTTGAGCTGAGCCAGAGCGATCTCACGCCACAGCGCCAAAACGGTATTTATGTTTTTGAATTTCGTAAGAAAATGGACGTAATTCGAAATTTGAGACTTTATTTCATAATAATAGTCACAAAGCACAAAGATTATTTCGATTTATTGGATGGGATGCACGATACAATGTTCTACGCGATCATCAAATGAAAAAAGGATGACTAATCGATTCTTGAGATTTAAGAATCGATATCGGTTCGTAAAAATGAGAATCGATTAATATCGAGAAATCGATATTTTTTTACCCAGCCCTAATGTTCATATATACTGTATATATACAGTATATGAACCCACTGTTGCATCTGTAAAAGGCTTATTTTGCTGTAATTTTACAAGTCGTTTGATCTGTCATATCACAGGCCCGTAAAGACCGGTTGCACTCACGGTGTGGATGATTCACATTAGTGTCGAAGACTCTGGATTTATGGAAGAGAACTTTTACAAAACAGAAACAATCACTCATTTTTGAGCCATTAATGCATCTCTCAAATATTGTATGCATCTGTCATAGAAAATCAACACATAATCGTGAATATTTAAGTGAGGCGCCTTCTTATAGGATAAGGACATGCGGTCTCATGAATATTTATTAGACACGATGAGTCATCGATGTACTGTAGGTGTAAGGAAACGTCACGTCCTGTAATGTTGACACAAAGGCTGAATCCGAAATCACCCCCTATACCCTTAAACAGGGCGCTATTTGAGGGGACAGCCATTTGTAGTGGTGTCCGAAACCATAGTGGACGTTATTGAGTGCACTCATTCAATCCCACAATGCACCGCAATAACAAGCGTACAACCGATGTACGCTCAACGGCTGTCCGAATTCACTCGCTCGTTTTCATTTATTCCTACAAGTGAACAGTATTAGTGGACTAACATAGGGAATAGTGAATGAGGGTTTAGGGGGCGGTTTCAGATTCAGCCAAAGACTAATTTAAACCCGGAAGATGAAAATAGGCTAAATAAAAAAAAGCTTACAATTAACTAGTTTTCTTCTACGATTAAAACTAACGGATGGTAACATTGTATTCTATGATGTGCAACACCCATACCTCCATTAAAATCTCAGAAAATGTAGTTTAGTGTTTCATGACAAAACATGCAACTCACCTCCACTTCCCACAATGCTTTGCTGCTGGTGGCAGAGGTGGCGGACTGGCGGCCAGTGGTTCGTAAGAACACGTGTTGCTTCTTCCTGTGTTCATCGCAAGTGAGAAACTTCTCCTGCTCGGCATGAAACAGCCGAACCACGTCACCCTTAGCAAACAGAAAGAAGGAATTAGCACCATCCCGTTCTGAAAACTGCCTAGATGATCCTTCAACAACAACTCCAAGAACTATATTTGATGCGTTTACCCCTTTAAGAATGATTTCTTTGTTGTCACTCCATTTCATAAATAAAACAATCTTCCAACTAGTGTTGCAGTTCACCGAGTTCACCTGAGAAGAACAGAGGAGAAAGAGTCTTAAAATAAACTTTTTTTTTTTTTTTTACATTAGCACTTACTAAAAACAATGATTTACAATACAGAGATATTCTGGCAGAGAAAGTGGATCTTAAATCAGGGTTATCGTAGCATAAAACCCGTCACACTAAAACTGGGTTCAGGGTGTTCTAATTGCATGGACAGTAATTCCATTTTTATGCAGCTAAAGCTAATTTAGAGACAATTTACAGACAGTGTGTTTCCATTTAAACCACTTATTGCATAGCTGTTATTTTATTTACATACATTCATGCTACATGGTGTAATGCATATCAGCACAAAAAGATCAAACTGAACAAAAAAGCAAACCTCGTTGCAGCCAGGATTGTCCACTAGCTGATGGCTGCTGGCGTGCAGAGGCTGTCCTGCGTTTACAGGATTCAAAACCACTTTATCCCCAATCACAACCTAAAAGAGAAAAAATTCAACTCAATTAAAAGCTATTTTGGAGTAATTGTGCAAGGTTGTTGCACGTGCAAAACTAAGAATGACAGGATGTCCCTCGACATTTTTTATGTGACTTACATGAAAGTAACTCATGTAAACAACATATATTTTTGTGGGAAAATTTACCATCAGAAGTACAGCTAGGAAAATAAATAAATAACTAATTAAATAAGTAAACAAAGCAAATCAATTCAAATCGTATCGGTCACACACACACAAGCATAAACAAGATGACTCTCTGCACACAGCGTACAATTAACAAAAAAATCTAAAGTATAATAAATAAGAATTAGATCAAATGTATAAAAAGCAAGGATATGATATAATGATTATTCATTATGACTGTTTATTAATTCACATTATATATTCAATTAAATAATACATATATTAAAATTAAATAAATAAAATTGTTCTATGTTTTATCTTTTTTGTGTTTTTCTACCAGTCAAACTAAATTACTCCCATAAAACTGCACAACTTAAGTCTGAGTGACGCATACAAGATTCAATAATGCATCTACACAGAAGATATGTATGTGTTATACAGCAATCCAGTAACCAGGCTCAAAATAAAGGTGAAAATGTTATATATTTAAATAGACAATATACTATCTAATAGACAATTCTTTTTTTATGGAATGTTGGAGTATTTATTATAAATGATTTATCTGTGCACATCATTATTTTTTTAATTCAAGCTCCATCGTAATTTTTTATCAAAATAACTTCCCCTCCCTCTTGCAGCTCATCTCTTTTCTTCTCTGATGACGTGTTTACTGTCGCGAGGGCGGGGCAACCTGTCACTCACATGAGATCCACCAATAACAACCCACAACCAATTCCCAATGGACAAAATCAAGTCCCGCCCTACATTTTGTCTTATTCGAGAAGCTGTTTCACTCTGATATACGTCAAAATAGGAAAGAAAAGGCTAACCCAATTCTCAACTAGTTCATTTCACTAACTGCTTTTGAATGTAGGTTATCTCTTGTCGTGCCTCAGTTTTGCACATATTTATATCCAACAAGACCAGGCTAAGTTGAGTTTCAAAGTATTGCCGTGGTTTTCCATTATGGGGGCTCAGTGTCAGCGGCGCTCTCTCCCACAGAGGCCATTTTTAATGGCATTAGCAGGGGAATTCAATGCTGTGAGCTTTGACATCATATAACGGTCATTGGGACCTAATGTAAAAAACACTCTTTCCCCCAGAGATCAGCAGCGGATGACACCCCATGGCCCCCATGCAACTACATCTAATGGAGAATCAAATGGAGAATGTTTAATGCCTGGTTCTGTTTAGATCACATCTTTTCCGGAGGCTTAAAGGTTGTAACTACAGTTCAGGCCATTTAGAGCCCCTGGTGAATAGCAGAGTCCGTTTGACATAACAGGTCCATTTATTTAGTTCCAAATTCAGCCTCGCACCAAGGAATTCCTCGCTTGAAAACAAGTGCGAGGTTCTGAATTTATTTGATTTGGCCCAATTTGCAGGATGGTATTTCTCATCGCTGCTCATCTCCGCAGAAACGGCCTTTTGCCCCCTCGGAGATTATGATATAATGTTCAATAATTTGGGGTCAGTGTGATTTTTAAGAATTTTATAAAAAATTAAAAAAGTAATACTCACCAAGGATGCATTAAACTGATCAAAAGAGACGGTAAATACATGTATAAATGTTACAAATAAATGCTATTCTTTTGAATGTGCTAGTAATCAAAGAATCCTGAAAAAAAAAGCATCATGGTTTCCACAAAAATATGAAGCAACTTTTTTCAACATCGATGATAATATCAAGAAATGTTTATTGAGCAGCAAATCAGCATATTAGAATCATTTCTGAAGGAACATGTGATTAATTCAGTTTTGCATCAAAGGACGAAATTACATTTTAAAATGTATTAAAATAGAAAATGGTTATTTTAAATTGTAATAATTTTTCACAATAATACAGTTTTTGCTGTACATTTTCAAAAACATTCAAAAATCTTACTGACCCCAAAATTTTTAATGGGAGACATTCTGTGCATGTTAAGAGTACAAGGCTTTTCAAATTTGCCAGCTAGAATTGTTTCCACACTAAAATGGTAAATATGGCATGGATAGAGGACAGCACAATTGCGCAAAATCTGAGCCCAGTTAACAATTTAAACTGTGTATGCTTCCACTCACACTGTCTCCTATGGAGCGGAGTTTGTAAAAGGGCTGTATGTAGAACCAGGAGCCTTCGTTTCCAGCAGAGTCCAGCGTCACGCGCATGGCGTTCTTCTCCAGCAAAGCAGGCAGTCGTTTATTCACAGTAAGGTACTTATTGCTTTTTAAATGCAACAGCTGTGAAACGGAGAACACACAAACTTCTGATATTAATAGTGCAAACAACATTATTTACAAAAAGCTGGTACACCAATGAAACCCCTTTAGCTATACACATGAACATAATTAAGGGCGCATGCTGAGGTCACATGACACTGTCTTATAATAAAATGAATTATGAAGAGCAATAATAAATGCAAGCTCAATGACACTGAACAATGGATTTCTGCCCTGCCAAGTCCTCAGTGGCACAGTGGGATCCCTCTGCCTCCCGTCTGCCAGCTGGCTGACCTACCTGAATAACGTTTCCGTACTGTATCACCGATCCCAGCAGCTTCCGGTTTTCCGACTCATTCTGTTTCTTCTCTAGATCAGCAGCATGCTGAAAAACAGAGGTGAAAGTGAGGCTCTAGACAAGTTTATAAACAACATTTAATCAACAATATATGTAATGATCATATTTAATATCAAAATGGACTTCATTTAAGTCCATTTTAATTAAAGATTTTATATATTATATACCCAAGTAGCATAAACGCCCAGATCCATAAAACCATGTGGACATAAAACCATGTAGCACAAAACCAAAATGTGTAACGTATTGAACTCACATGTAGTTTGGTGAGTAGCACGGTGTCTGTAGTGCTGTTTCCACCAGGTTTTGCTGCTTTCCAGAACTGTTTCTGGGCTGAGTACCTGTTCATTGGACACAACCTGAACAGACAGTCTGGAAGGGAAGACAGAAAAACACACAAAAACACCTTATGAAAAGTTCACACAAGCATTTTCACCTACTGTACGAGCCTTTATACTGTGCGTACATACCAGTAAATCAGTCAAATAAACAAAAATGTAAAAAAAATATTGCCAAATAGGCGCTTTTACAATTTGCTTTGAAACCAAATCTTCTGCCATCGTCTTGTCAGTCAGCTTCTCACTCGCAATGAAATCTGACTCCTGCTGCTGATCTGTACGGTGACTCTTGTTCTGCTCAAGCTGAATTGATCAGACACGTTCAGTTTTTAACTGTCATTACTATTCTCTAACTGAACTAAATCATTTTTATTACTATAAAAAAAATAAAAAGCCAGTGGGAGGCGGTGCCACAGTGGGCAAGGGATGTAATCATTGCTGCGGCTAAACACTGTGTAACACCGGTAACACCGACTTTCGCAGCAAAGCCGACATCTGACCCAACACCCGACGTATGACGCATGACGTAGGTGTAGCATAAGCTTATGTGAAAATTGAAGAATGCGTAAACAAGAGGATAGAACTAAAAGCGCCGGTCACGAATTCTAAGTCTAAAACTGAATAAGGATTTCAATATAAGACAAGAGGAGCTACGCATTACGTCAGGTCAGAGGTCAGCCTTCCACTGGAACACGACTCTCTCGTGAATGCAAGTACGGCCATTGTCGGAAGCCAGTGATTCTAGATAATTAAATTATAAATATAGATATTTTTCTTAAAAAAGCGCATCACTTCAGAAGGCATTTATTAGCCCCCTGAAGCCGCATAGATTACCTTCATGATGGGTGGATGGCTTTTCGGAGATTAAAAATCCTGGTTCTATTCAAAAACTCTTTAAAAACTCTTGCTCTATACAATGCCATCACAAAGCTGGGAAGAGCCAGGATATTATTTAATAGAACTCCTATTGTGTTCGGATGAAAGAAGAAAGGCATATACACCTAGGATGGCTTGAGGGTGAGTAAATTATGGGAAAATTTTCCTTTTTTGGTGAACTATTTCTTTCATTTAAAAAGTAAAATGCAATCTATTATTTATTATACAGAAAGTGAAAATCTTTTCAAATTCCCCTGGAAACCGCTTAAGTTTCACTGGACTAACTGACCTTCCAAACATGAAACAAAACTGCAATATATCCATCAGTACTGATTCACCAAGGTGTATTTAGCCAGTTTTAGAATGGATAATCAGGTTAATTTGAGACATTGTGGCCCATTTAATTGTACTCTTTATTATTCAATTAAATGATGAGGGTACCTGTGACTGCAGGCACAGCTGACTAGAACAATTCATTTATTTTCCAAAGGAGGACACAAGTTTGTCTCACATTAGTTGGGTCACATTGCCAGTTTAACTCCAAAAGGCGACTTGAATTAAACACACCCCAACCATAGTGTCCAGTAAAATACAATTGATAGGATACGAGTTGCAACTGATGTAACGTAAACAAGTTGCAATTGAATTAATAACTGATGCAGAGTTTTTATTTGAATAGACATGAATGATCCCTCAAATAATGTTTACACAGCAGTAACAAAAGCTCTTGTAACTATGGTAATCTGGCAGAAACTATGGTTACCATGGTATATTTTTGTGAGGTACTATAGCATGACTAAACCAGCGGGTTATGTTCCTAGCTAACCAGTTGGTGCTCCCACATTACAGCCTTCCTCAGTGTAGGGAAAGCTCTTCTTGTCACACATATTAACTTTGAGAATGAGATGCTATTATGCTAACCATGGCTACGTTCCTTGAGAAGCAGTTACAACGTTATCATGATATGGGATAGGAGTGCACTGGGAGCCAGGCTACCTGACAGCGTGTAAGAGGAAGGAAAGAGTAACAGGATGGGAGGGAAGACACCCAAGAGGACATGATTAAGTGTGACGGGTAAAAATAGCACTATGTCCGCAGAGCGACTGAGAAATGCGGCCAACACTAACGCTAGCCCTCAGGGATTAGCAGCCAAGGAATGGGGTGGGGGGGGTGGGGGCTGTTATGGATAAGAAGAAACACTGAAGGACTGGAGGTTGAAAGTTATGAGAGGAGGATGTGAGGAGAAAGTGGGACAGAGGATGACGGTGAGAAGAGGAATGGAAGGAATGATGGAAGAGAAATATAGGTTGATGGTGCTGAGGGGCAACGCTAGGTCAAACTAAGAAATGAGAGGGAGTTAGCATGCTAATCCACAGAGAGAGAGAGTCATACCACACCAAAACAAACACTAGGCTATCAAACAATTATGGAAACAAAGAAATGCACAATTATAACAGTAACCTCTAAGCGGGATGCTACAGTACCACCAGTCCATTTACCATGGTTTTACAATAGCAACACTTAATGTATGGTATTTTGTCCAGAAAAATTAACATTAGGGCTTATAGCCAACCAATAAGATGAATAATATTTTTATGAAATGGCAGATAACACATAAATGGCTGATTTTAAAATGCCATACTATTTTGTCTATTTAAAAAAAATAAAGAATCGACCATTTTAAATGTTGCGAGTGAATATAGGCAATAGGGAATCACAGAATTTGCTATCACCAGTGTTGTTATTATGATTCGTTTTTTTAAAAGACCACTTAACTTTAAGTGAGCATTAGATGACCACAAAGGTCATCTCAATGTAACAAAAATAGGAGCATGAACAATTTTTTTTATTTATTATTTATTTATTTTATTTTTTTACATTTTCCAGTTTCGGGTGAACTATCACTTTAAAAGCAATTCAACAGACACTTTTTTTAACATCAAACGTCTCATATCTGTTCCAGTGCCAACAAAAACAACTTTTCATGTTCACTCTCACTTTTTTTTCTGTAGTAATCAAAACGGGTCTGAGATACAACACCCTGTCTGGCGTCTGATGAACAATTAAGAGGATACATTTTCAAAAAACACCTTTGGGGAAACGGTTTAACACACTGTAGCTGACCTTTAACTGAAGACACTTTTCTTTTGAAGAAAATAGATCTGTTGGAGTCTGATGACCGATTCAGTCTATTAAGAATCTGTTTTGACTGATCTGTTAGATATGAATGGGTTAGCAAAGCTCTCAGAGACACCAGTCAGTGATCACTATTGTTGCCCTTGTTGCCCTGACTGTGGTCATTGGTAAAAATTCACAGGACATGAATGGGTCCTTCTTGACTGAGGCCAATACACTAGTATGCCCCTGCTCATCACAGGACCCTGGGACTACGTGTGTGGCCTTGACCCAGGATCAGAAAGGAAGGGCAAACTTTTGAATGACACACTAAGGCTATCGGAAAGCAGGCCTTTTAAACAGCTTAAGCAAGCTATTAATACCATGAGGGATCTAAAGATTTAGTGGTGACACTCTCTCAAAGCAGAAGTACAGTGAACAAAGCCCGGCCACTAGTGTTCTGCCACAGCTACCTGAAGAAAGCAGAAGACAAAAAGGAGGAAAAGTATGACTCAGAAAAAGCTCAAGTGTTTCCCCCCATTACAGCCTTGCTCATAATAGCAGTATCATAATCTAATAAAATACAGTGTTCCCGAAATGCCACAATTCTTTTATCATAAAAAATATATAATAGTAATATTTACAATACTATACAATCTAATAATAGAATAGAATACAGTAGAATAAATTATTAAATACATTAGGCTATAATAAATTAACGAAATAAAATATTTTTATAATTGTTTATATAATATTTATTTTATTTTATTTTTTACGTACTTAAACATTTATAGTTCTACATTTTTCCTGATAAGACAATGTGGATTTTTAAATGAATAAAATGTCTGCTTAAATAATACAAAAATATTATATAATATATATATATATATATATATATATATATATATATATATATATATATATATATATATATAAATTATTATTATGTGTAGTTTTAAATGTATATACATAAAAAAATATAATCAAAAGTATCCATAAAATAAAAATGCATTTAATGAGAAATACTCAACACCACAGGAATAACAGAGAATTTACATGAAACAAATTGTATTTGACATTTAGGCTGAGGTCATTGTCTATAGGCCTGATGTGTCTGTCCACCTACACAGCTGTGTCTCATTAATCAAACAGGAAGTGCATCAGCAGATGTGTGTTTAGTGGTGTGTGGCAGCTGTGTTGAGAAACCAGCCCTTGCATTTAGCACAAATAAAAAATAAACATTTATGTATTCAACCCTAAGAAGGACATTTACACATTGTCCATCCTTGGCTAGGGATTGTTTTGGAGACTATGACTATATCTCTATCATCATAACACAAGAGCTCCATTGTTCCAGCTTCTGAATCTATTTCAAGACCAAAATACTGTCATAAAATACTGTCATAGACATTCAATAACAACAACGAAAAAAATCCAGCCTGTAATATAAACATGACAGAGCCATCTGTCAAAATCAATAAAATAAAAAACAAATTTACCGAATTATTATAAAGAAAGCACAGTGCTGAACAGCATTACTTTGTTTTTTGTTTTTTACAAAATTACTGCCAAAAATTATTTTATTTTTAATTTATTTTTATATGAGCTTATGATGTAGCATAGCATTTGGTCAGACCATCTCTATAGCACTCTAAACACAACTCTATAAACTGCACTTGTTAAAACAGCAGAGCCACTTTCAAACTACTGAAAAAAGCAGTTAGGTTAGAAGGAAACAATGCTTCCCTGTGAACAGCGTTTGAACTGTGGACCCTCGGCTAGTTACACTTTCAGTTCACTTTAGTTCGGCAGAAAATGTTCTATTCAACAAACGCTAACGCTTCACCACAAGATTAAGACTATAACAACACGAGGCTGGTTACTGTAAGACTTTATCTGCCTGCGTTCGGTGCAGCTAATGTTATTCAAAGCCAGTAATGAAATGGGTACTTTTCCTAATATTTGCATATGGTATCAGTAATAATGTGACAGCCATCTGCTACGTCCACAGCTAACAGTTCAGAAGAGCTCTAGTCATGGTCAGAGCAAACATGGCCTTGCTATATCACAAACTCATCAAGGCACTTTGTATTTGCATAGATCCATCCAATTAAGTCTAATTTCCATCAATGGTACTGTTTTGCTCATGTCCTAAAAGGTGAAAACATATGTATAATTAAACATTTCAATATAATTTGTTGGATTGTGACCACATACATATATATATATATATATATATACACAGTATATATACCAGAGAATAAACTTAAATGAACAATTAATATATAATCAATATACTTTAAGATATATAAAAAAAACATCTTACAGGTTTGGAATGAAATGAGTGAGTAAATGTGGGTGAACTATCCCATTAATAAATTCTACTTTACTAGAGCCAGTCATTTTCTGAACTCTAGGCCATAAATGAATTGAAGAATGTTCTTCCACCCAAAATCTGTCAGGTTATGAAATGATCTTTATAAAAGAATGGGCATATGTGAGGATTTGGAGGCTGAGTTTTGGCAGACTGAAATCATTCCAGAAAAGCTCAGGGTGTCAAGTATCAGAAGAGGGCAGACAGGAGATGTGTGGATGATAGATGACAAAAGCCTGAAACAGGAGCTGGGTGGAGAATAGCTGAAGGAGGCCATCTTTATGTTACAGTGTACGAAGAAGCACGACTGGTTATAGCTGCAGGTGTCACAAAGAAGAGTGTAAGCAAACTGGTAAGGAAATACTAAGTGAATACTACTGATCAACAACAGACATAAACTGAACAAATTTCACAGAGACATTTGAAAAACAGAAATGGAATAATGAGTCCCTGAACAGAGCTGGGGTCAATATCAATAGTAGCAGTCATGTGGTGTTTCCACCAGCTGCTTTAAAGGGTTAGTTCACCCAAAAATGAAAATTAAGTCATTAATTACTCACCCCCATGCTGTACCAACCCCGTAAGACCTTCGTTCGTCTTCGGAACACAAATGAAGATATTTATGATTAAATGTGACAGCTGGATCACTCCTCCATAGGCTCCCTAAGGGAATGAAACCTGACGGCCCAGAAAGTCAATGAAGAAAATGTTTAAATATTCCATGTCGCAACAGTGGCTCAACTATAAGTTTATCAAGCGACGAGAATACTTTTTGTGCGGAAATAAAACAAAAATAACGACTTTATTCGACTATTCCTTTTCTTCCTTGTAGGCCTGAAACGAGACTTCAAGAGATTTCCACGACGCGCACGCGCGAGAACTTAACTGAAGTAGTTGAAGGAGATCGCAATTCTCGCGCATGCGTCGTGGAAATCTCTTGAAGTCTCGTTTCAGGCCTACAAGGAAGAAAAGGAATAGTCGAATAAAGTCGTTATTTTTGTTTGTTTTTTCGCACAAAAAGTATTCTCGTCGCTTGATAAACTTATAGTTGAGCCACGGTTGTCACATGGAATATTTAAACATTTTCTTTAATGACTTTCTGGGCCGTCAGGATTCATTCCCTTAGGCAGCCTATGGAGGAGTGATCCAGCTGTCACATTTAATCAAAAATATTTCATTTGTGTTCCGAAGACGAACGAAGGTCTTACGGGGTTGGTACAGCATGGGGGTGAGTAATTAATGACTTAATTTTCATTTTTGGGTGAACTAACCCTTTAAGTTCTACAGTGCATCACATCTTTCAGATTTGCCTGTTCTAGCTGTGTGATGTTACTCTACTCTTTCAACATTGCACTTGCAAGTTCTCGAACATGTCTGGGGGACATATGGTCACACATGGTTTGGCACTGCAAGGACAATCATCAGTCTTTCTAGTCTCCCTGTAGCTCTTTCATTACGGACATTGCAGTTTATTGCTCTGTTCACATCTGCAGTCCTAATGCCTCCTGAAGCAGGACTATGGCAGTTTCACACAGGTGATCAGGGATATTGGAACTGTGTCTTTAATTGTCTACCGCCTGTAAACTGTCAGTGTCTTACGGACTGTTCCACAGGTGTATGTGCAATAATTGTTTATGGTTCATTGAATGGGCATGAAAAACATTGTTTAAACCATTTCCAATAAAGATATGTAAAGCTTATTTAGATTTTGTATAATTATCGTTAAAATACAGTGTACCAAAAAAGGGGCGTTTCTTTTTTTGCTTAGTTTATATATATATTTCTAGTTTAATTTAGGTTGAAGAAGCACAGAGGCCGGCACACAATGTCCTTCAAGAAAACGTCTTCAAAAATGTTTATTCAGAGGCCATAAAAATGACAAAGTGCATACCAATACCAAAGACAAAATATTTTCAGTATTACATCATCATCAGTCCAGCGTTTTTTGTTTTTGTGGTGGTGCTTTAAATGTAGGGTAGGCTGTTTTTTTAATAAACACTTTTTGTTATACTGGTTGAAACTCTCTTCACATCCTGATAGCAATCAATAACAGAAGTGGTCTAAACATTACATCTACACATAGATTCTGCGGAAGTCTCACGTTTAAAAAAAAATGTTCGTCCAATTCGATGTTCTACCTGCCTGTCAACATAATGCATTTCCATACCTCCCCGTTTACGCGCACCTGCTCACGCGGACTTCTGTAGACAGACAGTCACAGAGAAACAGCAGGCGCCTTTTACAGTTCGTCCTGAACCAAAACAACAGGTTTAAGCTGCATTCACGTCATGTCGTAACCATAATTACAAGATGACAACCCGTGACGTTCAACCCAGAGCTGTTCACGTCCTCAGACTTATGCATTTCTATGTCAACACTATACACACCGAAATCAGGCGGTACAAGTAAGAGCTCTGTAAGTTGTTTATGTTCATTATTATTGTAATGTTACGTGCTTTGAGACACAAGGTCATTTAACGCCATCTCTCGTGACGCTTTGCAGAATCTGCTGTACGTGTTCATGTGTTTTGAAGGAGGCCTGGCTTTGTAGACACTCTGAAGGGAGGGTGGGATTTAATGCTTACAAAGCTAGCTCGCTATTGCTAGCCTCTCCGAAATTGCCTACCCTACATTTAATTTTGACTAGTTGCAACCCAATGACTAATCTGTTTTGCATATACTTACAATCACTAAAGACAATATCGAATTTTGATTATTTGTATGCAGTATCAAGTTTACGACTACTGACTATTGATTACTGAAAAAAAGTGCAATTTTTAATTGTTTTTTTTCTTTCAGGTAGTCACTATGGAGTATTCTTGTTAGCCTTCGATATTTCAGTTGACCAACATTAAAAGTATTCTGCCCTTCCATGGGGCGTTTGAGGATATATTACACCAGACAGGGAGAATCATCTGGCTAACAATAGGTGTCTGACACCTATCCATCAATGTCTGTCACACTTAAACCAAAGTGTACTAATCAAACTGACAGCCACACATGGACATGCTAAGATACACACGATAAACTCCTGAGCAAACGCCAACACATACAAGCATATAAAACAAGCTGACAAAGACCCGTCCATCTGCCACATCCACTCATCCTCATGAGTACCCACAGAGAGCAGTGTCGGGAGCGATTGACAGCCCATTCTTCAAAGCACAATAACACTAAATGCTCCGATATACCCTCAACTAAAGGATCATTAGGAACAAACACCCGTTCAATTTCTCATTAATACAATTATCTAATCAACCAATCACATGGCAGTTGCTTCAATGCATTTAGGGGTGTGGTCCTGGTCAAGACAAACCCCTGAACTCCAAACTGAATGTCAGAATGGGAAAAGAAAGGTGATTTAAGCAATTTTGAGCGTGGCATGGTTCATTCTCGTGTTACGCAGCACGTTTGAGCTTCTGCAAAAACCAATGAAGTTCATTCTCGTGTTACGCAGCACGTTTGAGCTTCCGCATGAACCAATGAGGATCATTCTCGTGTTACGCAGCACGTTTGAGCTTCCGCATGAACCAATGAGGATCATTCTCGTGTTACGCAGCACGTTTGAGCTTCTGCAAAAACCAATAAAGTTCATTCTCATATTACGCAGCACGTTTGAGCTTCAGCAAGAACCAATGAGGTTCATTCTCGTGTTACGCACCACGTTTGAGCTTCTGCAAAAACCAATAAAGTTCATTCTCATATTACGCAGCACGTTTGAGCTTCAGCAAGAACCAATGAGGTTCATTCTCGTGTTACGCAGCACGTTTGAGTTTCAGCAGGAATCAATGAGGTTCATTCTCATGTTACGCAGCACGTTTGAGTTTCAGCAGGAATCAATGAGGTTCATTCTCGTGTTACGCAGCACGTTTGAGCTTCAGCAAGAACCAATGAGGTTCATTCTCGTGTTATGCAGCACGTTTGAGCTTCAGCAAGAACCAATGAGGTTCATTCTCGTGTTATGCAGCACGTTTGAGCTTCTGCAAGAACCAATGAAGTTCATTCTCGTGTTACGCAGCACGTTTGAGCTTCAGCAAGAACCAATGAGGTTCATTCTCATGTTACGCAGCACGTTTGAGCTTCAGCAAGAACCAATGAGGTTCATTCTCGTGTTACGCAGCACGTTTGAGCTTCAGCAAGAACCAATGAAGTTCATTCTCGTGTTACGCAGCACGTTTGAGCTTCAGCAAGAACCAATGAGGTTCATTCTCGTGTTACGCAGCACGTTTGAGTTTCAGCAAGAACCAATGAAGTTCATTCTCGTGTTACGCAGCACATTTGAGCTTCAGCACATTCTCGTGTTACGCAGCACGTTTGAGCTTCAGCAAGAACCAATGAGGTTCATTCTCGTGTTATGCAGCACGTTTGAGCTTCTGCAAGAACCAATGAAGTTCATTCTCGTGTTACGCAGCACGTTTGAGCTTCTGCAAGAACCAATGAAGTTCATTCTCGTGTTACGCAGCACGTTTGAGCTTCAGCAAGAACCAATGAGGTTCATTCTTGTGTTATGCAGCACAAAGAAAGGATGGAAAATGTCAAACTAAATACAACTTCTTTCGGTACAAGAAGCCTGGACTAATATTCAAAGTGGGCTTCGGGGGGGTTGGGGAATCATACAGAAGTGCAGTATATTTGAACGCTGTCTCCAATTCCTCAAGCCAAATAAGCAGAAAGCTTCTCTGAAGAGGTGGACGCTACTGGTTCAGCAGCTTCATGCTGTAGCAGGACAGAAAGAATCACTGACTTGAAGCCATATTCCAGTTTTATTTCAATTATGAGAGATAAAAACGGGCCTCAAAAATGTAAGGATTGTGCAGAAAAAAGTTCTACATAAGGTATGTGCATTCAAGCACCTCAGTTGGACTTAAAAGGTAATACAACGGTGTGAAGCACGTCAAAACATCAACAATTCACTACAGAAAGAAACCCCTCAGACTGGGCAAAGAATATTTTATGAAACAGACAGAAATGAGCAGCAGTGTCAAGGCAGAGACTTGAACACTTCACATGCAAAGCACCACTGAAGCCTCAAAACAGCTGGTAATGACAGTTCATTTACCAGTTGACACACATTTCAAACCATATTTACAGTACATGCTTGTTTTATCTAATACCATTTCAGTGACAGTCACTGGCTCACAGCCTCTTTTGCATACTATGTAGTAGAGATGGGATTATTAAACTATATATAGGGTGATTGGTACAAAATAGTTGCTATCATCATATTTAAAGTGCACACATAAAACGCATTTTATGCCTGTAAGAGATTAACTGTAACTTTGCATTTACCTAATGATTAGTTACTATTCTACTCTACTTTTCATTGTGTGAATAAATCCACAAACACACACATATGTTTTTCTTAATATTGTTTTTTCTTAATATCCAGTTCCCCTGTTGCTCTGTTTACCATTTGTCAAGTAAGTAGGGCTATTTTCGATTCTTTGCTTATTTGTAATTTTTATTTTCACTAAATATCTTTAATTTAATTAGACACGTTCCTATTTTGAATATCTGCCGTCTTAAGGGTTGTAGTCTGGTTGTTATTGTAGCACTTAAGTATTGCTGTTCATAACAGCTAGTTTCGATTTGGGCCATTCTCGGGATATTTGCTTTCGCTGTGCTAATTGCAAGGGCTATTAAAGCAGATATAAATTAGAAGTAAATTCAGGAGATAGCCAGGACAAGCAGTCACTCTGCGAGAACGGCTAGAGCGCGTAAGTTGTTTTTTCTTAATATCCAGTTCCCCTGTTGCTCTGTTTACCATTTGTCAAGTAAGTAGGGCTATTTTCGATTCTTTGCTTATTTGTAATTTTTATTTTCACTAAATATCTTTAATTTAATTAGACACGTTCCTATTTTGAATATCTGCCGTCTTAAGGGTTGTAGTCTGGTTGTTATTGTAGCACTTAAGTATTGCTGTTCATAACAGCTAGTTTCGATTTGGGCCATTCTCGGGATATTTGCTTTCGCTGTGCTAATTGCAAGGGCTATTAAAGCAGATATAAATTAGAAGTAAATTCAGGAGATAGCCAGGACAAGCAGTCACTCTGCGAGAACGGCTAGAGCGCGTAAGTTGTTTTTTCTTAATATCCAGTTCCCCTGTTGCTCTGTTTACCATTTGTCAAGTAAGTAGGGCTATTTTCGATTCTTTGCTTATTTGTAATTTTTATTTTCACTAAATATCTTTAATTTAATTAGACACGTTCCTATTTTGAATATCTGCCGTCTTAAGGGTTGTAGTCTGGTTGTTATTGTAGCACTTAAGTATTGCTGTTCATAACAGCTAGTTTCGATTTGGGCCATTCTCGGGATATTTGCTTTCGCTGTGCTAATTGCAAGGGCTACCACAGCTGTCCTCACTCAGGCGATTGATAGCATTATATCTATGTAGTGTGCGCGCTGTCGCGGAAGCAGTCAGCGCTCGTGTTGAACCTCCTCGTGTGAAGACCGACTCGGGTAAAGACCTGCGACTCTACCTGCGCGACTCCACCGAGCAAGGACACCTGCAAGGCAATTATAGTATCTTCTTAACCCTTTCCCTTCCTACCTTTATCTTATTTCCTATTATCATTATGTGCTTTCTACACATTCCTGTTGTCTCTAGACAACGCTCTCTTACCACGCACAGAAGGCAGCGCAATACTGCTAATCTGCGCCCTATTCTCTCATCCTCACACTCACCTCTCACTCTTTCTATGGGTCTATGGAATTGTCAATCAGCAGTCAATAAAGCTGACTTCATTCCAGCCTTTGCATCTCATTCTTCTCTTAATATCTTGGGCTTGACTGAGACCTGGATCCGCCCAGAAGACTCAGCAACCCCTGCTGCTCTCTCTAACAACTTCTCTTTCTCTCACACCCCTCGGCAATCGGGGAGAGGTGGGGGCACTGGTCTTCTCATTTCTAACACTTGGAAATTTTCAACTCTCTCTTCTCTATGCAATAACAACTCATTTGAATATCATGCTATTACACTTACAACTCCCGTGAAGATCCATATTGTAGTTATTTATCGCCCCCCAGGTCAACTGGGAAGCTTTGTAGAGGAGCTGGATGTGTTGCTGTCCTCTTTCCCTGAGGATGGCATCCCACTTGTAGTCTTTGGCGATTTCAACATCCACCTAGCGAAACCGTATGCAACAGACTTCATCTCTCTCCTAGCCTCTTTTGATCTCAAACGCCTCATCACCACCGGTACTCACAAGTCAGGCAACCAACTGGACCTGGTTTACACACGCAACTGTATCACAGATAACATTTTGGTGAAACCTCTCCAAGTGTCAGATCATTTCCTCATTACTTTCAATCTACAACTCACTACCCATGCTCCACCAACCTCCCCACCATTTACTTTCAGACGAAACCTGCGCTCACTTTCTCCGTCCCATCTTTCCTCTGCTGTGTCATCTTCTCTTCCCTCACCCTCACATTTTTCATCTCTGGATGTGAATACTGCAACGGATACTTTATGCTCCATCCTAACCTCCTCTCTAGACAACATCTGCCCTCTCTCCTCCAGGCCAGCACGCACTACTCCCTCTAACCCCTGGTTATCTGAGGTTCTTCGTGAACACCGGACCAAGCTCAGGGCAGCGGAGAGGAAATGGCGCAAATCAAAAGACACATCTGACCTCAGTAGGTATCAATCTCTGCTCTCTGCCTTCTCTGTTGATGTTCACACCGCAAAATCTTCATATTTCCACGACAAGATCAACAGCGCCACTAACACACGTTCACTGTTCAAGACATTCAACTCTCTCCTCTGCCCACCTCCACCACCACCCAGCTCCTCGCTAACTGCTGATGATTTTGCTAACTTCTTCACTAACAAAACTACAACTATCAGCAGTCACTTCTCAGCTTCACACACACAGGAACCCAAACTAACCTCTCCCACAGCCAACAACCTTCTCTCCTCCTTCACTCCACTAACCGAGGAAGAAGTATCTAATCTTCTCCTCTCCAGTCATCCTACCACCTGCCCTCTAGACCCCATACCCTCACACCTTCTACAAGCCATCTCTCCCACACTTCTTCCAGCTCTCACACACATCATCAACTCATCCCTCCACACTGGCATTTTCCCTACAGCATTTAAGCAGGCTCGGGTAACTCCTCTGCTTAAAAAACCAACATTAAACACATCACTTCTAGAGAACTACAGACCTGTCTCTCTCCTACCATTCATTGCGAAAACACTTGAACGGGTTGCTTTTAACCAAGTATCATCTTTCCTGTCTCTGAACAACCAGCTGGATGTCAACCAATCTGGCTTCAAGAAAGGACATTCAACTGAGACTGCATTGCTGTCAGTCACGGAAGCCCTGCGGATCGCAAAAGCTGCTTCCAAATCATCAGTTCTCATTCTACTGGACCTGTCTGCTGCTTTCGACACAGTGAATCATCAGATCCTCTTGTCCGCCCTCTCATCACTGGGCATCACTGGAACCTCCCTCAACTGGTTTGAGTCCTATCTCACAGGTAGGTCCTTCAAGGTCGCATGGAGAGGTGAGGTATCCAAAGCACATCAGCTGACCACAGGGGTTCCCCAGGGTTCAGTTCTTGGACCGCTCCTCTTCTCCATCTACACCACATCACTGGGACCCATCATACAGGCACATGGTTTCTCTTACCATTGCTATGCTGATGACACCCAACTCTACCTCTCATTTCAACCAGATGATCCCACAGTAGCTGTACGGATCTCAAGCTGTCTGGCGGACATCTCGGCGTGGATGAAGGAACATCACCTGCAGCTCAACCTGGCAAAGACTGAGCTTCTCGTCCTCCCTGCCAATCCGTCTCTACAGCACGACCTCACTATCCAGCTAGATTCATCCTCAATCACCCCATCAAGGTCGGTCAGAAATCTTGGAGTAATCTTTGATGATCAGCTGACCTTCACTGACCACATTACAAAGACAACTCGATCATGCAGGTTTGCTATGCACAACATCAGGAAGATCAGACCTTTCCTAACTGAGCATGCAACACAACTTCTCGTCCAGGCCCTGGTCATTTCTAGGCTTGATTACTGCAATGCTCTTCTGGCTGGACTTCCATCATGTGCAACTAAACCTCTACAAATGATCCAGAATGCTGCTGCTCGTCTCGTCTTCAACGAGCCCAAAAGGGCCCACGTCACTCCTCTGTTCATCTCTCTGCACTGGCTACCACTCTCTGCTCGCATCAAGTTCAAGGCTTTGACGCTTGCTTACAGATTGACCACAGGTTCAGCCCCCTCCTACTTCCACTCACTACTACAAGTGTACATCCCTACCAGAAGCCTACGATCGGTCAATGAGCGACGGCTCGTGGTACCATCACAGCGGGGCACAAAATCACTCTCCAGGACATTCTCATTCACAGTTCCATGCTGGTGGAATGATCTCCCCACCGTCATCCGGAATGCAGAATCCCTGACAACATTCAAAAGGCAACTGAAAACTCATCTCTTCCGGGAGCACTTAACATAAAAAAAAAAAAAAAAAAAAAAAAAAATAATAATAATAATAAAAAAAATAAAAAAAATAAAAAAAATCCTTTCCTTTAAATCCTCGCTTGCCTGGCTTATGCTACTCCGAGCAATGTCTGAACTTTGTATTTTGAACACTTCTTGCGTTGTTTTTGCCTCTTCACGATGACTCGCTTGGTTTAGTCCTCAATTGTAAGTCGCTTTGGATAAAAGCGTCTGCTAAATGACTAAATGTAAATGTAAATGTAAAAATACATATATAACAAATAAACAGTTTATGTCCCGTATTTTAAACAAACATATGCATGTATGTTACTGTTATATTTGCACAACCAAATTGATGTGTACATGTATAGTTGATCACAAAAAAATTATTGTTCACAATAAGATCATTAAGGATGCATTTAAAAAATAGATGCGAATTTCAATTTCATCCCAACTAACCTGAACCTGAAATTGTTACCTCCAAATTCTACTTCAACTTAACCTAACAAATATAACAAAGACTTTTGGTGTAACCTAATCTGTCAGTTATAGCAACCTAATTTAGTCAGATTACATAACTTTTATGACTGGAATAAAACCATTTGTAGATATTACAACATGAAATGCATTTTTAGGTTAACTAAAAAAAAAATACACTTTTTAAGTGCTGTCATTGCCCCATAACAACTCTTCAGTTTTTCTTTTTAATTGAAGCCCTTCACATGATACACATTTCACTTTTGCGATTAATCAATCTGTTGCTGATCGAAAACCGCCAATTTTGATCTAAGCATCCCTAACATATCAGCTAACAAGGTGACAGGCTGTCATAAGAGCAAAATACCAGCAGAAGGGGCTCAGAGGTTTCTCCCAGCATGCCTATGGCAGCCTGGAGGACAAGGTTAGCTAACTTCTGACAGGTTTCATCTTTAAGGAGAGAAATCAGTTCCTTTTCCACCACACAAAAAGTAAAGTCACAGCTCAATCCTTCTCCTGAAGAGCTCCATTCCTATTGAGTTTAGCTCCAGTTCCATCAACCACATCTGAACCAGCTAATCAATGTCTTCAAGTTTACCAAAAAATGACAGACAGGTGTGTTACAGCAGGAACTAAACTCTGCTTAAGGAGCACACTTGCATTAGCTTTCTCTCAAAAGACAAATGCATCACATTTTGCTGCATCATTCTCACTTGCACTACATTGAATATAACACTAACTCTGACCTTTCTATTTTGCCAAAATCGTGAGACATCATTCAAGTGAAAATACAAACAGAAAACAGCCTTTACATATAGCACCTTTTAAAAGTGTTTGACAGGCAACATATGCTTACGGCATCAGGGATTCTGATCTGGTCTCCTATTGGAAGCTTGGCACGTGAGAACAAAGCTCATTGGTTCTTGCGTGGTTCAAACGTGCTCAAACACGAGAATGAACCTCATTTGTTGTTGCTGAAGCTCAAATGTGCTGCGTAACACGAGAATGAACCTCAGTGGTTTTTGCAGAAGCTCAACCGAACCTGCTTGGTACGTGAGAACAAAGCTCATTGGTTCTTGCGTGGTTTAAACGTGCTCAAACACGAGAATGAACCTCATTGGTTTTCGCACATCAAGCGAACATGCTTGAGCTGAGTAAATTACAATTTCCATTTTTGGGTAGGCATGTGCCGGTATCAAATTTTCGTGCTGCGATTAATTGAATGAGCTTTTATCACGGTTGCGGGTATCTAAAAAAACAACTTGCATCACAATGTGTAATTGTGATTTTCAAAACATGGTAACTAAACAGAATTTTATTAAGTTTAGTGACAACGTGTTACAATGTTTACATGGTACAATGACTGGTAGGTTACTGTTTGTATTATTCAAATAAATTATTGTATTTGATTTTAATCTTAATTCAATATTGACTCATTTGGATAAATATTAGGTAGGCTACAGTCTGCATGTTAATTTTTCTCAAGAAAAAAATATATCTCACATAATGCTGTAAACAGAGAGAAATTAAATATAATGCGGTTTTCATTATAATAACAATTATGTAATGACAAGTAAACATATAATTAATATGTAATAAAGTGCACATATTTAGCAAAATGACAATTTTTTCTAGTCAACTAAAGTGCTGGTCATTAAATGGCTTTCCTGAGGTAAATGTAACGTTCTGTGACATAACTGTTCTCCTGCAGTTTTATTGACCTCTTTCCGTGAAAAACACTGATTGATCGACATTTTGTATGAGGCATAAACCTTAAGGTAAGTTGTACTGTATCTTTAAATAAAAAGTAACAGATGATCGGTTTACTTGAACTGAGGCGCAGCGATCTGTCACAATGGACAGAACCTTTTTTTTCATATCAAAAGTAACCTGCTCTGTCTAGTCTGTCGGTGTCAGTGTCCTCTTTGCTCCGCGATTTTTCTCTGCGTGAGAGCGTGTGAAAAGTGTCAATTCCGTAAAGCGGCTTTCAGACAGAACGCGATTTGCTATTTTGCAAATAAAAAGTTTAACTATTTTTAACTTTGACCCCGGCGTGCTTTGATCGACGCAGCAACAAAACGTCCCCGCGAGTATTCTGCGTCCTGTCTGAAAGGCGCTTGAGTCTCAAGTTGAATGCGTGAGAGTTGGCAGCCCTGCGGGGGGTAAATCGTCGGCAGCGTTCCTCCTTCCTTCATGCTTCTACTCCATGTGATGATTGTTTACATTAGACTAGAGTGCGCTCTGCGCCACGTGCACACAGTGCTTATACATGTGGGGATTGTTTACATCAGAGTGCGCACGTGTTTTGCGGAGCATATACGCAGTGTTTAAGCGGTTGATAGAAAATTAGCTAATGCGTGTTCTAAAAGTCTAAATTCAAATCTATTATTTTTCACGGTATTTTGAAGTGGCCGCGATAACAATATCGTGCATATTCATTACCGCGATTTATCGCATTACCGAATACCGGCACATGTCTATTTTTGGGTAAACTGTCTCTTTAATGCTCTATAGGAGCCCAACATGGTAACACAATGTCCGATTTCAAACCGGATTTCACAAGATGAATTTTGAGTTCAAGCTTTCGAACGATACCAAATTTATGATTGGTAAAATAGGTGATAGGAAAAAAGCCAATAAAAAGCGCCAAAATTACACAGTTAAGGGGTTAAATAAGCATAAAAAAAACATCATCCACAGAGATATCTAAAATACTTCAGTAAAACACTCCAGAGTCCGCAGTTAAGGAGACATAAATGTGGCCTTACCTCGAAACTTCTTAGGAGGGTTGTTCAGGTCCCCAGATTCTGGTTGCACCACACAGCGGTCGTCCACCAGACTGCAGAGATGAGAGACAGGAGTCAGAGAACTTCTCGGGAGGCAGCATATCGAGTATCTCTATCTGTATACAGCTATTTATCGCGTTTTCTGCACAAATTGTAGGGAAAAGTGAATTCTGAGCTCATAGTACTACAGTGCGATTACTAGCTGATCGCATGATCAAATAAGGCACAATATTTAAAGAAATATGCAATCAAAATTACATTTTTTGTTAGCATAGAGGTCATCTATAGGCTAGCATACCTATAAAAGTTATCAAAATTTAATTTTAGCACATACACACATTTATAAATATTCAATCTTTCTCTTCAAAAAAAGGGGGAAAATATTAAGAACTTTTACACAGGAGTTTATGCACATTTTTATGCAATAAAAATTCTACAGAATGAGAATGCCCCTGTCTCTAGTTTATAAATATATATACAAAAAAAATTAAAATAAAATGACTGGCTCAAAAAGTCATGTCAATGCAAACAAAACAATTATCACTATAAACATATCAGTTTACAGTATATATGTTTTATCTAATCGCACTAAAACACCCCATTGCTCAAGGTAAATCAGTTAGAAATAAAATATTGTGTAGGGTTGTCTTGTCTTGAATTAAATTTCTCAAAATATGTGAAGTATTAGAGTTTTAGCACACAGAAAGAGCGTGAAAGAGAAACGATTAGCAAATCAAGAGGTCTGTGTTTCCTAAAAGGTTTATCTGCTTAAATGCGTGAGCCACCGTGTTAAAAGCAAATGTCATTTTATACAGATTAAATCATTCAGTGATAATGTAATGACACCAAAATTTGCCTCTCATTATACTTTTTCTGTATCTCTATTAGCCAGAATGAGTCACTGGAAATCGAACTCTTATTGACTACGTTCAAACAGCAGCAAAATACATTTCTGTTCGGTTGTGAAACACAACTTCTCTGAAATTATAAAAAAAAAATGACGTGATATGGTGTGGTCAGAGCCATTCCTGTTTTGTTTTGGGCTGAGAAAAAAAATTAACCAGTAAGTTTTGGGGCACATAAGAGGATGAATGGGAATGGGAATGGAAATGTGCAAAATGCCAAAAAAGACTTTGTCCTTAAATGAACAATAATCATCATCTGCAGTTATATAGACTGTCTCTGGCAACCTCCATGGCTCCATCTCAATATTTTAAAGTGAAAATCTTGGACAGTAACTGTGAGCAAGGGTCTAGTCATACCCTTATTATTGGCTGCATTTATAAACCTACTGAGCTGCAAGCCTGAACAGCAATTTGTGGGCATCATACACGTTAGAATAAACAAACCGAACTTACACAGTATTTCTGGGCTTCAAATGCGCATTAAACATCTGAAATAAACCTACACATCATTTGTAGGCCTGAAAGGTACAGTGTGTATAAATGGATTTATCAGCTATGCAGCAATTTCTGGCATCATCAATGCATTCAAATGTCACAATTAAAACACTGTATTTTTGATTATCACAGGTGTGTTTAAACTAATTGTGTGACATTTTAGGTACAATTGGCCTATGACACCTGTCTAGGTAGGTAGCCTACTAGGATTTTAAAACACAACATAATGCACAATAGTTTCTGTACAAGAAGTCTGAAAGTCTTCAGAGACTTCAAAACACTGGATATTGTCAAAGTTATTCAAATGAACCAGCAACAAGTCCGTACGTAATTTGCATCCAGCTTTCATCCATTCACCATAAATGTGACCTGGCAGGTGAATTTCACACTCTCCAGGGACTAATGGACAGGTGGCTTCTGTTCGGATGAACATGACTGACCCAGTCACACGCGTGCACCAGGACAGCCAGTTCTCATCACATTGGCGTTGTGTCTTTTTTGGTTCACTATGCCCAGCTGCAGACCAGGTGGCTCATATCCCAACCCTGCTAAGGTCTCTCTGTGGCACTGAGACAAACACTACACAATACATACGCCAGAGTGGCTAAAAATAGCCGTGGCTCATGAGGATGTGCGCACGGTAGAAAGGCAGAGAAAGTGATTACAAGGCACAACAACAGCACAACGGCATCTTGACAAACGATGTCAACGCTCTGTTCTTTAAAGCCACACGCTTGCTTTTGTTGCCATGGATGGGTGACGATGTGTGTGATGACATCACGCAGGCTGGCAAAGGGGGCTGATTGCCAGGAGGTGGCAGGGTGTGATTAAACTAAGACAATCTCATTTCCAGGGGGAAGGACATGAAGAGGGCAGCGTTGAGACTTGGTTTTATTTCGGCGAGGAACGCTGGAGCAGAATACAGAAAAGGGAACGCCTGCAAGTACTGTCAATTTTAGCAACGTTTTGTCCTGTATTAATATCACTTTATTGATCTACTTTATGTAACTGGTGGGTTGCTGTCCAAAATGGGCCACATGTCTTTTCTGATGTGGCGTAGACAGTGGGGAAATATAAAACTATATAGAAACGTTCAAATGCAATTGACCATATAGAGTACACTAACATTTCAAGGACGAAATCCAAAAATTTCAATAAGAATCTGCACGATTGTGAGTGTTGCACAAGGGAGAAAATTTCCCCGTGCTCACGCAAATTTGACGCGTTGCCCGACAGAAAGCTGCTTGGTTTGAAAGTGACTTGTGTGAGCTGTGCGTCATGTAACCGGTCCAACTCGACCCGCTCCAACCGGGATTCGAACCACCGTCTCCGCCATGGGAGGCGGGCGCGCTAACAAGTATGCTAAAGACAGCAGCCTCTAGCGTCAGTCGCTAGCATGCCTCTTGAGGCCAGGGGTGTGAGTTTTACACCCACAGCTCTTTCTGGCCTACGTTACACTCACCCCCCCCTAAACCTTACTCCCATCCGGGTCACGGCACCAAATGTCCCGTGATTTGAACCGGCGTGGGAGGCAGGCACACTAACAAGGATGCTAAAGACCGCAGCCTCTTACATCAGTCGCTACTCGCTAGCGTGCATTTTTATTTATTTTTTGACAGCAAAATTTCACCAACATTTAGAAATGTGACTGCACCTAAAATGTACATATTTAGCATAGCAAAATAAATTGGATTAAACTTTAAAGTCGAACCGAAAGGAAATTTCTTTATTAATTTTATATACTTTATTAAAATAAAACATTATAATGAGAATTAGTTGAAAAGTGCTACCGTTTTGGGTTTTTTTTTACCCCATAATCTTTAAATATAACTCGATCTTCGGGTGAATCATCAGACTTCTCTCAGGTGACGTTTGCAGGACCTCTACAAACATTAAGGCTACACTCAGACCGTCAGTCCAAATCCAATTTTTGTGCATATTCGATTGAAATCTGATCAGATTTAGAAGGTGTAAACAAAAAAAAACAAAAAAACAAGCACATGAAATTACATGGAAATCCGTTTCAGTCTGAATGCTTTGATCGAATTTCTCGTGGTTCATTCATGTGCCACGTAAAACGTAAACGTCAGAAGCTGTTATAGGAAACATGCTGTTGTGTTGTTGTTGCAAAGTGTCGGACAAGTAGAAAAAGACAATATAACATATTTTGAAACCGGCGGAGAAGATAGCACGTAATAAACTCATACCAGCCTACTAAATTTCTGCCGCTACATCATAAGACGCAGTAGTCCAGCGCGGCGGCTACACATCGTCATGTTATAAATAAGACAACATCTGTATTGCAAACCACTCCATGTTGCAGTTGTTGTTGTTATTGGCATTTACCTACCAACGCATCGGCATTGCCATAGAAACAGCCGGAAAATGAAAGAGCAGAATGGGACACACAAATCAGATCTGAACAGTTGTGATGCACAATGTAAATGTCAATCATTTTAGATCAGATTCCAATCAGATCCACAAATAATTAGATTTGGACTGACAGTGTGAACATAAAACTAAAACTGAACCAAGTCTCTCCACCCTACATTTTTTTCTTTGTCAATAATCTGTTATGCTTGGATGTTTATCACAATACATAAGAAAATATCTGTCGCTATACCGTTTCATCATGACTTTAAGGCTTTCCATATTTTCCAATCAAATTGTATGCAAAGTTTCAGAATTAATCCATGCGATCTGACTTTTAAGAACCAGAATAGAGACTTTTTTGTCTTGGACCAACATCCTAGCAACCACCTAGCAATGCCCTAGCAACTGCCATTCATCATATCATAAGGAAAATGCACCAGAAATCCAACCGCACAAGAACAACCATAAGACATTCTTGTTACTTCTCGTTTTTGAGTGGTTTACCCTCACTTCTTCCTCTTGTGCTCCTGTATTTTCATGAACTTCCTCTTATTTAAACGCTGATGTCCAAACAGAGGGTGACGACATGAGGTTTGTTATCTTACCCTAAAGTGCTGATAAATCCATTGGTGGACCCCTCCGCATACAGGGAGCAGATGTCCCCGATGTGGAGGAAACTGGACATTTTGTCAGACATTTTGCTCCACTTTGCGGTGTGCCTGCGGACAAGATATGAAACAGATTAAGGTCCAATAAAATCAGCAAATGTCTTTCATTCATCTTATTTAAACATTATATGTAGGTTATTATCAGACATGGAGATAGCGAGACAATAATAGCATGAGGGCCATTGGGATGGATTCGAGAAAATGAGAATTTGCCATTTTGAGATGGCCTAGTTTTAGACAGCACAAGCATGGAATTCAAGGTCCTTCTGCTGTACAGTATGGGTTGATAATGAGAAATGCTTTAAAAAATACAGCTGTGCTACATGCTGAAAAGACACTTAATTATGTACACATTTTTTGCAGTGTATTGTTCGTACCTTTCTAAAGGGCTGAAATTGAAGGCAGCATCTTGGTTCGCTATAATGTCTGTATTATTCAAGGACAGCTAGTGGTTAAGTGTGACCTTTTGAGGGATCAACAATAAACATGTTACAGGGTCAGCAAGAGAGCGTGTCTTATACGTTTGGTAAGCTTTAAAGATTGAGTTGCTGATTGAAATATGATCAATTAAAATGATGCACTGAAGATTACAAGCCTGAAATATGAAATATGAAGAGCCTTATTATAGTTGTCATACAAATAACAAATAAATTATTTGTAGTAACATTTTTATTTAAAGAAAACTTCTGAATTAATCTAATATTTAGCACACAAAAAAACATGATAAATTATAAATAATTGTTATAAATAAATAAAATAAAAATATGAAATTGTAACATGTCATTTTTAATTAAATATATTAAAATCTAATAGTTATCATATATAGCCTATATAATTATTATTTTTTTTTTTTTTTTTTGTGTGGTAGAAGCATTGAAATTATTAGCAATATGTATAACTAAAAGCGCACACATCTCCTCTGTGATCGTAGGTTGAGTCAATGCTACAGTCAGCTGGACAGCTGGAGATGAATGATATGGTTCAATCAATGGCAGATGAGACCAGAGAGCATCAATAAGAAACAGACTGCACAGATGCTCAACATAGCCGATCAGAGTACTACAAACAAATACAGTATTGACACTGTTGAGATGATATCTGCCTTTATCTTAACTGAAAGTTTATGCACTATTGGAAAATAACTGAACTTTGTTTTCTTTGGCTGATTATAAAGACCAATTATTATCTTAACAGTAAACATGCTATACCTGTGAAATATCCAATGATAAACCACTTCCTCATAACCTCAAGCTCTGTTTGAATTTCAAATATTACCCACGGGAATAATGCAGATGTTTACTTTATTTTATTACACAGCTTTCTGAAATTCTGAATGGTCGATCACGATATTCAGTGGTCAAATGTTTCTAAAAAATGACTGTGGCCCAAGCCAACGCTGTATAACTAAACGCATCCTGGAAACACTTTTTTTTTCATATAACTGTGCTCATGTTCTATCTATGCATTTGGCAGACGCTTTTATCCAAAGCGTTTCAAGGTACACATTTAGGCCGGATTCACATATAGCGCCTAAAAACGCGTAGAAAACGCTGGGCGCGCCGCATTCTCCTTTTTCTAAAGCGCTAGGGCGGTTGCGTTCCGGTTGGTTCTTGTCACGTGACCCACTGTGCGCTTATGGTGCGCTTGCGGCATTCTGAAAAGTTGAGATGTTTTTATCTCGATGCGGCGCGGACGCGCTTGGAAAAAACGAGCGCGTCGCACCGCGACCGCGTCGCTTCCATTATGAGCGCGCATACCGCGCGCCTACATTTGAAATAATGAACTTGAGCGCGCAAAAGACGCGATATGTGAATCGGGCCTTACAGTCAGTTCTTGCTTTCCCTGGGAATCAAAACCATGACCTTGGCGTTGCAAGCGCCAATGCTCTACTGTTTGAGCAACTACATAGTGACTGAAATAAAGTTTATAGGTACTGCATTGGCATCTGTACAGGAACAATAATAATGCATTGTAGGCCTACTACAGCAACAATTGCCTTAATTAACAGCAAACCACCTTATTATATTTGTTCCAGCTGTTTATGGCATATACATAGTGCTTAAAAAGATGTAACTTTCCTGTCAAGTTTAAAACATGGTATTTGGGGATCTTTTAGAACTTTATACAAGTTCCAAATTAACAATTTTAAGATTATATTTGGCCTGTTAAAGCAAACAGGAATGACAGATGTATGTGGGCTGTCCCTGAAACACATGAGTCGAATTTTTGTTTTTTACAGTCTGAGGTTTTAAATGTGGAAGCCGAACTTATCTGACTATACAAACCCCAGTTTCGCCGTGTGAAAAAAAAACTAAACAAAACAAAGTTTTACACAGACTTGTAAAGTTGAGACATCCACCTTGACGTTGTCTGTACGCTGAGATCAAACCTAAACGCTTAATTTGACAGGTGATAATAAACAGCCAATCAGAATTCAGCAGCCTCGAACTGAACAATGCATCTATCCGTTACAAAACAAGCCGCTTCACTCCATAAACTCCAATCCAGAAAGACACTATGAACACTAATACTATAAAACCCGACGGCTGAACGTCTTTTAAATGCCTGTATCCACAGTCTCGATGATGTCTGCGGTCCACCTGCCTCCTTCAGCAGCACTTGACACTGTTACACTGAATCATTCGAAAATTGTTCCATTGTTACCGCGACAACATCAATCAGCGCATCGAACGCCTTTATTGATACAACGTAACCTGTCAAACTTCCGTTCTGCACTCACTGATGGATGCATCAGTCACACATCCACTGCCTGCCCGATGTGTCTCTTCGCAGTTCAGTAACAGCATGAGTTCAGCCGAACTTTACCTTCTTCAGAAGGAGACCGTGTCGGGAATGCAACACTGGCGATGTGGTCAGCGGCTAAACTGCTCCGGTCGGGATTCCTCGTTTAATTCCATGATATGCGAAAGTCTCCCAATTGAAAATCGCGGCGTCTAGCTGCCAGTTGGATTTTGTCCGCACTTGTCCGCTTTCTCACCACCTCCACATGAGCTCTGAAGCTCCGCCCCCTAACTGAACGCCCCAGGAGTGAGAGCTGATGGGTAATGGAGTCTAGATGGATAGATAGATAGATAGATAGATAATGATAAATCTATATGTCAAAAACAGGCATATGTTATTTCTTTTTCTATTGGCCAACAGTGCGTCTTTGAAGGGAATGGGGGAGGAGCTTATGAGGTCACTGACTGTCAAAAACAGAAGGAGCTGTACTTTGTTTAACAATGTTAATTGAAGTGTATAATACCTCATTATTGCATTTGCATTTTCTTTAATGTGATAGGCCTAAGTTATGGCATTCTGTGGTGGTAATGTACTGAAATCTGAGTTTATAAAGTATGCATTCAAGAAACAGAACGATTCGATGAGTATTGACGAATACTAAATGCATACCCTACCCTTAAGAATCCAGCAAAACAGGTTTGGATCAGGTGGCGTGGACTACTTCCCGTCCTTCGATTCTGGGCACTTATTAAAAAGTCTGACCCACAAATCAAGTTGGTGATCTACTTTTTTTTCTTTTTTTGCATTTGGCCTACTAAAAACATTCCTAATGTTCATCAGTCGAACTGGAGCACATTTTTGATGTGCTTTGGCACTGGATTTTAACAGTGTTCCCTTGATAGACGCCTCTATTTTAAATATGCTCTGGGTTGTTCATGAAATACACCAAACTGACTTCAAAACAGGTTGCTATAGATCACTGCAGCGTGTTTTAAAGGGTTAGTTCACCCAAAAATGAAAATTAAGTCATTAATTACTCACCCCCATGCTGTACCAACCCCGTAAGACCTTCGTTCGTCTTCGGAACACAAATGAAGATATTTATGATTAAATGTGACAGCTGGATCACTCCTCCATAGGCTCCCTAAGGGATTGAAACCTGACGGCCCAGAAAGTCAATGAAGAAAATGTTTAAATATTCCATGTCACAACAGTGGCTCAACTATAAGTTTATCAAGCGACGAGAATACTTTTAACTTAAAAGTATTAAAATATTCCATGTCACAACAGTGGCTCAACTATAAGTTTATCAAGCGACGAGAATACTTTTAACTTAAAAGTATTCTCGTCGCTTGATAAACTTATAGTTGAGCCACTGTTGCGACATGGAATATTTAAACATTTTCTTCATTGACTTTCTGGGCCGTCAGGATTCATTCCCTTAGGCAGCCTATGGAGGAGTGATCCAGCTGTCACATTTAATCAAAAATATCTTCATTTGTGTTCCGAAGACGAACGAAGGTCTTACGGGGTTGGTACAGCATGGGGGTGAGTTGACTTAATTTTCATTTTTGGGTGAACTAACCCTTTAATTGCATTGAAATATTTTTTTAATGGGTCGTATTAATGCTGATGGGTCAAGTGTGCATTAAAGCGGTTGGGTTGTTACAGGTATCAGTGTTTGCTAATGCAAAGCATCAGTGGATCACAAGGCTGTATCTAAAACCTGAACAGGCAGTGCTGTATCACACGTCTAAAAAGATGCCTTCATATGTTTTTTTTTTTAAATGGCAGTACAATGTCTGATATCCCACAATGCTGTGCGTGCTGAAAGAACAGAAAGAAGGAAATGAATAAATAAATGTAAAACATTTTATTCTATTTATACAAAAAAAATCATTGTTTGTAGCCATTAAATATTAAATTGGTTTTCTCCAAGTTTATTTTTATTTGTTCTCATTCATTATGCATGATATTTTGCAACATAACAGACTGACAACAATTTTCTGCAAATAAAGTCACCAGAAGTCATTCAGTTTCAATGAGCGTTGGCAATTTTCAGCAACAGAAACTGTAACACAATGTGGGAATACATTTGTGAAACGTTTAACTTTATGCAAATGAGTTTTATCTCACCCCACAGACAGCAATATTTTTAAAATGTTGTTTGGAAAAACCATGTCAGATATGATTAAGTTTAAATCATGCAATAATAATCTTGCTCTTAAATCATAATATGAAGTAGTCTGCCCTGCTGGAATTTATACACAACCATTCCCTTGCATAATGTGTTTATATTTTTACATTTACACTACTTTCATCAAAGAATCCTAAACAATCACGGTTTCCTCAAAAATATGAATCAGCACAACTGTTTTCAACATTGATAATAAAGAGAAATGTTTCTTGAGCAGCAAATCAGCATATTAGAATGATTTCTGAAGGATCATGTGACACTGAAGACTGGAGTAATGATGCTGAAAATTCACAGGAATAAATGACATTTTAAAATATATTCAAAGAGAAGTTATTCCTAAATTGTAAAATTGTGTAAAATTGTAATTTCACAATATTACTGTTTTACTGTATCAATCAATCTTACCGACCGCTAGCCTTTGAATGATATGATCTGATTATTAATCAGCACTTCACCAGAGCAGCATCCCCAAAATTGGCGTCCTGCTTGCCCAGCACAGCTATATCCCTCACAGAAAGGTAGATCACCTAGCAACCCAGTGTGCACTCACACCCTGAGAGTGATGTTTACTCCCGACAACACACACACACAATAGAGGCTGTAGTGCTTGTCATTCATCATGTGCTGTGTTCTGAACTGCAGGATGAGTAAGAGGGGCCATGAGTGTGGGTGGGCTCAGGTCATTGTTATCATACAAAGTTGTGCGTCTGGCGTTGGGCTTTCACCTTATTCTCCACGTGTGTGTGTGTGTGTGTGTGTGGAGTGGAAGAGAGCATCGAGCG
Organism: Tiaroga cobitis; assembly: GCA_030578255.1. NCBI lineage: Eukaryota > Metazoa > Chordata > Actinopteri > Cypriniformes > Leuciscidae > Tiaroga > Tiaroga cobitis. The sequence goes on along the minus strand of CM060601.1, from coordinate 20,827,270 downwards.
AGCCTTTGAGATGTAAATATATGCAGCTACAGCTGCTCGAACCAAAAGCTGCCACGCGACCCGACCCGTTCCTTTGATCTATTGATGGATGCGACAGTTAACCCGCGAAAAACAACAATCGTCTGTGGAGAGACACTATCAAATGTGACAGATGCCATTTAGTGTTTAAGATCACATATTTGATGATGAAACTTTTAGACCAATGTCTGAGTCAAGACCACAGTCTATTTCCATCATACTAAAGGTTGACAATTACCTCAACTACCAGTCGATAGCATTACCTTTAAAGAGAATTAGATCCCTCTGAATAGCCACTGTTGCTCAGTGTTTGAACTGAATCCTGAAACATTTCAGTTGATTTGAATGGACAGCTTAGTCTTCATTCGGACCCTGAGGGTCCTGTCTGGGTTTTGGAGGATCTCCAGCTAGAACGTGTATAAGAGTAAATTAATCGGAAATTCACTGCTGTTCAGAATTTAGGGTTAGTAAAAAATTTAATTTAAGTACTGAATGGCTGTTGTTAAATGGTTTGAAATTGGGCCGTATACCGAAACAGGCTCAGGTGAAAATAACTTAAACCGTTCCTTACCGACAGTGGAAAAGCTGCTTTTGAGACATTTTTGAGATCTCTTTGGAGATTAGACATTGGAGTCTTTTTCTCAGGGAAAATTCAAATCCAAGAAGCACGAATCTTCAACATGTCCATTTAAAGGGAAAGTTCACCCATCATTGATTCACCGTCATGTCGTTCCAAACCCGTGAGACTTTCGTCCATCTTCAGAACACAAATGAAGATCTTTTAAATGAAATCTGAGAGCTTTCTGTCCCTCCATTGACAGCTACACAACTGACACTTTGACGCTTCAAAAAGTTCATAAAGATATTGTAAAAAAAATAATCCATATAAATTGGTGGTTTAGTGCAAATTTTCTGAAGAGACTCGATAGCTTTATATGATAAACAGACTGAATTTAGGCTTTTATTTACATATAAACGTTCATCAACTCACAAATCAGTTGTAAACGGAAGCTCATGAGGTTCATTCTCGTGTTACGCAGCACGTTTGTGGAGGTTTGTGGAGGTTTGTGAAGGTTTGTTCTCAAGCAAGCAGGTTCGGTTGAGGTTCTCTTTATGTTCGCTGATCAATGTTTATGTGTGAATAAAAGCCTAAATTCAATCTTTTCATTATATAAAGTGATCATGTCTCTTCAGAAAATTGGGATTAAACCGCTCGCTTCATATGGGTTAGTTTTACGATCTCTTTATGAACTTTTTGAAGCGTCAAAGTGGAGGTTGTGAGTCAATGGAAGGACAGAAAGCTCTCAGATTTCATCAAAAAGATCTTCATTTGTGTTCTGAAGATGCAAGAAAGTCTTATGGGTTTGGAACAACACTAGGGTGAGTAAATAATGACAGAATTTTCATTTTTAGGTGAACTATCCCTTTAATCTTATTTTTGTATGGGAGAAATATTTGAGATTTTATTTATGCGTGTCAACAACCATTTCTGTAAAGAACATGGAGGAACAGCCTGGACCAGTTTACGATCTGTAAATTAAGTGCTGGCTGCGAGGCAAAAATAAAATTAACCAGTGAATGAGGAGGAAACGGCCATTGTTTGTCGTGGATGAAGCGATTACGGCTCATAATGAGCCGCACATTAGCTTAGAGGACGACAAACATCGAGGCTGCCTTTTAAACTGACCCTACTGACTACCAAACAGTGTATTAATTATTTGAAAATGATATTGTTATACAGCTTAAATCTGTTTCTTTCAGAAAAAATGGAAAAAAGCGTATAAAGTGGTCTTAATCTCGAAAAATGTCATGGCCCTGGGCTGGATGTCATTATTAGGTTTCTTGGTCAGGATCAACATGAAATGTAATTCGTGAACCAATTTACTCTGTATTGTGATACACTTTCAAATGACTAAGGAAATTATAGGCAGATGTGATTGTTTTCCGCTGGGAATTGATCAGATGGTGAAAAGTGGACTAAAACACATTCCTTTTTTATATATTTGAGATAGTTCACAGTAAATTCAAGAATCAAGGGTCAGTTTTGAGTTCATGTTGACTTTTAGTCTTGATCTGAATCTTTGTCCCGATTTAGTCTTATTTGAGACCACAGTCTATTTCCATTATACTAAAGGTTGACAATTACCTCAACTACTAGTCGACACGGTATCTTTACCATTAAAGAGAACTAGCCACTGTTGCTCAGTGTTTGAAGTGAATCCTAAAAAAAAGAAAAGAAAATTCAGTTGATTTAAATAGACAGCTTGGTCTGCAAGCTTTGTGTCTCAGCAGATCTGCAGCTAAGAGAGAGAGTAAATAAATCAGAAATTCACTGCTGTTAAAAATTTGGGATCAGTAAGATTTTTCTTTTAAAGAAATTAATCTTTTATCCAGTGACAGTAGGCCTATATACACCTTTTTTTGCTTTCAATTAATTAAATAACCCCTGAAAAAAATGTGCCTATCAGTTTCCACAAATATTAAACAGCTGTTTCTCCATGCACCAGCATTTAAAAAAAAAAGTTTACAGGCACCGCCTGCATTTTTGATCATTTTCACAAAACTTTCATGGCCGCCAGAATATTTTGTTGTATGAATATCTGAAAATGCATTTTATTCTAACTTGACACTTGAATGTGGGGAAGTTTCATTTAAAAAACAACAACATTTTGAACAAAAAGCTGAGAAAATCGTGTTTTTGCCAAAGACTTTTAGTTACGTCACATCATCATCATCATCACACTGAAACCACTGGGTGAAGAGATCTCTAATGTTGGAACCACCTCTGATTTGATCAGCACCATCTGGGGCTTATCATTTCAGACGTGTTGACGTGACATGACCACTTACTGTAGATGACAGATACAAACGAACCTGTTCTACCCTACAGGACAAAGTTCTTCCTCACTAAAAATAAAAGACAATTATACAGTGATAATGGCTTTGGTTTTCTCAGAGGAAAAGGTCTTATTAAAAGAGCTACAGCATTACTCTAATTGGGTCTTGTGGCGTATTGCTCTGTGAGGCTGTATTTTCATTGATAAGCCACATTATTTTGTGTGGCTCTGGTTAGAATAATACAAATTACTGTGTACATGAAAATTCACTTGCAACCAATAAGAAATAGGCTACCACAATTTATCAGTTCACATGCTACAAAATTAATAAACATATGCTTGACAAACAATGTGATCCTAGAGATGGACATCCGCCTTATCATAATCTAATTTCTGCACACTCTTATGTGGTAACTATGGAAATTAATCATTTGTACTCATTTGAGATATGATATCTGAGGATGCAGTGCAGACAGACTCTTGAGAGAGAGAGAGAGAGAGAGGGGGGGGGGGGGGGAGAAAGAGGGAGAGAGAGAGAGATCCAATGGAAACCTTTTGAAATAAATAATTCTCAACACTACTTTTCTGAGATATGATATCTGAGGATGCAGTGCAGAGAAAGAGAGAGACAGAGAGAGAGAGAGAGAGAGAGAGAGAGAGAGAGAGAGAGAGAGAGAGAGAGAGAGAGAGAGAGAGAGAGAGAGAGAGAGAGAGATCCAATGGAAACCTTTTGAAATAAATAATTCTCATCACTATTAATGTATTTGCTGGTTTTCTCCTCATCAAACAGCCCTGCGATCTTGTGCTGTGAGCTCTTACACAATATAACCAGCTGAGTTTAATGTCACTTTCTTTCTCCATTACGGATGGCAGGATCTCCGAGGGTCTCTGAGTAATAATGGCCGATTAGCAGGTTTGAGTTCTCCAAGCCCAGCTTCATTAAGTCACTACTAAGCACTGTGTAATTTGCTTGTCACTAATGGCAGCTTGGAGGACAAGCGTGACTGATGAGAGAAGCTCACTGCGCTTCTGCAAACCAAGAATTACAGAATGTTAAACAGTGGAGGAACAGCAGAAGAAGCACAGATGGTTTCATTCAGACTGTATTGCATATCTTGCCTCACTCTGCAAGCACAAAAGGCATTTAAAATTATGATAATAATGAATCGATGACTTTTGATAAAACTATAAAGAGCTTACAGACACACTGTAAGTGTTTCTTGCATCATGTGGAGGATGCATCATTTTGCCCATGAGAACTGACGCTGAAAGAATTTTTTATTGATTTTTCACACATCAAAAGATATAGCTATACTCTTATAAGTTATTGGAAGTTGCCTAAATGTATTTTTTGTGCCAATTTATATGAAAATTATAGTCATATTGTACATTTTAAATCCCAAAGATGTTTCACCAGGATGCCTCAGTGTTGTCCATGTTATGAACATAGCTCATTTTATACTCATAAATCACAGTAGTGGATAATACTAACACTCTAAAGTCAGTCACATCCTTATTTGGGCCACTGGAATATTTTTCTTTTTCTCTCATGTGTGAAACTCTCTTGATAATGTTCTATATAAAATTATAAGTCAACACTGTTTTAAACTCGGCTGCACTGAACAACAGCAGCGTGGACATTAGCCGAATCTGAAGGGAAAAACCCTGCCCTAGTTTCTCCAGAGGATCTCAAGCCAAAGAAAAAAAAGGCCAGCCAAAAATAGAAATGCATCTTTTCGATCACATTTCTGGACTAATATCCAGACTAGGTAAAATTAGATTTCCGTTACCTATACCACAATATATTTCATTTTTAAACTCTCTATCAAAACTTTAAATATTAATTCATTTTGTCAATCAATCAATGAATAATTATTAATTCATCAATAGAAATATATATATATATATACACACACATATGTATAGTGTCAATCTGATCAATTAATTATTAATTTAATTCATCATTTATGTATATATATATATATATATATATACACACACTCACCTAAAGGATCATTAGGAACACCTGTTTAATGCAATTATCTAATCAACCAATCACATGGCAGTTGCTTCAATGCATTTAGGGGTGTGCTCCTGGTCAAGACAATCTCCTGAACTCTGAATGTCAGAATGGGAAAGAAAGGTGATTTAAGCAATTTTGAGCGTGGCATGGTTGTTGGTGCCAGACGGGCCGGTCTGAGTATTTCACGATCTGCTCAGTTACTGGGATTTTCACGCGCAACCATTTCTAGGGTTTACAAAGAATGGTGTGAAAAGGGAAAAACATCCAGTATGCGGCAGTCCTGTAGGCGAAAATGCCTTGTTGATGCAGAGGTCAGAGGAGAATGGGCCGACTGATTCAAGCTGATAGAAGAGCAACTTTGACTGAAATAACCACTCGTTACAACCGAGGTATGCAGCAAAGCATTTGTGAAGCCCAACACGCACAACCTTGAGGCGGATGGGCTACAACAGCAGAAGACCCCACCGGGGACCACTCATCTCCACTACAAATAGGAAAAAGTGGCTACAATTTGCAAGAGCTCACCAAAATTGGACAGTTGAAGACTGGAAAAATGTTGCCTGGTCTGATGAGTCTCGATTTCTGTTGAGATATTCAGATGGTAGAGTCAGAATTTGGCGTAAACAGAATGAGAACATGGATCCATCATGCCTTGTTACCACTGTGCAGGCTGGTGGTGGTGGTGTAATGGTGTGGGGGATGTTTTCTTGGCACACTTTAGGCCCCTTAGTGCCAATTGGGCATCGTTTTAAATGCCACGGCCTACCTGAGCATTGTTTCTGACCATGTCCATCCCTTTATGGCCACCATGTACCCATCCTCTGATGGCTACTTCCAGCAGGATAATGCACCATGTCACAAAGCTCGAATCATTTCAAATTGGTTTCTTGAACATGACAATGAGTTCACTGTACTAAAATGGCCCCCACAGTCACCAGATCTCAACCCAATAGAGCATCTTTGGGATGTGGTGGAACGGGAGCTTCGTGCCCTGGATGTGCATCCCACAAATCTCCATCAACTGCAAGATGCTATCCTATCAATATGGGCCAACATTTCTAAAGAATGCTTTCAGCACCTTGTTGAATCAATGCCACGTAGAATTAAGGCAGTTCTGAAGGCGAAAGGGGGTCAAACACAGTATTAGTATGGTGTTCCTAATAATCCTTTAGGTGAGTGTATATATATATATATATATATATATAAACTATTACTTGCATCTAACATAAACGTTTGGGGGGGGGGGGGGGGGGGGGATAATATATATATATATATATATATATATATATATATATATATATATAGCCTATGTATATATATATTATATATTTATATATATAGTCTTTATACTTTTGTATTACTTTGTATTATTATATTTTATTTCATATTTTATGAAATATGTTATTTCAATTCTGTTATTTTGTTTATTATCAAACATAATTATTGTATTTTATGCATTATGAGTATTGCTGATAGTTAACTGATTAATGTGAATCAAATGGAAGTGCCCTGAAACTGGTGTCCCTTTCAATGGTGCAGAGGTTGCAGTCAGTGCAGCTCTCTCTCTCGGAGGTGAAAATATGACCTCATCATGACAAAAACACCATGACATGTCCTCCCTTGTTAGTCAAACACATGGTATACAACCTCAAGAGGCAAAGCTGACGCTTGCTAACGGAGCAGAGAATTACACATTTCACTGTTCACCAATGGTTGCTAAACACTACAGCCTACACGCAGCATCAGTCGATATCACACATCCCGTTGCCATAGAGACCCAGGAATGTCGGCTCACTCACCAAACCCAGTGACTCATGAGACAAAAACAGGATTAGGAGAGTTTGCCACAATCCTCACATTATCAGTGGATTGAAGTGCAAGGAAACACAATCACTACTAATAAATACAGGGCTTTAACCGCTAGACACAGTGTGTGTCCCTCATTAATCAGAGAAGAAGTCCATCAATACAAGTTTAATATTTAATTCCCATAATCACAAACACTTGCTAACATCCTTGAGAAAATGTTTTGCATGTTTAGGTCATCAAACACTGAGAAAGGGACTTAAATGTTAATAATAGATGATAATAATTTGCAATATATATATATATATATATATATATATATATATATATATATATATATATATATATATATATATATATATATATATATATATATATATATATATATATATATATATATATATTTATTTATTATTTCAATAGCCGAGTCATCAGTGTCACATGATCCTTTAGAAATCATTCTAATATGATGATTTGATACGAAGTTATTATCAAAGTTGGAAACAGTTGTGCTGCTTAATATTTTTTTATAACCTGTGATACTTTTTAGGATTCATTGATGAAAGAAAAGTTAAAAAGAACAGCATTTAATAAAAATATAAATATTTTCTAACAAATAAATCTTTACAATTGATTACTATTATTATAATTGTATTATACTATTATTATATTATTATTTTACTTTACTATTTATTATACATTTTATGAATTTAATACATCCTTGCTGAATAAAAGTAAAAAGTAATAAAAAACATTTGAACAGTATTGTATATTGTTAGTTACTAATATATATATATATATATATATATATATATATATATATATATATAGAGAGAGAGAGAGAGAGAGAGAGAGAGAGAGAGAGAGAGAGAGAGAGAGAGAGAGAGAGAGAGAGAGAGAGTGAGAGAGAGAGAGAGAGAGAATTTATTAAATTTTGCAATGTATTAATTATTAATAAAAATCTTTATTTGTATTAATATTTAAGTCTCTTTCTCTTTTTTTATAACAACATTTATGAAAAAATAAAACAGTACTTGCTTGTTTTCAGAAACATCTATTGACTTAAATTTCTACCAGTGGCGATGTAAACCAAACATACTTGAGTAAAGTGTCACTGATAAAGATGGAATCTATCTGCTTCTACCCAGAATGCCTTGCGCTTTGCTCTGGTTTTTGGTCTCTGTGCTAATTAACCCAGATGTGGATATTAATATTGCGGTGGTGATGGAAGCGAGGCTGGAGTGGAAATGGGGCAGATGGAGAGGAGAGGGGGCAGATTTAAGGCTGGCGTCAGAGTGAAGTGGGTCACTCCCACCCGTGTGTGTGTGTGTGACAGCCGTTACTATATTAAAACACCCAAGGGCCCTTTTTAATTGCTCATTACCCTAAAGGATACCATGAGAAACCCAGACTGCTCTTAAAGGAGACAAAAAAAAAAACGATGCTGCTGTGATAAAGTGATAGAGTTTAGGACATTCAACATTCCATTTGTTAACATTAGTCAGTGCATTAGCTATCATGAGCAGTGTTATGTTTTAGCTTTTATCTTTTACTTTTTCAGTTTTAATTTTAAAAGTTTTAGTGATTTGTGCATTTTTCATTGTTATTAGTTGTTTGTTTGTTTTTTGTTGTTGTTGGGTTTTTTTGGGGGGTTTTTTTCCATTTAAGTAATTTTAGAACTTAAACTTGCATATTTTGGTTAGTTGCCCAGGCAATGTTTCTAATTTTCATTTAATTTTAATTTTTTTTTAACAATAATGACACTGATCAAGAACTAACACATTTTTTACAGCATTTATTATTCTAGGTTAATGTATGTGTAAAAAAAAACAGTTTTCAAAACTTTCACAAAATGAAAAATAACAATAATACTTGAATATAACTTCAAGTTTTAAACTTTAAACTAACTTCTAAATCAGGGCTTTTCGACTCTGGCCGTCGAGATCCACTTTTAAGCTTAGTTCCAGTCAAACACCTGAACAAGGTCTTCTGGATGACTAGGAGAGTTTGATCAAGGTTGGAGCGAAACAACCTTGAGGGCCAGAGTTGAGAACTCCTGCTCTAAACCATACATTTCTAATGTCATTAGAACGCATTCTAAGCTTAGTTTAAAGACTGTTTTTAATGGAGAACTGACAAATCTAATGGTAAAAATCCTGAGCAGTTTGAAGCCCCACAATGACAGACTTTTTTCTGTGGTATTTTGTCACCATCAGGCCCTGTGTGAGTCCCGCTTGGCGTGTTGTCCCATGTCAGTGTGTCTTTGCTGCTGGTCTGCCCTCCTGCATAGTCAAAAGTCAGCTCCTCATACCTTTCTATATCTCGATTGGCAAACAGAGCGAGTCTGGGCAGCAGCGAGTGCACTCGAACCGGCACCATGAGCAGGTTGGGCTGGCAGGAGTGGTTGATGAACCTCCCCACATTCCCTACAGTGACGGGGTCCACGAACGTCTGGGTGACGCCGTCCCCTCCGCTGTGCTCTTGAACAGCGATGATGTAGTTCATGTCCAGAGGAGTCTGGGAGAGCTGGCGGCGACGGGCCTCATGTCTCCCGATTATTTCCCCGGCGTACTCGCAGACGAATCGGCCACAAGGGAGGCGCTCGAGAGCCTCCACCCCCAAACCCCTGTCCTCGGAGCTGAAAACACCCAGACCAACATCGACACCGTTTTGAACGACGCGGTTCTGGCAGGAGTCGCCACAGGCACATAAGGCATTGCATTCGAAAACAGGCCTGCTGTAGCCAGCGTCCTCTTGCTGTTGGTTCAGACATCCCTCGCTGTCATACGTCTGGCCGAACCTCAAGCAGGGGCAGCTGTCGGGCATGCAGGACCGGGTTCGGCATGAGCAGCCGGGGAGGGTCACCGCACTAGGGTCAAGGTCACAGCCTGGTCCTTGTACATTCTCTGGCACATACTAAAGGATTGACTCAGATTAAAGGGCTAGTTCACACAAAAATTCAAATTTTGTCATAATTTACTCACCCTCATGTTGTTCCAAACCTGTATGAGTTTCATTCTTCTGTTGAACACAAAAAATGTATGATGAAAAATGCTGGTAACCAGACGGTTGCACCTATTAACTTCCATAGTTTTTGTTTTTTTTACTACAGAAGTCAATGGGTGCCGTCAACTGTCTGATTACCAACATTTTTCAAAATATCTTTTGTGTTCAACAGAGGAAAGAAACTCATACAGGTTTCTGAACAACTTGAAGGTGAGTAAGTAATGACAACATTTACATTTTTTGGGTGAACTATCCCTTTAAGACTTACAGTGAGCTGGAAATCAGCGTGAAAGTGCTGGCATCTGGTGGCGCTGTGACAGAACTATTCATGCCGTGAACGGTGTACGTCTCTAGTCAATGTCGTCATTAAAATCAACTTACGTGCTATTTGAAACCACTATTAGACTGCAAAATTATGAAAATGTCAATATATCTATAAAGAACACACTGTAAGGACCGTAAAAAAAACATAAATTACCTGAAAGCTGGAAAAAGCCTCTTTGGAGACGCTGTTCTCAATCAAAACAGGAACATTCTCGACTCCGCCACTCAGATCCCGGCTGTATGATCGCATTATGTGTTGTTTTAAAAACATTTAACGTTATGTCTGATTCTGATGTGAAAGAGAACATTATCAACTTCGGGCTTGATTTTCAATTTACGTCCATATGAGAAACGGAAACGGAAATGCTACTAGACACGCATAAAAGCCTCATAAAAGCTCGGAGTTTATGCAATATAAAAGTCCTATCGTAGGTTGAGTTTTTAGGATGTTATTGGTATATCAATTATTACGTTCATGCAGACGTTACATTGAGGTGAATTTATATAAAATTGTGGGGGATTTACGGTAAAAAATTGTATATGCAATCAGAATCTGACAGATATAGATAAATAGATAGAATTATGTTATTTCAGTGAGATGCTGTTGAATGCAGCTGTAACCCATATATGTATACTTTAAAACGTATTTGCCTTTTATGTTGCGACTGTTATATTAAATCAGTCATATATATATATATATATATATATATATATATGTGTGTATTATTAATGTTAAATATGTACATTTTAATTGCTAGAATATTGATATCCATGTTACTAATTATTCAAATATACACAAGCATGTCCATTTAACTTTTTTTATTTAATGTTTAACCACAAAAACACTGAGACATAAAATTGTGTAACTGGAGAGAAGCACTAAACACTTCAAAACAGTCTGATTGGCACTTTAGTGCTTTCCATCCACTTCCACCTCTAACTGGCATTTCTCATGATGTTTGTTGCATGATAAATGTACAGCAGGCAGCAATGTATTTTAAACATACTTTTGTAATTTAACAAGATCAGAATAGACTCTGGTAAAACAAAGGAGGGTACATTAAAAAAGTAATAAAAAAAAGGCATGATGTCTGTTTATCCATGGGGATTTCAATCTATATTTGCATGACCGTTATTATATTTTGCGTGGTGTCAAAGAAAGATAAACAGTTGTTTAACAGCAGGTCAGAGCAACATACATACATACAACATTGGGTTGTTTGCATGAACAAGCACCACAGAGACGGTAACAGGTTGGCTGACAGATCAAAAAAGAAATGGAAGACCAGATACAGTATAACCTCAGCATGAAATGAGGAAGAACAAACATCTGTTTATAGCATAGACATCATCACAATGGTCCCATACAGAAATGAACTGATCTACAACAGCCAACTAATAAAAATGTAGTTTGAATAATTAAAATGAAAGATAAAGACAGAAGGTGAGTGTTCTTAGCCATCATCTTGACCTCGACGTCGAACCAAGACCATGTCTAAGTCAAGGTTTCCCCTTTTGTGACCTTGAGAGTCGAAACAGAAAACAAATCAGGGGTTTATTTCAAAGAACTTAAAACAAGAGGGTCTTGCAAACTCTTGTTTTTGACGTTATAAAATCATAAAAACATACTCTGGCTTCAATGTACTCAATCCTCCTCTCCAAAGCAGTAAGCTTCTCATTCAAAGTGGCTAAACGGGACCTGCAGGACATATCTGAAGACAAAAAGAGACACATTTCAGTTCTATGAAACAGAATAGCAATAATTTCCTCTGACACAAAACATTAAAAATTACAAAAGTTTTCAATTATTATTATTAACCCTTTGGTGCTGTTTGGTCATTTTTGAACTAAACATTTTACATTTTGTTTTTAGAATGTTTTACTTCATAGGAATAGTACGAAACTTGGGAAAGGTTTTGGCACTTGCTCTATGAAGTTGTAAACACACAAAAATCATGGACATGATACGAAAAGGTTAAATGGTCAAAAATAGTCACACTTGTATTGTATTGTTGGAAATGAATGGGAGACAAATTTCATCTTTTGGAAACGTTTGATACTCCACCCAAACAAATTCTTACTGAAAGCTCATTTTTTATATATATCAACCTCAAATTTGGAACAGCTGTTTTGATTAACGGCTTTAATATTCTCACACTTTTGGAGTAAAATGTGCTTAGGAAAATACATATTTCATTTAAAAAATTTTATTTAATACATCATACAATTTTGTACATTTTTCAAATGTGCCAAGTGTTGTCTTTAAATAGAGACCAAACTAAAATCTGATCCAAAGCATTCAAGATTTATGAAAATTATATTTTCAGGGCCATGCTCAAAAAGGGAATAAATGGACCATAACTATACTGCATAAATATAATTTAGTACCATAAAATCCATAATGAATGGGGGATGGAGCAGGCTTCACTCAATAGTTTACACTTAAATTCATTTTTAAGAGTGCTGGCCTAATAGATAAAGTTCATATATGGAAAAAAAAGAGGCCGCACTTTGCATAGGCAGTTTATTTTACACAAACGCGTTTCGGCGTGTGCCTTCTTCAGTGTGCAAATAATCGTACTTTAACCAATCTTATATACCCACACCAGTTGACACCCATAATCACATCAACCAATAAAAATAATGCACGTGTTACCAATATTTCAATGAGTCCATTAATGAAAGACAAAGACACATATTTAGATACAGCATAATGCTCGTAATATGTTTACAGGAAACAGCTTAAAGACAGGTCCTCATTCATTCCATTGGGGATACATGTGTTTAAATTAAAAATGTACCAAGCCTCCCTTTGAAGGAGACGGTTCTCACGGTCTCCCCCTCTTGAAGACCGACCGACACACTCCAGACCCATAAACTTGAGCACATTGGCATTATGTCCCTCAGAGTTAAAATGTCTTGCGACCGATGATTTCTCATCATTCTTTCTAATAGCACACTTGTGCTCAAAAATTCGGGTCTTCAGTTGTCGCTTCGTTTTGCCCACATAAAAGAGCCCACAGGGACACGTAAGTAAATAAACAATAAAGGTGGAAAGACATGTTATTCTGCCCTTAACTTTATAAGTTCTGCCTGTTTTTGGATGTTTCAACATATTGTCTGTCAGCATAAAATTAGGATGTCTTTCATTAATGGACTCATTGAAATATTGGTAACACGTGCATTATTTTTATTGGTTGATGTGATTATGGGTGTCAACTGGTGTGGGTATATAAGATTGGTTAAAGTACGATTATTTGCACACTGAAGAAGGCACACGCCGAAACGCGTTTGTGTAAAATAAACTGCCTATGCAAAGTGCGGCCTCTTTTTTTCCATATATGTACCATAAAATCCACCAATGATACAAAATATTAAATTAAAAATATTTTCAAACTAAAATATAGTACAATCATTTCCTTTTTGACAGTACCAGAGGGTTTATTATAAATTACAAAATAGTAGGCTTATATATATATATATACACACACACATACATACTGTATGATAACATAAATAAGAATATATTTGTAATATAAATAACTTATTTGTTAAATTAGTTATTCATATTATTGATATTGCACATACTGTAACGTTACTGGCACTGAAACTGGGGATGGTTTATCAAAACAAACAAATGTCTCTGCATTAGCTAACCTGTCCGTTTACCACAAGATTATGAAGTTTTTAGATGCCATTATATTTCTGTATATCAACGAGCTCAATCATCATTTAAAGGCAATGTTTAATATAAAGTTGCAAATTTGAAACATGGACGACAAGAGCAACATCAGACCAACCCAACGCCCTACGTGTTTTTCCTGGTCATTACACTATTTGTATTTCTAATAAACCACGTCTTCCGACAACATACACAACAATTACGATATTATTTGTTCCTAAACGACATTAAAAACAAAACAATTTAATTAACCGCCATATTTTCTACACATAAAGCAGTCGAATGACCCACTTCTCCCGCTTAGCATGCTAGCGTGAAGAAAAGGCGTAGTAAATTAAGCAACATTAAACGACACGACAAAGCTTCTCCATCTTACCGAAGGAATTGAGGAAATCGGCTATCTTCTTAATGCTGCTGGTGATCACTTCGATATATTCACGGTTCGCCCAGTCTTGGTGAATTTCCCTTTGCACTGGATCCTCCTGTCCGGCCATCGTGAGCTAGTTAGCGTTAGCGTTAGCCGCTGTCTGTGTGTGTGAGAGAGGAAGCAGCAGCGCCCCCTCATGGACAAACAGCGAATCACAGTTCATTCTGGAGATTACGAGGAAAAGAACGGAGGGATCATATGAAATCAAACACAAACAAGCGATTTGTTGCACTTGAATTTTGTTATTATATGATAATTACTTAAATAAAATACAAAAGAAGAAGTAAATAAGCGAGTAAATACATGGCAGACATTGAAAATGAAAGTAAATAGATTATATATATTAGAAGATAATAGACCTAATGTCTATATTTAATAATAAAATAACTATTTAATGTAATCATATACTAACCTATATAAATATATAATAGGAAAAATAAATAAGCTACAATTCACAATTAGGCCTATAACCTATTTATATGGATTTTTTATATATAAAATTGTGTTAATGGCTTGACTAAAATCTCTTGAACTCAGCTTTAATGCGTGATATTCTTAACACTTTTAGAATGCAGCCAGCGTCTGCGAGTGGAATAAACGGAAAAATAAACGGAATACAAAAAAATACACATAAATAGTAACATTCTGGTGCACGTTATAACAGACATTCAAGTCCTCGGGCGATTCAACATTTAATATTCATAACGAATCAGCCTTCAGCCCTAAACAACTAAGTTTATCAGGACAAAAACATCCTATTCAGAGCAGGTAAATATCTATTAGAACCAACAATATAATTATATATTATGTATAGTAACATTTTCGACTGATGTTCAGTTTCTGACCGTATTGAGCAATGTTTTGTTTTTGTTTTTACCAGACAGCGATAGAGTGATTATTATGTTCATAGCCTTTGAATTTCATGTCTAAAAACATGGTATTATCATGATATCATGTCCAATGCTAATAACTAATCTCTTAGCTTAGGCCACTGTTTTATAAAGTATTTTTGCCCTTTGACCTGTATTGTGCAGATCTACAGCTCACTAATAAGCACTATTGGTACTTGCCAATATTGTAGTTTTCAATGTGCATTTCTGTGAGCTGAATGTAATGTGTGACATATTGTGCTTAATTGTTTTAAATCAATAAAGGAATGTCAACTAAATTCAGAAAATGCAGACGAGGCCTTGCGGCAGCTTTGGATCAGGCAGCAGACGAGGTTCCATGCGGCTCGTCGTCATCTCCAAACAGTGTCTCTTCTCAAAGCCTGTTTAGAATATCACAGAATGATGACACGTGTGTATTTGACCACTGGACAGAGAGACCAGACTGCATGTGTTTTAGGTGTGTATACTGTTTTATCAGTGATAAATGCTGCAGTTGTCCTGATTATCATGTATAATTAGGCCGTTTTCTATCAATAGGAAGGAAGACTTTCTGTGCTGCACACGTTCAGTACTGCGAGATCTGCATGGGCTCCTCGGTCAGTGATGTCACCAAGGGTCCTTTTTATTATCATCAAAATCATGTCAGGTGTGAGACACTCTTATGAATAATATCATCCTGTATTTTCAGACATACAGACCTTGGAGGATCTTGTGGCCAAGCTGGAGTTTGAAAATGAGCTGAACCGCGTCTGCAGTAGATCCTTGCAGAGTAAAAACCCAGAATCCTTTTTACTCCAAAGAGAAGGAGCAAACAGTGGTATGGAAGAGGAGAGTACCGGCCGCTGGGTTCACGATAGTAATGAGGAATATTCCTTCTTGCTGGACACGATTCTTGAGATTGAGCGGGACAGTGACTTCACTGCTGACTGTGATGTCAGTTCTTTGGAGCTGGACTTACAGTTATCACCATAGTTTGATGTCCTTGTTTTGTACTTTTTCTGTTCAGAGGGAATTGGGTCGTTTTCTAAAGAAAAAATGTGCTTTAAACATGCTTGGTCAGAATGTTGTATGCATATCATAATGTATATGTTTGTATAGCACAGATTTCATATGCATGTCATCCTCAATTAGGCTACTCCTTGTTTAGATTAATTTATTTCTGCACTAGAATCAAATTCTCAAAAAATCATTAATAATGATTCCATTCTAAAGGACGCATTGATCCATAGTTTTTTTTCTTTTTTCTTTTATTGTTAATTTTTCGTTTTCTGTATGATTTTTCAGTCTCTCATATTGTTCTGGAGGAATTTTTGCCCGCTCTTCTTTACAACGTTGCTTCAGTTCATTGAAGTTTGCAGACATTTGTTTATGCACAGTTCTCTCAAGGTCCCGCCACAGCATTTCAGTCGGGTTGAGGCCTGGACTTCGGGTTGAGGCCATTGCAACACCATGATTCTTTTCTTTTTCAGCCATTCTCTATTTGCTTAGTGTGCTTGCTTGTTTCCTAGATTGATGGCAGCAACAATTGCTTCTCTAAGATCATTGCTGGCATCTTTCCACCTTGGCATTGTGTTAACACACACCTGAAGGCTCCTGACCAGAAAACGGCCAAAACTTCTGCTTTTATAGAGTTGATCACACTTGCTAATGATCAGTTAATCGAAGGCATTTGATTAGAAGTGCCTGACTGCTACTCACTCTCTTAATTCCTATGGAAGCAGAAAGGCTGTACTCAGTTTGTCACCCATCGCTTCTCCATTTTGGACTAGTTTTTATTAAATAAACAATGACATGATGTCATATGTTGTTGTTCATCTGAGGTTGTATTCACCTGCCAAGGACCAGATGATTTTTTATTATGTCCTGATACATAAAACCAGAGTTAATAGGGTGTCCTTTCTTTTTCACATGACTGTATATACTTGTATCAAAATTGTTGCAGATTTTGCCTATAAAACGTCGAAATAATAAAGAAAATACTGTATCATTCTGATTAGGTGAATGTCTAGATTCCACATTAGCATGATGTGATAATACTTCAGCGTTGCACTGTGTGGAGTTATTTTCAGTGTTTATGCTTGGTCATGCTGACATTCTAAACTGGATTCAGTTTTATGCTGATCATTAAACCCAATTTTATTTAGGTAGAGAATTAATTTTTGCATTATAACACTCATAGCACTGAACTTTTTAAAAAAAGCACCGAGGGGAATATTATCTTGTGCGTGAGTCAAAATAAAAGAAAAATGTGGAAGTGAAAATGTACGGTTGAGGTTTGTCATATGAACTGCTTCCGTTTTTTTTTTTTTTCCAGTGTTTCAGTGAATTAAGGAACAACGGGATTTTTTTAAATGTTTTATTTTGAGTTAAAAGTTGAAAGATAAAACCTAAGCTGTGCAGTTCATAGATAAAATACAACTATTATAATAAACATTTACAATTACATCAGAAACTTCCCTCAGAAAGGTTTAGGAAGTATCTTCATTAAGTAAACAGTCGAAAAAACAGTCGCACTTTAATCATGTCTGCACAGTCGGCATATATCAAACAATAATCTTATTTTAGAAGCAATGGCTACATGAGATATGGAATGGACGGTCTATCTTGCGTGGCCAAACACGAGGAGGCCGCCTTCCAGGTTTACTTGGTCCTCTTGAGAAGCTCTTTGATATCTGCTTCGATGTCGCTGGTGAGGAACCTTCTGCTGTAGCGCTTGAACGGTTCCCCGTCCGGGCCGATGAGAAACTTCTCAAAGTTCCAGGAGATGTCATTCCTGCTCACGGGACTCCAGAGGATCGATTTGGGATCACCCATCAGGGACACAGCGTCATCACTGGGCTGAGGGAGCTTCTCCTTCAGGAACACAAACAGAGGGTGGGCGTTCTCGCCGTTCACTTCCATCTTTTCCAAAAGCTGAAATTTGGGCTCGAAGCCATTTCCCGGCCGGACGTACTTCAGAGACAGCAGGATTTCATCATTCTTGCAGTTCTCCTGTTAAGCAATTAAAATCACACAATATGTTATGCAATAAAGCAGATAACAGCATATTAGCATAAAAACAGTTAACAATGCGGGTTGTCCCTTGTCACTGTCATCAAAACAAAGCTTCACTGATAGCGATATAGAGGTCAGCATATAAATTTTTTTTTATCAAAGCAATATCAAAGCAAACCGCTGAAAGCTTTCCAGATGTACAGACATCCTAGAACAATATATATATATATATATATATATATATATATATATATATATATATATATATATATATATATTATTTATTTGAAAGTGTTTAAATTTTTTATATATTAACTAATATATATAATAAATGTATATATAATGTTTAATATATAGCATTTCTCTTTCAATTCATCACAGAGTGCATTGAAAAATGAGGAGCCTAACCGATGAAAGACCAAAAACTGTCTGAAGTCTCACCTGATGTCCGAACTGGTTGCAGGGAGCGCCCAGAATCACCAGCCCCTGGTC
Organism: Tiaroga cobitis; assembly: GCA_030578255.1. NCBI lineage: Eukaryota > Metazoa > Chordata > Actinopteri > Cypriniformes > Leuciscidae > Tiaroga > Tiaroga cobitis. Next base: position 20,808,771 of record CM060601.1, on the reverse strand, counting down.
AGCATAGCGGCTGTGGAGCTCGTTCATCTGGGTGTAATCCCTGACCGTTGTGCCTCAAAGCGACGCCACATTTTCAATAAGCACAACTTTACCTTTGAGAGACGAAAAATTCAGGAGCTCCCCTGACAAAAGTTTGGCGGACAGATCACAAAGCTTCTTCACGGTCCCTGCCATGCTGTTTACTCTTTAGTTTGAAGTGTAAAATGCTGCTTGTTTTATCAACGAACCTTGAGTTGAACCTTGAATCTAAGGGGAAGGATCAGTATGTGCAATTCAAGGAAGTGAAAGCTGTCTCGTGCGAGGGCAGCAAGAGGTAAGTGAAACCCAGCTGTGAAACACTGCCACCCTCTGTCAAACACTAAATGACTAATCAGATCATCAGATCTCGGTTCCTTTAAGAATCGAACTTTTGAGAAGGTTCGGTTCAATGAGCCGGTGAGTCTCGAGACCGTTGAGAGTGATTCAGCCCGAGTGAACCAATAATTTAGTATAGTCCGGTTTTGTGAACCGATTCGATCGGTTCATTAAAATAATTTCGCGAATAGAGCATCACAAGTCCGTATTTATTCTCTTCTGTGCATTTTTAAAAACGAGAAACACAAAAAGGCACAATATAAACAAAGGACAGCCCAAAGGTTAATTAAATAAAAGCCAGTTCAAACCAAATCATCATCCCATCGGTATAAATATGTGAGTGAAACCATTGAACCATTTAGAACACCTTTCTGTATTAAATTGTGAATGACAGATACAAAAAATGTGTTATAAATGTTTAGAAAATAGACACGACACTTTCTTCCATTTAGGCGGTAGTAAATATCGCCCACCCGTATAACAAAGATGGTTGCGTCCAGGAAGCTTGAGCGCGACTTCTCTGTGTTTAAGGAAGTGAATCGCTTTTGAGTGGCTTGTGTGCCATCTTCAACTAAGTTTTGATTTCTAATAATAAATCCTTTAATCTGAGTTAATTTCACCTTTAACCAATGCAGTCGCTTTGTAAAACCCACATAGTCCGGATGGTTTGCTGAATGAATGAACCAGAGAGTCTGTTATACTCGTTAAAAGCAGCTCTCGGTTATTATTCACACTTTAACCTCACAATATACCGTTCAGCTGACATGTGGGAATGGCAGATTTCGAGTGTCATAGGCTTCATCTCTCTAGTTATTTTTCTCATAGCTGTATGTTACATTTTGTACTCGGGACTGACCTCTGAGATCCATATCAGGACTGGTTTACCCCCTATCAGGAGCATCTCTATAGCCTATAAATACAAAGTGGGACCTTATAAAAACTGTGGGTCCCTGTTCAAAGAGAGCCGCAGCATTGGACCCAAGCTGTCGTGCATTGGGATCTTCTATGATGATCCAAAGAAGGTGAGTAGACTGTAGAATGAATGAGGCCATTAGTGTACCTTGATGGGGACCCTTTATTATAAGACACTATTATATTCCTGCATTAGCAGCAGTATTGTATTATATCTGGAATTATTAATGGTACTATTTCAGTGATTACAGCCTGTAACTGTTTTAAGAGATGTTAAAAAGATTCATATATATTGATTTATAAATGTGTATTACATATGTATTACATATGTATGCGCGCGTGTGTGTGTGTGTGTGTGTGTGTGTGTACAGTAGTCAAAAACTTGGAAACATTACTATTTTTAATGTTTTAAAAGTAGTCTCTTATGCTCGTCAAGTCTGCATTTGTTTGATAGATAAAAATACAGAAAAAAAACAAATCTTTTGAAATATTATTACAAGTTTTCTATTTTAATATACTTTAAAATTTAATTTATTTCTGTTATGCAAAGCTGAATTTTCAGCATCATTACTCCTGCTGCTTAATATTTTTTTGGAACCTGTGATACTTTTTTCAGGATTCATTGATGAATGAAAAGTTAAAAAGAACAGCATTTATTTAAAATAGTAATGTTTTCTAACAAAATAAATTGTAATTAGGGTATTACTTCCTTGCTGAATCAAAGTATTAATTTCTTTAAAAAAGAAAATATATTATTGACCCCAAACATTTGAACGGTAGTGTATATTGTTACAAAAGATTTGTATTTTAAATAAATGCTGTTCTTTTTTTTTTTTTTTTTTTTTTTTCATCAAAGGATCATGAAAAAAGTATCACGGGTTATAAAAAAATTAAGCAGCACAACATTGATAATAAATCAGCATATTAGAATGATTTCTGAAGGATCATGTAAAGGATCAAGTATGTTAAAATAGAAAACCATTATTTTAAATTATAATAATATTTCACAATATTTTTTATTTCTGATCAAATAAATGTAGCCTTGGTGAGAATAAGAGACTTCTTTCAAATCAGTAAAAAGGATGTTTCCAAACTTTTGACCAGAACTGTACGAAGACACACACACACACACACACACGCTCGCACACACACACACACGCACGCACACACACACACACACTGTAATATATGAAATATAATGAGAGTTGAGTGATGATGGCTGTGGGAATTAGAAGTTGATATATATAGAATCAACTTCTAATTCCCACAGCCATCATCATTCTCATTATATTTGACTCATATATAACGTCATGTGTAAATAACACAATTATAGTCTGAGTTGTGGCTTCAGAGCAACCCGTGCTGTTTCCTGTTTACTGAACACTCAGTATGCACTGCAGAGCTCAGCCTCAGCACATCCAATACATTACACATGCATTAACCTTTAATTCCCTCATGAAAGTAAATTAGTTCAATTAGTTTAGTGAATTCATTGCATTTAAATTTGCTGTTTAGTTTGTTTGTTTGACCGTGAAATCCATAACATTTCCCTTCATGTAGTCTAGTCTCTTACAAAGGTCTCACAAGAGAGCTTTTCATTAGAGAATTTATGCACACAAAGTTTCTGTTCTGATATTTGTTTTATTCAGTTTTATTAATTTATAGCTATTTTAATGTGCATTGGTTATAGAAAGGTATAATTTCTGACCATTTGGAGATGTTGGTCCTCATACACCACTAGATGGAGGTGTTGATATATAGTCATGTTGTGCTCTAATGTTTATTATGCAGTTGGCCATGTGGGGGGTGGAATATGTTTGTAATGTATGTTCTGATATAATTAGTTTACCTGTTATTGTGTTGCTCTTATCGCGTATCATTATTTTTATCATATATAATCATGATGAATGGCATTACATTTCCTAATTAGCCTGCTCTGCTGTACACATATTTTTAATTTGTATCTCGCTGTGTAAAATTTTAAATGTATCATTAGTTACTAAAGCCAGAGAATTAGTCATGGCTATTACATTATAAAACCTGTTTTGACTGATTACATTTTACATTTATTTGAAGCAGAGGTGTTCTTATACCAAAGAAAAAACTGGTAACATTAAAGGAATGGAAAAAAAAAACCTTTTTCATTAATTATTCATGTAGTTCCAAATCTGTGTGGCTTTATTTCACAAAAAAAAATACATTTTTAATAGGCTATTCTCTCTTTTCCATGCAAGTACAAGGAATTAGGACGCTCTGATTATAAACTGACCCCACCAGATCAGTTTGACTCGTGAATGAATCCCAGACCAGTTTTATCAAACAAATCAGCTGATTCATTGTCAAGATCTGACTCAAATGAATGATTTATTCATGAATCTGCCATTTCTTCTTTTAAAGTTTGAAAGTTCCAGGTCAAGCTTAAAAGTTTGCCTTTTTTTTAAATGCTTGGGAAAGACCACATTAATTCAAAATTCTTTCTTGTTCCAAGAAAAAAAATCACCTCAAAAGTTGTAAATATACAGTAGTTCCAACTCCCAATGGTGTTTCAATGCTGAATACAAGTCGGAACAGTTTATTTAAGAGATGAGTTTACCTTATGTTGCGTATATTATGAGTTTATTCACGTAGCTAAATTCTGAAGTTGTTTGTCGTCAGTCTTCAGTTGTTTGTGTTCAGATTCTGTTCTGTACAAATAGTAGAGAATGTGGATGTAGACATGCAGAAGTAGCCGATCGAAGCGGTCTAGGGTGTATGGTTTGAATTAAGAGGAAAAGCTCAGAGCAGGGACCTTTACCTCAGAATGTCATAAAGAGGAAAGCAGATAAGGTAAAATCTGTCAGAGTTGTTGCCCTATACCTACCTACTTCACTTGACCTTAATGCCCTTACACTTTTAGGGAATATAAATGAGCTCATACCACGGCTTCTGTGACTTTTCATCTGACCTTCAGTGGCTCCAGTGACCCTCTGGGTTAAATCACTTTTCAAGTTGTTTAGTTCTCACAAAGTTTGCAGCAGTGTGTCTTATTTGGGATTTGGGAATGTATTTATAATTATCTATTTATGTATGCATTTATCTGGCAAAAAAACTCAACAGGAGCCGTTGCAAATGGAGGTTCAGTAAATAACCATCGTTTCTACAGCAGAGGCAGTGCAGAAACCCACCATCCTGCTCAGTGTGTGTAGGTTGACGGTGTTGCTGGAATTATTTCTTGGCTCGTTTGGCAATGAATTTCTCTTGGATTTCCTGTTTGTGCACAAGACCTTCTTGATGCAGAACTTGCATCACATTTCTCACACCTCCTGCCCACCTCCTTCTCAACCGGTCAAATCCGTTTTCATTGCGTTAATGTGTACTCAACCTCCCACCATAAAGCCCTACTGGAATGGAGTCGGACTCTTGAGTGACAGCTCGGCCTTACTTTCAAAGCCTCATTGTCACTTACAGATTGTTTTTTTCTTTACCCAAGTCCCCAATTAGCAACTGTACAAAGCTCTTATGCATACAGCCATGGCCAAGTTCTGATCCAGTTCAGCTAATTGGCATAATGATCTCAACTCGTTGAGAGAGAAGCCTGGGGTGCTAAACCCCGGGGGTCAGAAGCTCCTAAAGGCTGCTGATAGAAAGAAGAGAGAGGCAGGAACAGGATTGGAAAACAATGGACTCCTCTGGGATGAAAGATTTTACCACAAGGATTGGCGTGACCACCCTGGTTCCTCAATTTCGGATTCACTGACTGCTACTGTAGTCTGCAAGCCCTCAAGCTTTTGGGAACTTCCTCTCATCAGGCCAAACAATGCGGTGGAAGTGGAAGCCCGTGGGTCTGAAGATGGTTGCCATGGATAAGAAGAGCCGGGGAGACTTCTTCACATGCCGGATTTTGTGAAGGGCCATGAAAGGCATTCCAGTCCCTAAGTGACGGGGAGTTCTAGGGTTTGCTCTTTCTCTGTTCTTCACGTCTGCTTTTTGAGAGTCAGTCAGAAAGATGAGAAGAAAGAATAGGTGCACCAGATGCTTGTGGCGAAGGCTTTTATTAGAGTAGCTGTTGTTGTAATTTAAGTAGGCCTATATTTCTGCTGTATTTTTGAAGTATGTGTGTACGCTGGTGCTAGTATAGCTCATTCCAGATAGAGGAGGGATTTACGATGATTCTGTGATGTGAATGGACTAATAAGGTGTCTGTAATATCAAGACAAAATGTTATGACATGTCATGTTCCAGTATACTGCACTGTCAGAGAAATTGTCCAAAAATGTTACATTTAGGAGGAGTCTTTTTACCTTATGTACCACTTAAGAGTGCATATGAGCAGCTTAAAGGGTTAGTTCAGCCAAAAATAAAAATTCTGTAAACATTTTTTCAAAAAACGAAAATTAAATGTTGCCTTGTCAACTAATTGAATAAATAAATTTAAGTTGACAAATGGAAAATGGAAATGAAAACTGAAAAACTGAAATAATTAAAATGATTAATAAATACTATGATAGTATATAAATAATACTAAAATAACACTGGTTCACTACCTGTATGACTTTAGTCCCTATGTGGAACAAAAAAAAAAGATATTTTGAAAGTAATTGTGGTTTAAACAACATTGGACACCATTGCCTTTCATTATGGACAAAAAGAATCCAGTGAGATCATGATGTTTTTAGAACGACATGATAGATTACTCAATTCGTAGGTGAACTATCCCCTCAAGAGTACCATTAGGTATTCATTTGTTTGCACCCTTTAGGAGTAGGTAAGGTACAAAGTGTGTCTTTGTGGGTACAATCCCAATGGCAAGCTAAAGGTACCATTGTTTTGCACATTTTTCTGACAGTGTGCCTTACTGTTACTGAAAAGTTTGTATTTTAAAATCACCCGTGAGGTACATACTTTCATGCTTACTAGCTTGCAAATATATTGTGTGTTCTGTGACACCAGGAAGTTAACATTAGAGAATTTTTTGATTGAAAGCTAATTTTATATTCTGGCTTGGAACAGAAAGATGCCGAGATGCCTTTAACTCATGTCAAAGATGGGCCCTAACTGAGTGCTTTCTGTTATTGACAACTGTGAATTATTTGATGAGCTTGATAGCTTATTGTGATCATCTTAACGATTCATCACTCCTGATTAAATCTGACTAGTGACAGAAAAGATAATGTCAACAGACTGCCATTTTCAGTAAGGAACTTAAGCATCCTGTTGTCAACAGACGTCTTGTAACAGAATTCCAACTGGCTCTCGCCATCAAAACTATTAGTATTTTCACAGCATCCTGGCTGTCTGAGGATGGCAGGAACATGAAAAGGCAGTCCACTGTGAAGATGCGGATAGCGGCAGTGACAGCGAGGGGGAAGGGAAGATGCTAGAGCTTTTTAAAGTGCGTCTGAAGTGATGAATAAATGAGTCTGCCTTTCCGAGGTATTTTGGAGTCATTTTCCCAGAGGACTGCTGCAACACCGTATAACCTAAGTGACATTTCGCACATTTGCCTGAAATGGATTTAACTGCTGCTTGACAGGTAAAACGACAAAAGTAAAACAGAACGGCTACGCTGACAGTTACATATGCTCATCAGTACTTCTGTCGTCCTGTCAGTTCAGTGTCTTGAATTATCTTTTCTCGCCATTATTTCAATGTCTACAAGCTTACTTTTCAGATGTTTACCTCAGTCGGGACTAAACATGCCACCCTACGGTTAACCCTCCTTCCTGTACCCACATTGCAACTCTAAATCCAATTAGTCTGTATGAGCTTTTCCAGTTGTCGGCAGAAACGTGTGATTTTTCTAGTGTGACTTACTGGTATTTTGATTCGTAGTTTATTGTAATGTGTGGTATGATGTAGTGGTTAAGGCTCAGTGAAGCCTAAAAGTCATTTGGTTGCTGGTTTGACTCCACAAGCATCACCATTTTGCCTTCAAAGGAACGAAACAAGATACTCAATGAAAAATAATGTAGGGCCATCGGGATTAAATTATAACTTTTTTAGTGCTGTCAAATCAATTAATCGTGATTAATCGCAGGTAACAAAAGTTTGTGTTTATATAATATATATGTGTTATATATTTGTGTGTGTGTGTGTATACTATATACACTGTATCCATACATATATGTGTGTACACACACACATATTATATAAACAAAAACTTTTATGTTAGATGCGATTAATCACAATTAATATATTTGACAGCCCTAAGTTTTTTGTTTTTTTATGTTTTGGAATAACATGTCATGCACTAATGAATCGTTGTTTCTGCTCCCCTGCAATATTTGACATCATGTAAAAAAAGAAACTTTGACAAAACTGTTGACAGAACATGGTCTCTGGCAATTCTGAGTTTTTGTTGTTGTGGTCTCATTGATTTATAATCTAATGCCGTGTTGGGAGAGACTTAGTCACAATCTGTGTCAAAGCCTTTGAGCAAATGGAGGCTTAGTGACAGGCCAGTCTGTTAAAACACACTCCCCGTGAGCAACACCTGCTGGGAGCGCACCAGGAAACAAGACCTCCCGCAGACCTGGGCCGCAGAATGCTCCTGCTGTGAGTAGACTACTTAAAGAATTACGAAGAGTTAGGCTGTAGAACGATTGCACATATAAAAGAAAACTAAAACCAGTTTAACTAATCTGGTTATCTGCTTTTCTGACTGATGTTTTACCTGACTGGCAGTGCAATTTATTCCTGGAAGGCTCGGCAGGAGGCCGGAAGTGACCCAGAAGACTACAAGAGGAATGAACACTTTCCTCCAAATGAAAAGAGGGATGTTCTGGGAACTGTTGCAGCCTCTTTTCTAAACAGACCTTCATCTGTCACAGTCTGTCTTCAGTGAGCTAGCCCTCTTCCCTCCGAATCCTCGAGGGACCTGAACCCCAAGCTGAGACTGGGTCGTACAATCCATCTCAAATTTCCCCGGTGCCCTCATTTGCAAGCGTATATGCCTTCAGTTGGTAAAAGCAAGAGGCGTGCATGAAAAGTGACTGTTGGGCATCCGTCCACACTGGTCTCGAAGCTGCCAAACACCATGCACCATCTTATCAAACTATAGCTTCCTTGTTTTTTTTCGCCACACAATGCCACCTGCTCGTGCAACTCCATCTAATCCTGTATTTATATGCTTTTTCAGCCGTGGCTTTGTTTATTCTCATTAAGCTAGCTTTTCCTCTGTGACTCACTGAATCATGGACACGCTCCCCGTTGTCTTTGAACACAACTGCGCAAGCAAGAGTGAGGGAGTTTTTCCTGCTTATTTGTTGCATAAGATAAGCCTTGTGAGAGGTGTATGGCTCTTTTTGCTGATTACTGCAGGCAGTTGATGGGTTTAAATGGGGTTGGGAAAGTTTTTTTGTGTAAATGCTGTTTGGGAAGATCAGTGTTTGTTGGCAAGAGAAGTGTTTATTGTCTTTGATATGAGCCTGCTTTATTGCTAATGTTATTTGAAAAGGTTTCTTAAGCTCACCAAGGATGCATTTATTTGATCAAAAATACAGTAAAAAAAACCTGTAATATTGTGAAATATTATTATAATTTAAAATAACTTTTCTATTTGAATATATTTAATTTATTCCTGTGATGCAAAGCTGAATTTTCAGCATCATTACTCCAGTTTTCAGCGTCACATGATCCTTCAGAAATCATAATATGCTGATTTGGTGATCCAGAAACATTCCTTCTTATTATCAATGTTGAAAACAGTTGTGCTTCTCAATATTTTTTTCTTAACCCTACATTTACGTTCACTTTTGATCAATTTCATGCATCCTTGCTGAATAAAAGTATTCATTTCTTTCTTTTTTTTATCTTGCATGAGTGGGCTATATATCCTGCTAACAGTGCATTTAATTTTAAATGCTTGACTATGACAAGATTATTTGAAATATTTTCTTCTGCAATATTGTATTATTTACTGTACATCTTGCAATGCTTTTATCTAGTCATATTTTCTTCAGTATGTTTAATTATTTTATTGGTGTGTCTTTTTCTTTATTGTCTTCATTGATGAAATAAAAACCTTTCACAAGATTTCAATATTCACACTGGTTGTACTTACGAAATGTGTGTTGTAGGTTCCAGCACAGAAGTGTCGCTATGCTGTGGGCAGTATTCTGAGTGAAGGTGAGGACGGGCCCAATGAGGACCAGCAGGAGCTGTACGAGAAGCACGGTTTTCGGGTTTTCTCTTTCCCAGAGGTTACACATGTCGTCACGGCCTCCTTCCCTCACCGAACCCCTCTCTCTATTTTCCTGGGGGTGCAGAGGGTCTATCCACAGCTGAACTACTACATCAAGGTAACTTCCTCTTCTTCATCATTCACCAAATGCCTGCTCTCTAAAATTCAAAGCTTTACAACTTCACTTGAATGCTGTGTTTGTGCAGTAACTTCAACATGAGTGGTGTATTGCCGCATAGAGGTTGTGAGGGAATGAACGCCGAGTTTGTTAGTGTTTTTGGACTCTATCTAGAGGGATGGAGACAGTAATTATTAAGCAGTAGATTTAATCATAGCAATTAAGGACAAAGAGAGAAAAGTGCAGGGGATGAGGGCAAAGACAGCAACAAATGAGAGTTGCAGGACTGCGAATTGGGAAGGAGGTAAATGGAGAGATGGTGCATAATAAGGACAGAAAGGTTTGCTGTTGAAGGGAAAGCTGATCTCAGAGTAAAGATGCACACACAAAAGTTCCTTATCGTTCTTTGATTAGGGGTAAAAAGAAGTTTGAAATACCTTTGCAGCGATATACTGTTAGCAAATATCCCGACTACAACCTCGCTGCTGAGAGCAGCATATTTAGATTAATATGTAAATATGTGCTGCACGCTTTCTTCTCAATAACAAAATAAACACACAACAAAAATGACATCGGTGAGAAAACATAAGTTAAGAAAGCATCAGATCAAACCGATGTGCATGTGTTTGCACCAGCTCTCCAGTTTGAGTCGTCACGTCACGCTTATTTATATAGCACCTTAAAGAATGGATTGCTGTAAAGCAAGCAGCTGTACAGTATTAAACATGAAAAAATAGTCTCTGTGTCACTTTCGTTTAGAATTACAGATAAAGCATCTCTGACTTTTTTATTCGCTCTGACTTCGACGGACTGAACAGAACAAATGAACCACAGAAGATTACCACGTCAAGGAAGGCGGAGCTTCAGAGCACACAATCCTATTATGTAATCGCAATGGACCAATGATAGTTTGAAAGTGTTTGCAAGTCGGAGAAAACTTTTCCGGAAATTTGGCTTTGAAAAGCTGTTTCGAACTCCCGAAATGAACTCTAAATGAATGTGGTGCTCAAATGGGAAATGCAAGTTTGAGTCATTTCCCGATACCCCTTAACGCCAGATTTTGTAAACTAAACTTTTTTTCTTTTTTTTTTTTAATTTGAAGAAAATGTGTGTTGTGCTCGCCTAATCACCGGCTCGTTGCTAAGGTGTTGTCAAGGTCTTCTAAGTGATTTAGAGGCAATTTTGATGGCCATCACATTTTTCCATACTGTGTGCGTGTGTGTGTGTGTGTGTGTGTGTGTGTGTGCACGCACGCATCCTCAACTCTCCCCACCATCTGCCCTGATGCAGCCTCAGTGTGAACGCAGCCAACAGACTCATGCTCCTTCAGCCTTTAGATCTGTCTGCTCAGCTGCTAGATTGCTTATCTCCTCCTGTTTGAGTCCTTCCCCTTGCCATTTTCATGCATGCTTACTTTCTGTCGCTTATAGAAATCTTGATACCATCAACTTGCAGTTATAGGCTTAAGAAAGTCTGAAGAACATTTGTGTAGACCAATTGGAGTTAAATGCTGAAATCTATTCTCTCAACCACTAGGGATCATCATTATATAAAATTATTCCATCTGTTTGGAAATTGTTTTAGTAAGTATGGGCTAAGACCAAACTTCAGATTATTTAAAACCTCTTTAACATTATTCTAGTGGATGTCTGTGGTCTTTAATATGTCTTGTGTTAAGTGAAGCAATTAATTTGTAGTAGCCTCAAGAAGATCTATTGATGCAGTGTGATAGACTTTCAAGAAAAAATGAGATTGTATTTAAGATTGTATTACATGTCTGAATACTCTGTTATCAATTATTAACGTGCGCTTCCTTATACAATGTTGTCTTGAATCAGTGCACCAAGAAGTTATCTGTGGGATTATGGAGGATTTGGCTTGTGCGTGATGTCTCAGAATTGAGAATGTGAGAATTGAGATATGGATTTTTCCAGAAAGGTGGGCTACAGATTAGTCTAATCATTTCTATGTTAGGGATGTGCAAAGTATACACTACTGTCACAGTGAGGTTCTGTGACTAGAGACTCTTATTTTGGAGAAGACTCTTGTTATGACGCTGGACTGAGAAAATGCATACATACAGACACTTTTCACACTAACATCTTAACACACTATCTGTTTTGCGCATATTTTAACATCAGTTAAGGCAGACATAGGTGTGTCACTTATTGTGGATTGTTTTGATACCTGTCTTCACCATGCCCTTTTTCCATATACTGAGTTATTAATTTCTCTTTGTTGATTTATGTATTGTTAAGAACTCAAACAAGACCGGTAACCATGTTATAAGTTTATTGATTTCAATTAACCACTTACATAATAATAAATTGTCATACTTACGTACAGGAACATTTTACTTTACCAAACAGACGAAACCCGGTCACAGTAACTGCCACCATTTTGAATGCCTCTTTCCCGCCAATAGGCACGGTTAATTGCTGTCATGTGTGAGGGGGAGATTGGAGTTCTGTTTGATTCTTTGTTAAAAGTTGTTCAACTTTAATAATTAATTGAGTTGTTTTGTTTTCAATGTTTATATATTTTTATATTATTCTAACTGTTTATTGGTTTGTTACTGTTAAATATATATATATTTTTGTCTCTTAAATTTCTTTATTTTCTTTAATTACTGAATGGTTTAGTCCAAGTGGGAGGGGCTTATCATTTTTAAGAGGGCCTCTCAGTGTTGTATGGAGGCTCGTAGAGTGAGTTGGGAGGTATTTGTTGCTCTATTTTGGGTCAATTTATTGACATAGCCAAAAGTTTGGGAACGGATAACTTTGAACAGTTTATTTTATTTTTTGTTTTTGGATTTTTGTTTTTGGGAGATTTCCACTGTAAATATACACTCTATTGGAATAAACACTGGACTTTTTTTTGACTTCGTCTTCACGTTACTTCATTATGGACGCCTCCATCGGCCGGTACATTCAGAGCAGTGGTCCTGCTACTGATTGAACATCTTTGGGGCCTCTTGATGTCAGTTGGCACACCCCTGTCTCTGTTACAACTACTATTCAAAAGTTTGGGGTTGGCAAGTCTTTTATGCTGCAAAGCTTTATGCTTTTTTTTTTTTTTTGCAATATTATCACAATTTAAGTTTTTTTTTTAATGTTTTTTTTTTTTTTTTTTTTTTATGTTTTTTTTTTCATGGGATCTGACACTGGAGGAATGGCTGCTGAAATTCAGCTTTATATTTCAGCAGCCATTACTCCAGTCTTCAGTGTCACATGATCCTTCAGATATTATTATCAATGTTGAAAACAGTTGTGCTGCTTAATATTTTTGCAGAAACTATGATGCATTTTTATTCAGGATTATTTAATGAATAGAAACCTCAAAGAAAGCAGCATTTATTTGAAAAAAATTTTTGTAGCATTATAAATGTCTTTACTGACACTTATGATCACTTGCTGAATAAAAATATTGATTTAGTATGATTTTGTCATATTATTAGTGTTAACTGACCCCAAACTTTTGTACAGTAGTATATAATAATAATAATTTGTTACATTTATATAGCGCTTCTCTTGGCACTCAAAACGCTTTATATATGGAAGGGGGGAATTTCTTCTGGTCTCCTCCTGACCGCTTTTTCTGAAAGGGTATAAGTAAACAAAATAAATTCATCTTTCCTGATTAAAGTCCTTAGCTAAAGCACTCTGGCAGCATGTTTGCAGCTAAGAATTTTAAAATATAAAAAATATAAAAACAAACAGTAATGCACTAGCTGCTTGTTGTATGGTCTGTTTCTCTATCAAAGTCTTATACAATATGCTGTCGTGTAGCATGTTCAGCAAGTGAGGAGGAAAAAACGTTCTTTTTGATCCCATCAAGCATCTCAGACAGCCACAACTCTTTTGAATAAAACCCGAGATTCAGATCCAACGTGCCTTTGTTTACGTTACATAACCCAATTCACACAGTATATCAACATACATTGCATACGCATCAAATCACGAGAGACCCGACCCTCATCGACACCTAGGAGCCTGCCAAACAGAGTTTTTTCTAGAGCCAACATTCGTTCTGCTCTCTTGATGCATCACAGTCACTTTTAAATATATCTTGTAGAAGCAAATTTCCATTTTAAACAGCCCTCTCTTTTTACTTCAACAAAAGGCAAATATTTCTCATCATGAATAATCCATGGCAGAGGCCGTCTGTCCGTAGCTTGTGTGGGCTGCAGATGATTGAACTTTGCGTACAGTAAGAATGAGTAATTTGAAGGCAGTTGGTGATGTGAGACGGAAGGTTGGTCCTCTCTTGTTCGTGGGCAGATTGCACAGAGACGCTTTTAATTCTGACTGGGACAGTATAAGGGAATCCCTATGGCAACCAGAGCCATTTCTGGAGAGGTCGTTCAAGTGGGAACCTTGGTCTGCTTTCTTTGTGTTTTATAATGTGCACTGTAAAGTAACATTTTGGTATCGCATGACCAGAATATATCATTCTTCACCCTTGATTTAACAGAATTGTGCATGCTTATTGGTCACAGTTACTTAAGGCAAGCATCACTATTACTGTTCTTAAGCTTAGGGTTTATGGATTTAAACAAACCTATAATACTAACTGTCTGAACTGTTCCATGCAATTAAATGAAACCTTTTCAACACAGAAGAATCTTATTGAATCGATTTGTTGCTGTGTTGTATGATTTCATGTTATGCCTACTATAGATACAATGAAAATGTCGGAGAATTTTTTTCAAAGATTTAAATGCATAACTGTAATTTAAAATTTAAATTGTATTTTTTAAGTTGAAATAAAAAAAAATGTAAAAATGAATGTTCAGGATCTGTATTTCTGTACAATTGTGGGCAATTAAAATGATTCATACCAATGCAAATGGATTTAGTAAACTGAAAAATGTTTGCAAATGTAAATTGTTTGATTATTTACAGCATCATAATATTGATGATGATAATAAATCATGACAAATTGTTGAATTTGCTCAATAGAAAATACTTTTTTTGAGTAAATGTATACATTTTTGCCAAGTTTACAAAATCCTATAAATTTTGCGTTGGGGGATTGGCCCAAGGAATTTTTTTACTTTAGTTTAAATATGTTATATTATCTTCAAAAATGTTTCCAAAAAAAAACCTCACCACACACGTTCTCACTAGACATGCGTGACTTGTTCCATGTCAATTCAAGTTCATTTTGTCATTTGATGCAGACAACCCATTAACAACCGTTTCTGATACGCTGACCTGAGTTCAACACTTCCGGGAATCATCACACCCGTCAGACATCCTGACAGCATAGAGAACAAGCTTTCACATCAATCGTATAACACACACGTCACGCAGAACTTCAATAGTCCTCATCTAAGGCAGGAAGGGCAAGAGATGGCAGAAAGTGTCTGTCTGGACATCATGATTGAATGAATGGGACCAATATTTGGTCAGTCTTAGCCTTTCATTTTCTCTTACGTGAGTACACAGGAGAAACAGCATCTTTTTAAGACTCTGCTGCTTGCTTCCCTGCTCTCCTGCTGGTCTGTATTGATCCAGGAGGTTCAGTTACCTGTGCTGAGATAACACTACATGCTCATTATGACTTGGTCTTTTCCTAACCTCAGTCCTGCAATTTGATTTCTTCTCGAGACTCAACGGTAGTTCATTGATCCAGATCAAATCTAAAATACATGGAATTAAGGGCAATTGTTTAGTACTTTTTGACAATATTATCTCTCCACTGCAGTTCAGTATTTTGGTAATTATAATTCACTCATTAGTTGATGTTTTGTTTTCTGGGATAGCTTTAGTCACGCACTGAAAATCGTAATTAATTATTTTAATATGTCATTGTTTATGTTCAAAATGTTCTTAGTAATAATAAATCGCTGAACTATGTTGTTTTGTCTTAGTGTTGCCGAAGCCATAATGAGGATACGCTTGCTGTTAAATTGGCTCGTTCCAGTTATATTCCCTATTATAATGGGAATCTTTAAAGTAACAAGCACATATTCAAGATTGAACCCTCCTAATTAAGGCTTCATTATTCAAGTTGCGAACTGTGAAAATAAAGACTAAAGAACAGAAAAAAGTCAAACAAATGCATAAATTATTATTATTAGATGTTCCACTATAGGCACTGTGTTAAACTTTAAATGATCAGGAAATGCCAAGTAGCATAATAGTGACCCAGTTCCAAAAAACATGGTTGGATCAGCCAAAATTCTTTTGCCAAAAAATGAGTGTGGTGCAAATCTAACACCTCAGAAAACACTACTTACTGTGAAATATGGCGGAGTTAGCATCATGCTGTGGGGTGGCTTTTCATTATCTGGGACTAGGTGTCTTGTTAAAACAGAAGGAAAAACGAATGGTGAAATATCCAGGAAACTTTTGCAAGATAACCTAGATAAACTGACTCTTGGGCGAAAGTTCATTATCTGCACTGGATGAATAGTGGCTGACAGACAGTCCAATTCAAGAATCTGTGGCACTATTTGAGAAATCCAGTGCACAGGTGACATTTGACTAACTAGAACAACTGTTGCAACTTCAGCCAAAGTTACATCTGAACTATAGTTCTAAAAGTACCTCAAATGATTTAAGGCTAACTCCTGAACTGTCAGAATACTTCAATTGAGTATTTTATAACACACTGCATCACATTAAAGTCAACTTGAAATAAAAAATGATGGGTTAGTTTGCCTAGAAATTAAAATTGATCATTTTCACGCATTGTCATTCCAAACCTGTATGAATTTCTATTCTCTGTGGAACACAAAGGAGATGTGGATTTTTCTATACTGTTGTTTGGGAACCGTTACTTTCAAAATATACGTGTTCTGCAGAAGAAAAAAAGTCATAGATGTGGGTGAGCTTAATTGTGTGGAAAGAGAGTACACTCTTGTGACTATGTTTAAGTAAGTGCACTTTGTAATAATGTCAAGTTTTACCTTAATATAAAGTTTAACTTTGTGTTGACTGACATGCTAAAGCACATGTAAGTACTTGATTGTAAATGTAACTGTAGTATGTTATTCAATATTACATTTAACTAAAGTTACTATATTTTAAATGTATTAAATTACAAATATATAACACTTTATTTTATGGTGACGTAGTTACACATTGCCACATACTATAGTAAAGTAGTATGCATAATTGCAAGTAACTTACCCTAAACCAAACCCTAACCGTAACTGTAATATTAATCTGTATTATTTGAGTAAGAACAATGTAACTACGTCACCTTTAAATACACAGCACACAAGCTTCGTTTATACATTTTAGTTTATTATAAATGCTTGTCAGTACACTTTAACCATATTTCAAAAGACATTAGAAGTAATTATGAAATTACATATCAAGATGTACTTAAATGAACCTAAAGTTCACCAAATTGCATTTAATATACATTTAAATTATAATAAAATTTCACTTAATAGCAATTAAGTGTCTTGAAAATTACATTCAGTTTGCATTTCTTAATTTCGAATTATTTTAAAGTATATTATTTCCATAAGTACTCTTTTTAAAAGTGTTAGCATTGAAAACCTCCATAAACAAGGTGTTGCATGTAAGTTTGATGTTTCCTGCTTGATTGTTGTCAGGTTGTCATGAACTCGCACCTCAAACTACTCAATATTCTTGATCGTGTGCGCAACTGTCTGCCTTGTCATCTGGAATATGTATTGCAATGTCTGATAGTCGATACATCAGCACCTGGAATGTCAAATACTTATGCTCTGATCAGAATTTTGATACTTTTCCCATTGTACCACACATTTATGTCTATCTAGCTGTGTCCGCCTCTCTATCTCTGTGTCCCTCTCTCCATCCTTCAGCATTAAGCCGAGAGTCCACAATCAAACAACCAAAGTGGGCATGAACTTCTTGGACCAGGAGAAATGCTCTTCCAAATGCCACAGTGACATTTCAGCTCAAAAGCATCCTCTAAAGATTACTAGAGTAGGATGACAACGTGAACCAAACCTTCCCACTGTTTTGCAGCCTTTCCTCAATCCACTCAAAGGTGCACAAAATGTGAGCATGTAAGGAAAAGTTTAATTAAGATTAAATTCCCTTCCAGGGTTTTTATTGGCATCTAGTTCGGATAGAATTGACAACCGGGTGTCACGCTGTGTTTTCACTGTCTCAGTTGCCTGGTTTCTTAATTAGCTGTTTGGTATTTCAGGTGAAGGGGTGTCATATTAGCAGAACGTGTGATGAATTTACACAAGCTACTTGTCTAGCCTGATCTTCTCTGAATTTACCCCCTAAATAAATGAAGCAACCGTGTTTGTTGCATACTTTTTTTAGTTTATAATGCGGGAGCGAGAAATAGAACTTTTAAAGACTAACTTCACTGATTTGCAACCAGAATTGTTACAATCTCAGGAGTATATTTAAATGAAAATGTGTACTCTTTTTCTCTGTTACCTGTTTATTTGTCAGCAAAAGTATTTGAGAGCTCCAGTGCTTTCGTGAAAACTACCATACTTCCGCATTTTTGTATCCCAATGCATTATGGGCGTTGAAGTTTTCCTAAACCTTTTTGGTAAAAGGGAGCATCATAGCTCTTTTTCTCTGTTTTCTCTAGTCATGTAGCACTTTTAAAAAAATTTCCTTTGTACTGCATAGACAGCAAAGTTTTAATAAAAGCCAATCTTGCCAGCGGTGAATTACCCCTTTTAGTGCCGTTTGATCTTATTGAAGGATGTGCCCTCAATGAGTTTCTAATAATGCCCCTAAACACATCAGCAGCATAATTGAAAGCCTTAAAGCCATTGTACTTAAACAAAATTGAGTTCTACCACTAAAATGACTATAATCTTTAAGTTATTCAACCATTAACCAATCAATCAATCAATCATTGAACAGGTTTGAAGGTGTTTCAGTCTGAACAGATCTTCCTTGATGAATAATTTACATAATCTTAAATAAACAAATAGATTATTTAAATGAAATAAATATAGATTATTTATTTATAAAGAATTTATTTATTTAATTTATGCATTTATTTATTTATTTTAATAAATACTACTTAAAATCAAACATTTTAAATTTTCACCTATTTAAATTTGTCCAAAACTGTTGTTATTACTGAAGAAAGTTACTAAAATAAAAAATACTATATTAAATAAATGTAAATTGATGTATTCACCTATTCATTTGTTTTGTTCTTTCATTTATTCTATCTATCCAATATATTTGTTTATTTATTTATAAAGAATTTATTTAACTATGCATTTATTTATTTTAATAAATAAAACTTAAAATCAAAAAATGTTATTGTCTTATTTAAATCTTTCCTGTTAAAGTTACTGAAATCAGATTTCATACTAACATATATCATACTAATATCATACTAATATAAATTTACAGAAAGGCTTTATGGTTATTAAGTTGTTTAGTAGTTATTCAATAATCATGTTTATTCTGACTGAAAGTGTCTGTTGAGTTGTAAGGATGCTGTTCACAAGATTGTTAGAGGTGCCCTCAGCATCCGCAGAGACTGCTGCACAGCTGTTGGACTTGAGGGCATTTTTGGGCACCCTGCAGGCCTAAGCCAAGATCATTGCTGGTAAAGGGCACAGACGGATACATGGAAAACCTGAAAGGTTGACTGGATAGTAGGTGTGTATGAATACTGTGTGTATTGACATTGCTGGCCTTTACCGCTGCCAGTGTTTGTGTGTTTCCCTCTAGACGCTCCACTGCCCACTCAGCCATATGGCCTTCCTGACCACAAGCCAAAGCTGATTGTGACCCACGACTAGACTGTCTAATGTGACTGAGAAGACGTAGCACACACACACACACATCACGAGAATAGTGTATTTTTATAGTTTGCTTCCAGGTGCAGACAGCGACACTTATTTCTAATTTGTGCTTTGAATCATTTGTTTGTTTTCTATTCTTTTTTTCCCCCAGCTGTCACCACCCGTGGCTTCGCTGTTCCCCCCGTGTCATGAAATATTCATTAGTTTACTTCCTCTGTCACCTTATATTCCTTGCTGAATCATTAACACTCATTACTCTAGAGCACTGGATATTTAAATCAGGCAGATTGGCTTTTTACCCTTACAGAAAACTACTGTGGTTGTACCATGGCAATCAATGATTACCATATTAATATACCATGGTATTTAGGTTTGTATTTCAAATACCATGGTACAAATTATTTATTTTTTTGTGAGTGTACATGTTTTTCTATCCCGGTGGGGACTTATACCTGAATGCACGCATACTCACGGGGACTCGTGTCACTGTGGGGACCTAAATTGAGGTCCCCATGGGTACACAAGCTTATAAATCATACCGAATGAGTTTTTTTGAAAATGTAAAAATGCTGAAAGTTTTGTGTGATGGGTAAGGGGACAGAATATACAGTTTGTATACAGGGGCGGATCTACCGGGGTGGCAAATGCCACCCTAAAAGAAAGCCATGCCACCCCTGCTGCCACCCCAGTTGGCAGCAACGAATTAAAAGTTATGGCCAATTTGACAATTTACGAGCGCAAATCTCCAATGTCCGACTGCAGTGAATTCGCTCTGTGCACAAATGGCAACCGTTGACGTTCGAACTTGAGTGTGTGGGCCAATACTTCCGGTAAAAACTTCCGGTGATCTGACTGCGAGAGCGGGAGACAGCGAGAGCAAGAGACAACAGCGACCGAGTTCCATTTCCAGAGAGATAAGTTTTCAACCCGACCACATTTTTAAATGTATATAATTTTCAGTTTATTTCAACCAGTGCGTTTCTATGCTTTCTATTACTGTTTTTATTTTGTGCAAGTAAGATGAGTAAAGAGCATCTGTTTCATAAATCATTATCTGTCTGGTGTTTATAAGCAGCACATACAGTATTTTACTATGTGTAAAATATACAAAAACTTAGCTATATTACATTTTTTGTGGTACCTACAGTTAAAAATATAAATGTAAAATATGTGATAATAATATTGATCGAGCAATTGATGTAAGTGAATTAAGAAAATTAAGAAAATAGTATTTATGGAGATAAATTGTAGCCTATTACAAAGCAAACGTGTGAATGTTCACGGGGTATTTTATTTAACAACTCTAATCGTAGTTGTAACTCTATATTTACAGTAGGCATAATTGTGATTGCGAATGCAGCATGAGTCCAATACATTCTTCTGTTCGTGAACAGTTGTATTTCATTCATTAATCTGACTATGCATCTGTGCATTTAATTGGCATTGGCTCGTGTGATACTGTAGTAATATGGATCTTAGTAGTATTTTAAGTGATATAATTGATTCTATAAACAACTATAAGAGATAATTTTTGGCTTTCTCCGGCTCCCTGCACCGGGTGTAATGCGAAACCGGAAGTGTCTATCCGCACACTCGCCTGTGTCTTACCTTAATGCCTTTCATGTGATAATGCCCCTTACTTCTATCATACTTCTATCTCCTATTAAGTGAGATCACATTGTATGGCCACTTATTAAAAAAATTAATCAGATCCAAAAGCACGCACATCCACAGCAAAACACTCAATTTGGGTGCTCAACAGAAAAAAATATATATAAAAAAGGGGAAAAAACGTCGGCACACCGTGGCTCCAAAATTGTGAAAAATTGAATGGACTCACACACAGGTGGTAACGTTTCAAGCACGTAGGTAGGCTCTTCGTCAGACAACTAAAAGTTAAACACACCCCGCCTTTATACTCACTAGGTGACCCTAGGTGAGTATAAAGGTGTGCCGACTTTTTTCCCCTTTTTTACACTTATTCCTAATATAAAGTTTCACCTCAAATGCAAGACATTGATTGCATGATATTGAGTTTGTAAATGGCAGCCTGAGCCCTTTTGTAGTGTGTAGGCTACATACTATTTCTCATCAAACTGTGTTAACTGTGATTAAATTCAGTGTATATACGGCTGCCATGCCACCCCTCAAAAATTCCTGCCCCCCTCTCGCCACCCCATGAATATTTTTCTAGATCCGCCCCTGTTTGTATAGTATAAAAACCATTAAGTCTATGTAGAGTCCTCACAAAGATAGTGAACCGTGTCCGTGTGTGTGTGTTTTCAAATTGCTAATTGGCATTGGATGTTCACATTTTAACATTGTATTTTAACATTATATTGCACAGAGATTTCTCATGAGACATGGGACTTCAGGGATATGTTTTAGTTTTAACTTTGTCTTGGATGTTTCTCCTGAAATCTTATGTAACACTGCAAATGTCTTTACTGTGACTTTTAATCAATTTAATGCATCCTTGCTGAAAAAATATGTAAAAAAAAAAAATTTTTAAACTAACTGACCCCAAACTTTTGAACAATAGTGTATTGTCTACAGCTATTGCATATATTATTTATTGATATTTTGATAGTATAGCTTATGGCGGGGCTAAGTTAACCTGGCATCCAGGCTAAGTATAGCCTACTCTCTAGCTTTGAAGTGGAAGTGTCTAATAAAGGGAATAAGATAATTCTCTCCAAATCTGTGACATTCACATATCTCAGATGTAATTAAAAATCTGGGAAAAGTTGAGAAATCTTATGTAAAAAAAAAAGGTTCCTGGCAGAGTTAGGAAGAGAGCTGCAGTGTGTGTGTGTGTGTGTGTGTGTGTGTGTGCGCGCACGCACATACCTGCCGGGACTGTGCGATATGAGACATTGGCGAGCGGCGGGTGTCTGGTCAGGCCACAAGAGAGACGCCAACACGTCCCTCTGCCTGGCCTGTTCCGTTCCAGCAGTTCAAACATGACTTTTGTCCCAGAGCCTGGGGGAGTCCAGGAACATTTGCGGGAGGTAAATGTCACATTTGAATATGATTGATCAGCCCTCTGTGCGAAAGTGGCTGAGAATTAAGATAAGATGAATCCGAAATTACTACACGAAGGGAGGGGACAGGATGATATTTGCATGGTTGTGGGGCTGAAAATTTATTATTTTTTTTGTTTTTGAAGATTCAAGATGCTTGATGTTGTAGTTATCATCATGCATTAAATTACAAGGTAGATGAATACTTTTTCTAAACTCAAAGCTGGGGGCTTTTTTGTTCCGCTTCCCTCAAGGGGTGTGGGTGTTTCAGTCAAGCTGAAAGAAGTGTTATAATTCAGGACCTTAGCGAGTCGACGCATAAGACCAGTAATCTCCCATCAGCAATTGCAGGACACATGATCAACCCTGAATTAAAGAGGATTTGTGTTCGTAGCATCTGCAGTGAATGCGGAAGTAGATGCCATAGAGAGAGTCAAAGCTTTTGATTAGCTTAAATATTTAATGCTAGATGAATGTGTTTTTGGGTATGTGCCAGTGTGAGGTGAGAAGATGAAACAAGCTCGCTGATATGTCTTAAAATGGCGTGCTGGAGGGAGTCAAGCTGTGGCTGGAGGAGTGTGTGTAGGAGGGATTGTGTGTGTGTGTGGTGGTCATCGAGGTGTAAATGAAACCACTCTGACCCATGAGGTGAAAATGAACTAGGTGTTCTTGGCTAGTTGTATAGTCTGCTTTCGGCTTGTTCCGCCTCTGTGTTTATCATTCGTGCAAAATATTAAAATTTCACTTTTTATGTGTTGCTTATTAGACCTTAATAGGCATTCTGTACTGTTTCAGGCATTCTTTACTGTTTCTGTTGCGTATAACAAATTTGTTGCATCCTTGGCATTGCATTAGCATTATTCTTCTTCTATGGCCAGGTCAGTTTGTAACAGTTTGGAGGGAATCTTGGCGAGAAAGTTAGCTAAAATCAAATTGTTTTACATTTCCAAATGTTTTGGGTCAGTCTTTTTGGGTCAGTCTCAAGTATTTTGTAAAAAAAAAAAAAATATATATATATATATATATATATATATATATATATATATATATATATATATATATATATATATATATATATATATATATATATATACAGCAAAGATGCATAAAATGTATTGAAAGTGACTGTAAAGGCATTTATAACGCTACAAAAGATTTCTATTTTGAACTTTCTATTCGTCAAAGAATCATGAAAAAAATTTACCGTGGTTTACACAAAAATACTAAGATGCACAACTGTTTAAAACATTGATAATAATAATAATAATAATAATAATAATAATAATACATGTTTCTTGAGCAGCAACTCAGCATATTAAAATGATTTCTAAGGATCATGTGACATTGAAGACTGGAGTAACGATGCTGAAATTTCAGCTTTGATCACAGGAATAAATTGCATATTAAAAAGAAAACAGTTATTTAAAATTATAAAAAAATATTTCACAATATTACTGTTTTACAGTATATCAAATAAATGCGGCCTAGGTGAGCATTAGAGACATTTTTTCAAAAACAATTAAAAAAAACTTGCTGACCCAAAGCTTTTTAACGGTAGTGTCAATAATAATATCCAGTTTGTGTTTCTGGTCTCAGAGATGATAGAGAGAAGAACTATAATTGTTTAAAGGTATAAACAAATCATTAGTAAGCAGTGCAACAATCCCCTATAAAGGATGAATAGGTAGATATTTATTTATTTTCAACAAAGGCATTTTCCAGACATACTGATTAACTTCCAAGATTACAATTTGTCCCTTCTTCTTCTTTTTTTTATTAATGTCTTTGATGTCATCTAATTCAAAGCCTTCTAGTTGTTTCTTGTATCGTCAAAGTTTATAAAACATTTGGGTTTGTGAAAGTTGACTTTAAGATTCTCAGCTTTGTTTTGTCTCTGTAAGGTCACCGTGATCTTTCATGTCTAGCCTTCCTTTTCTTAAAATCTGACCTTTCTATTGTGCGAAAAATAACAAAACTGGTTTTTAGATCCAAGTCAAAGCAACTTTGAGGTAGCTGTCTTTCATCTATGGTTAAGAGAAATTTAATTGCTGGGGTTAATTGGAGGGCTTCCCCATTAGAAATGTAGGCTATTGTGAGTTTGAGTAGCCCATGTTGGAGACTGGAATCGCTCAGTAATGATATGCACTGATTGGGATTCCTTGTCATTCTCTCTCTCTCTCAGATAAAAAAAAAAAAGCCTCCCTAATGATGGATTTTCTCATCAGATCTGTGTCTTTGGATGCTTCCCTCTCTCCCATTCCTTTTCTCTTTGGAATATCAAAGGATCTAATCTTCATGGAAATCTTTCCGAACGTTTCCTTGGTAACCATGGAGTTTCACATGGCTTAGATTCTCTTGTCTCATTTATAACTTTTATCTTTGGAGGTTGGGAAAGTGATATATAGTTCATGAAGTAGCCTTCATGAAAATGAGCAAAGATTTCAGTAGCTTATTATTGGCTATCCACTATCTGGTGCAGCATCTCCTGGAAAGGATAAAAGAGCTAGAGCCTCTTACAGGAAAATGTCAGAAGTTTGATGCACACTTTGGGAAGGTTGTGGACAACATAATGATAAGGTACCATGGAAGATCTCTTCTTTCAGTCTGTTTCCTAAAATTTACTTTCATCTTGTCCTATGTGAAATTTGAACATCTGTGTTTTACCTTCTCTTGGATTATTTCCGTTGTCCCTTAGAGCTTCTGGGTTGTTACATTCATCATGGAGAGTGATTCTACCATTTCCCAGCAAATAAGAAATTGTCTCTTTATTGATGGTCTGAAACACAGACATTTCTCAATCGTTCCTTAGTCATACTGCCCATTTTTCACTATTAGAGTAGTCGCAAGTCCTCCTTTTTTTTAAAGAAATGACAAAGGGGACCCTGCCAAACCTGTGAACTTCTCCTTCAAGATAACGCATGCAAATTTCAGCTTTCCTTCTTGTTTCCTGCCAGGGGATTTTCGACCAGACCTGTAATGAAATTTAGGGGCAGTGGACTGTGAGTTTGGAGTCTCAGGAGCTCGGGGGAGCTTAGAGGAGGACCAGAACCATTTAGCTTAAGGAAATGGCTTTGACAAAAGACCGAACACTGACACATCACTCGGGTCAGTGATTTACAAGGAAAGGCCAATTGAATGTATTAAGTCAGCGCAAATAGGCCACACTAATCTGAAAAAGCAAGTTTCTTCGAACAAAGTTGTTTGTGATCAAAGTCAGTGCTTTGTGCGCAAAATTTTATATTGGAGTCTTTGTGATGTTGAAGCGTCGACTTGTGTTAAAGAAAGGACTGGGAGAAATGTGTTCCATGTTGTTTGTGTGATACGTCAAATCTGATATATTCCTAAAAGGGATGCGCCGTTATCGATAACTGATAATTCTTTATATTTGAAAGCCAATAACGCTATATTGGCCGATAAATCCAAATTTTTATATAGTTTTTGAGAGCCTGATTACAAAACAAAAGTCATTAAAAGACATATCCCAAGCACTTCAATATAAATCAAACGAAAAAAAAAAATCGAATTATATTTCAAGCAATTTAAAACCATGCGCATAAGAAGTGTCTTAGCTAAAGGAAAGAATCCATTATTTATTGGCTTTAAGATATCAGCCAAATCTTCTTATCGGACCGATAACGATAACATTAAAACCGAACATATGTCAGACGATACCGATATGGAGTCCGATATATTGTGCATCCCTAATTCCTAATTGTTAAGCAATCATCACTTTTATTATTCCTCATACTTAAAGTTTGGGAATTTAACTAATCCCTAACCTCTAAGTGATTGGACCTTGTCCTTGATTTATTTATTTTTTTACTCATACTTTTTGCCAGATTAATGATGCAACGGGCAGAACTATGGAAGCATATGGGTAGCAATATTCAAATTGAAATGTAATATGCAAAATGACAATGCAATATGTAAAATGGCATTGCATTCTGTATTTAAATTTACATTTTACATTACCATTCTAGCAACGTTTGGTGCAAAATGAAAATGAAAATGAAATTACATAATTTACATTTGCCATTTCATACACTAGTTGTAATATGCATATTGAAACGCTTTATAAGTTGCAAAATGAAAATGAAAATGCATTACAGAATTTATTAGATATGTGTAGCATGTTCAAGCAAAAACTGTGGCAAAATTATCATTTAAATGTTATTTTTCTTAATTGCATTTACACTCATAGTCAAGACACTTGCGATTGCATTTTCATGAAATGTCCTGCAATGAATGTAGCGAAATTCAATGTGCACATTGAAAATGCATTTCGAGCCGATCACGCCCCCTCCTGCCCTGTCAATCACTGCATCAAGGCGGGGCTTAAGTTGTGTTGTTTCTGTCTATGGAACTGGTCTGGGGTATTACGCAGAGGGTCAAGAAGGTTCAAGTGAGGCAACATGGACAAGTCAGTTCCACAGCTTCTCCGAGAAGCTGCAGACGCAAACTTCTTCTCCGAGAAGCTGCACACTTCTCGGAGAAGCTGCACACGCAATAGAGCGACAAAGTGCAAATGCTGCCCCTTCAGAAAGGCCATCGTCCAGCTTAAGTATGACGCCTCCGGATCGAAGTGGAGGGACACGGGGTAAGTTGGCAGAAAGAGAAGAGACAAGGGGGTCTGTCGACGGTCGTCAAACGGTTAGACCTAGGGTTGCCAACTTTCACTCGGGGTCTGGACTGTGGAGTGTATTTGACGATCACACTCTTACGTGACCATAGAGCGTATGTACGAAAAGTGCTCGTTTTGGCCAAAAAAAAAACAAAAACAAAAAAAACGGGGTGACACCCGGCTTTACCTGCAGCTGCGGTCACACTACCGACCCCTTGTCTCTTCTCTTTCTGCCAACTTACCCCGTGTCCCACCACTTCGATCCGGAGGCGTCATGCTTAAGCATTTGCAGGGGCAGCATTTGCACTTTGTCGCTCTATTGCTTGTGCAGCTTCTCGGAGTGCCATAAAGAGAAACAACACAACTTAAGCCCCGCCTTGATGCAGTGATTGACAGGGCAGGAGGGGGCGTGATCGGCTCGGAATGCATTTTCAATGTGCACATTGAATTTTGCTACATTCATTGCGGGACATTTCATGAAAATGCAATTGCAAGTGTCTTGACTGTGAGTGTAAATGCAATTAAGAAAAATAACATTTAAATGATCATTTTGCCACAGTTTTTGCTTGAACATGCTACACATATCTAATCATTTCTGTAATGCATTTTCATTTTCATTTTGCAACTTATAAAGCGTTTCAATATGCATATTAAAACTAGTGTATGAAATGGCAAATGTAAATTATGTAATTTCATTTTCATTTTCATTTTGCACCAAACGTTGCTAGAATGGTAATGTAAAATGTAAATTTAAATACAGAATGCATTGCCATTTTACATATTGCATTGTCATTTTGCATATTACATTTCAAATTGAATATTGCTACCCATATGCTTCCATACAGAACTAGCTAAAAATCCCATACATTTACATAGTAGGAGAAATCTTAGCCTTATTTGGGTCTAGAATATAGGGGAAGTCTTTTGACTTGACTTTTGACCACCCAGAACATTAGTAGCCACCTAGAAATGCACTAAACACTATTTAGAACAGCATAGAAACTGCACTTTCCTGGCAACCACCAACAAAACATTGCATTGTCTTCTAAAAATGTAGAATCTAGTTCATCTGTTAAACTATTGCATATAGTAATGTTTCTCCAAATAAATGTATTTTCTACCTGTTTTGTCAAAATAATAATACATTTGTAGCAGAAAACCTTACCTTGGATTTTTTTTTCTACAAGTGTCAAGATAAGAGAGTCCAAGACCGTTAAACATATTATTTTTAGAGATTGGAAGATAATGGTAACGGTTGTCCACCGCTGGTAAAGACACACTTGCTGTCTGTCCCCCGTCTTTACAGTGACGTCTGACAGTTGTCCACCCCATAATCCTGTAGATTACTGTCATTAAAGGAGGAGGACAAGAGCAGGTGTCGAAAGAGAAGAGTTCCACTGGACAGCAGCAGTCTATTGAGGAATATTAGGATATGATGTGTCTGGAGAAACGGAGTATTGTTTTAGCCTGTGAGGGTTTGTGTGTGCACAGAATGTGGATCCTCTGAGATGGTACATCTTAAAATAAATTAAATGTTTTCTCAACGTTTTAAATCATTTTAAAGGTGTTTCAGTTTCAGGGCAGGGCATTTTTTAGGGCAGCAGCTAAAAGGTTACTAGGGTTGCATCAGAAATGTATAAATTCTTACTTAAATTGAAACACAAAGTTCACACTAGAGGCTTAGTAACTACTAGCTAGTTTGCAACTAACTCTGAACTTTATTCAGCTGTGCCATTTGTTCTTCAGGCAGAATGTAGCTAGGTAACTAGCTGTAAGCTCTCTGTAAAGTAATGCATAGTCACATAAGAGCCTATGCTGTTTACCCTCAATGATCCAATAGCAGCCTTCAAATACTTGAGCAAAAGTTGTTTAAATACTGTGATTTTCAGTTTATCCTTCATTCCAACTTTTACCTCATGTAGGCTAACTAATGGTAAAAATAAGTTTCCATTAAATACAGTCAAACTTAATCATGAATGACATAATAGGTATTTTGTATGTAAATAACATTCAGAAACTGTATGTGAAATAATAATTTCTCTCTTAAACTGTAAGCTGTGTGTATCATTGTTGTCTAAATAATTGAAGTCTGTCAGGTAAAACAAGAGCTTATTGATGCAGTTCAGTCCTGATCGAAGGCTTCCGTAAATATTTTGTTTATGCATAGAGTTATGCTTCAACTAAGTTTAATGGTGCAACGCAAAAATATTTAGTAGTGTGTAACTTAGTGCCTATTTATGTCAAAACTAGGCTAAGTTGTAATTTATGCAACCGGCCCCAGGTTACTAGTGTTTTTTGGGAAGTTGCTTGGGGGTCACTGTTCAAATCTGCCTTAAGTTTAAAGGAATAGTTCACCCAAAAATTCAAATTCTGTCATTGAATACTCGCCCTCGTTTTTTTCCAAACCCGTAACACTCTCGTTCATTTTCAGAACTTTTTTGAAGAAATCTGAGATCTTGACAAGAGACACGATCGCCTTAGATGATGAACAGATTGAATTTAAGCTTTTATTCACATATAATCATTCATCAGCGCATATCAGTTGTGGTAAACGGAAGCTCAAGTAGGTTTGCTTGATGTGCGAGAACCATCATTCTCGTGTTACGCAGCACGTTTGAGCTTCAGCAAGAACCAATGAGGTTCATTCTCATGTTACGCAGCACGTTTGAGCTTCAGCAAGAACCAATGAGGTTCATTCTCATGTTACGCAGCACGTTTGAGCTTCTGCAAGAACCAATGAGGTTCATTCTCGTGTTATGCAGCACGTTTGAGCTTCTGCAAGAACCAATGAGGTTCATTCTCGTGTTACGCAGCACGTTTGAGCTTCTACAAGAACCAATGAGGTTCATTCTCGTGTTACGCAGCACGTTTGAGCTTCAGCAAGAACCAATGAGGTTCATTCTTGTGTTACGCAGCACGTTTGAGCTTCTACAAGAACCAATGAGGTTCATTCTCGTGTTACGCAGCACGTTTGAGCTTCAGCAAGAACCAATGAGGTTCATTCTCGTGTTACGCAGCACGTTTGAGCTTCAGCAAGAACCAATGAGGTTCATTCTCGTGTTACGCAGCACGTTTGAGCTTCTGCAAGAACCAATGAGGTTCATTCTCGTGTTACGCAGCACGTTTGAGCTTCTACAAGAACCAATGAGGTTCATTCTCGTGTTACGCAGCACGTTTGAGCTTCAGCAAGAACCAATGAGGTTCATTCTCGTGTTACGCAGCACGTTTGAGCTTCAGCAAGAACCAATGAGGTTCATTCTCGTGTTACGCAGCACGTTTGAGCTTCTGCAAGAACCAATGAGGTTCATTCTCGTGTTACGCAGCACGTTTGAGCTTCTACAAGAACCAATGAGGTTCATTCTCGTGTTACGCAGCACGTTTGAGCTTCAGCAAGAACCAATGAGGTTCATTCTCGTGTTACGCAGCACGTTTGAGCTTCAGCAAGAACCAATGAATTTCATTCTCGTGTTACGCAGCACGTTTGAGCTTCAGCAAGAACCAATGAGGTTCATTCTCGTGTTACGCAGCCCCGTTTGAGCTTCAGCAAGAACCAATGAGGTTCATTCTCGTGTTACGCAGCACGTTTGAGCTTCAGCAAGAACCAATGAGGTTCATTCTCGTGTTACGCAGCACGTTTGAGCTTCAGCAAGAACCAATGAGGTTCATTCTCATGTTACGCAGCACGTTTGAGCTTCAGCAAGAACCAATGAGGTTCATTCTCATGTTACGCAGCACGTTTGAGCTTCTGCAAGAACCAATGAGGTTCATTCTCGTGTTACGCAGCACGTTTGAGCTTCTACAAGAACCAATGAGGTTCATTCTCGTGTTACGCAGCACGTTTGAGCTTCAGCAAGAACCAATGAGGTTCATTCTCATGTTACGCAGCACGTTTGAGCTTCTGCAAGAACCAATGAGGTTCATTCTCGTGTTACGCAGCACGTTTGAGCTTCAGCAAGAACCAGTGAGGTTCATTCTCGTGTTACGCAGCACGTTTGAGCTTCAGCAAGAACCAATGAGGTTCATTCTTGTGTTACGCAGCACATTTGACGCAAGAACCAATGAGGTTTGTTCTCACGCATCAAGCAGGTTCGGTTGAGCTTCTGTTTATGTTCACTGAGCTTCTGTTTATGTTCACTGATCAAAGCTTATGTAAATAAAAGCCTAAATTAAATCTGTTTACATATAAAGTGATTGAGTCTCTTCTTAAAATTGGGACTAAACCACTTCATTCATATGGATTAGTTTTACAGTCTGTTTATAAACTTTTTGATGCTTTAGTGGTAGTTGCGTTGCTGTCAATGGAGAGTACAGAACTAACTCAAATTTCTTGGTTTCTGTTCCGAAGATGAACGAAAGTCTTACGGGTTTAGAACAACATTAGGGTGAGTAACTACTGACAGAATTTTCATTTCTGGGTGAACTATCCCTTTAAGCCTTATCGAGTACAACTAATAACTGTATATCTGATAGATTTCTTTCTGATTGTTCTTTGACATTTTTACTTAAGATGATATCACCACTGGGAATCTCCTTCACAGAGGAAAGATATTAGTTCTGCAAAGCAGTTTAGACATGATTAGGCTATTCATCTCAAACAGCAACAAATCCATGAAGTATGGAAAATCAGGGGATCACCTATCTACATAATTGATTTTAATAACAAAGACATGAACTGTTCCAGAATCAGCACTTCAGAAATGTGCTGACCTTTTTCATAGATATGTGGTTGGGTGCTCTTCTTGGCACATTCATCTCTTTGTAGCACTTTCAGCCCACAATGAATGCACTGCGGTTACCCAAGACAAAGCATGGCGTTGTATGTGTGTGCGAGATGCTAGTGACAGCAAAACTCTTTAGAAACAGTACATTTGTACATTGGGCCATGAGGTCTTCTTTAGTCCTAAATTTATACTAAACACTTTTGTTTATTTTTCTGAAAGCATGCTGTGTATTTTTGGAAAGGGTTTTCCTTTCCAAACTGACGTTCCCTCAGATGTTTATCCCCAGGCAAGGAACTTACCAAAAAAAAGAAAACACTCATCCGTTCTCACATGAAAACCTGTGGCGTGTGAGAGAAATAAAGCTATATAAATACATCAACAATGTTTTATTTCTCACAGGCATTCTCTGTTGGTGGTAGCCAGATTGACCTTCTGTTTCCTTTTTTACTTTCTGTTTGTGTTTGAGAGAGATTTTGGTATATATATATATATATATATATATATATATATATATATATATAACATCAAAACAATTTTTAATAACTGGTTTTAACATACCCTGGCCTGTACACACTATTGATGTTTCTTTTGCAAAAGAAAAACAACACCTTTCGAAATGCAGGGCCAGTTTGAATTGCAATGGAGGGACGTCCCATACAATCTTAAAGCTACTCAATCACCAAGCCAAATATTTGATGGGCTTCTCCAGCAGTCACTGCAGGGCCTTTTCTCCTTGTCACTCATGTCTTTTCGTAAATAGCATGGAGTCTCTCTGCGCGTCTTATCTTTATTCTCTCCTGAGATATGCCATCCCTGGAGACACTGAAGATAGTGGGGAAGGGGCAATATGGCATTTTGTTATTTAGTTAATAAATTTTTTTTGCTGCAGGGTAAATGTGTGATCTGTGAACATGGTAATCTGGTTGCACAATCAAGTTCGACAAGAGAAAATATTTATTGCTGTGAGGTTTCTCTTTTTAGCTCAAGAGACTAATTTACAATACCATTCGAAATTTTGGGGTCAGTAAGTTTAAAAAAAAATTGTTACTTTTCTACAGCAACGATGCAGTCAGTTGATCAAAAGTGACTAAAGACATTTATACTTTTAAAAAAAGATTTAATTGGAATTTAATGGAAGTATTTGATGAGACATTTTTAGTTCTATTTGAGATCTTTGACTTTTGATTACAGATGTTGGTAACATTTGAGATTGCTAGGTTCTGTTTCTCAGAAAACAACAGGATTTAATCTCCATTCAATCTTTTTTACTTTCTATGGGAAGCAGTGGAGATATTATTACTCATTTGATAATGTCTAAGTATGTCTCTTTCAGTGTGTATCAAAGTACTATCACATTACTCCATCCAGATCAGTATTTCTGTGATTCTTTTGAATGAATGAAAGCAAAAAAACTGATCTCAGAGTTCAAGATCCCTTTCATAGTGTAGAAAGGCAATCCATGCTTATCATACCCTCTGCTACTGTTGAGAAGAAGAAAAGCGGAAGGCATTTCCATGCCCTGTTTTCTCTCTCTATTTCTGTGAGTCTAGCGAGACTGAATCTATATGAGGGAACGTTAATTAAAAGGATATACAGAGAAGAAGAGCAGTGTGAGATGGAACCTTTCCTCTTGAATTTGGATGAGAAATTTTGACAGCTTTTCATCTTCATCTCTGGCTTACCGCAGCCATCCCTCTTCTTTTCCTCTCCATCTGTTTTCTTTTCTTCTCAGAGTTTGCAATGGAGCCTTTTTGCTTCTCTATTTTTTTTTTTACATTCTCCTGCGTCATTAATTTTGTTATCTACATTGTTTTTATACATGGATATCCCATATCTCACCTTAAAATGTCAGTCGACACAGTTTAATTTAAGTCCTATACAGATTTACCACTAACTAATGACCAAAATTTTAATGACTTAGTAGTTATATGGGCTACTTTTATGATCATTTAATGGCTCTTTTATGCGGGTTTTTCTTTTTCTTTTTCTATTTTGTCATTTTGGAGCTTGACAGACTTCTCTCATTCACTTGAGGTATACAGAAAAGAGTTACTATTCTTTAAAATATTAGCCTAGTATTGTTTAAAAATCTACCTTTTGTGCTCCGCAAAAGAAAGAAAGTAATATGGTTTGGAATGAGGTGATTTGAGGCTGAATTTTCTTTTTGGGATGAACTATTCCTTTAAATCACATTTGCTTTGTACTACAGTGCTGAGCTACTACAGGGTTGACGGCAATAGAGCTCAGCAGTAGGTTTCCGAAAGTTAAACTGCCATTCAAGTTCTCCAAAGTGTAATATATTTTTTATGAAAGTTCAGATTTTGATAAAAGTATTATAACGGAATGAAAGAGCTACTAATGCCATAAAGAGCTGTGAGGTCAATCTTTTGAAGTCTTAAACCTTTGTCTTTTCCCCAGTTTTCTGACAGTTTTTTGGCTTTGGATTGATATATTTAGGTTGATTGGTTTGGCTCAACTCCTTATTGAGGAGTTTTGGAAAACTCTTTGGAGAAAAATATGAAATACAAACCCAGACCTCTATGAAAGGGGATGATAACTCTGTAGGTCTGCATTAGTAGGTAAATGTAAAACATTGGAACAATAGCTGATTCTTTGAGGGAAAGACTATTGATTATGTGATGATGGTGGATATGAAACTTCTTGCCCTTCTGCTTTATTTGATTGCAGAGTGTCACATGAGAATGTGAGCTGGTTAATTATCTAGAATCAATAGTTCAGCCATAAACCAATTAGAAAATCTCACTAGGGAGACCAAGACAATACACTTATGGATTATGCATCAGCATTTTAAGTTGTACTAGACAGACTTCTAAAAACTTCTAATAATGATAAATTGGCTGACCTTTTTTTTTTAAGTGTAAATCCTTGCACAAACAATCGGCCCAATTTTGTTACCTAAGAGTTTGAATCAGTAACTCAACAGACATTTTTTAAACTTGCTCATCTGTGCATTTTCTTTTTCCAGGTCTTGAGGGACTGGATCTCAAACACTATTGCGTGGATACATTGTTTATGATATTGGGATATTAATAGCGTGACGTAATCCCCCAGCTTCTAGTCCCTTCTGTCTGCTGTCCCTGTTTACGGCCTCAGTCCTCCAGCTTTGTTCGTGGCAGCACACGTCAATCATCTGTCAGATGTAGAAGAGCACCGTGGCGGGGAGATCGAAGGTTCAGATCAGGCCTTTTGCTTTTTCAGACTTTGAATTTGTTTGTGATTAAAATTGTAGGAGCAGAATGTATGCTAATGCTAAAAGCAAGGCAATGAGGAGTTATTCAGGTAAAAATGAATATGTGTTTTAAATGTATCATTTTTTTAAAGAGAATTTTGGTCATATATAGACTTAAACCTATCAGAATTAAATTAGACATAACAGCTTGACTGTCATACAGGTGTTGAAAGCCTTTGTCTGTGAGAAACAGATGGTGGGAGAACAGAGGCGTCCCTGATGTCCCAGACTCTTTGAGTACATGTAGACAACTAAACACACATCCTTTACTGCTAATTTTGCCTCAGTCTCTTTTTGGGGGGGAGCAGTTATCCGACTTTTGTTTGTGATTTCTACAAACTAATTTATCTAAATATAATCCCTGTCCAATCTGGTGATCAATCATCTTATATTTTTGCACTTCAAACCATTTGTGATTTACATATTCAACACTTCACTCTAAAATATTCATCAGCTTAATGAATATTGATGTAACATTTGACTACTGTTAACTGCACCCTGCCTGAAGGGAATGCAACACATGCTGGCTACAGTTTGGACATATCAGCAATGGGTTTTTTAGGGTTTGGAAAGAATACAATTATCAAAATGATGCATTTAGGATGCCTTCGACAAATGTATTTTACATGCATGCATTTGGTAGAATTCGGGTGAATTCAGGTTTATTGGGATACTTTTTGCCATTGAAATGAGTGTGGGAAAAGTGTCCCAATCAACCTGAATTCCCCCCACGTACTCAGCATCCCAAAGTGAGCATCTTTTTGTTTGTTTGTTTTTTTGGTATATTCCTGGTTTAAAAATGCCTGTTTCAATTAGTGTGATTTAGTGCTCGTAAGATTTTAATGAAAAGATCACAAGACAAATTTGTCCCAATAGGAGGTTTAACAACTCTGTTAGGGGCTCCTTAAATTTGATTGAAATGAAGCAAGCTTTGCTAGCTTTGATGAGAAGTGTGTTTGTGTGTGTTCAGGATAAGTGTTAAAATCAGTGAGTAATAAGGGTGAAAACTGAGAATAGGAAGGGGTAAGAGGAAGCGTTAATGGCTGGACAGAGCTCTTTAATCTTAGTGTCTGTGGATGACCTGCTTTTCAACTCTTCCTTTAATTCTCTCTCTTTCTCTCTCTCTCTCTCTCTCTCTCTCTCTCTCTCTCTCTCTCTCTCTCTCTCTCTCTCTCTCTCTCTCTCAGCTGAAAGAACAAGATTGAGAGTAAAACAGGACAAGAAGCACTATAAATGTTTAAAGAATTTGTGAAGGCCAGAATTTTGATTGATTATAAATTCTATAAAGCTATGAATAATTGTGAGCTTTTTTCTGGAGCAGTGGTGTTATAATGACACTCGTTGTACACTATTTGAAGACAACCTAATCTTTGTTGTTAATGTATAATTGTGTATTTGTTGAGGATGAGTAAGTGAACAAATACAGTTCTGTTGAATCTCTCTCTCTCTCTCTCTCTCTCTCTCTCTCTCTCTCTCTCTCTCTCTCTCTCTCTCTCTCTCTCTCCCTCTCTCTCCCTCTCTCTCTCTCTCTCTCTCTCTCTCTCTCTCTCTCTCTCTCTCTCTCTCTCTCCCTCTCTTCCTCTCCCTCTCCCTCTCTTCCTCTTCCAATCTTTCTCTTGATTTTTGATAATATACAGCTAGCCAGCCATTATCACACAATAAATCCCAGCATAAACGGAAAACAAATGATTAAATGCACGTTAACTATTAGAGTTCAAATTATGATACGGCTGTCGATATGGATGGATATTTATTCCTGTAATGCCAAAGCTGATATTTCAGCATCATTACAATTTTCACCAGACTTCAGTGTCACATGATCCTTCAGAAATCCTTCTAATATGCTAATTTGCTGCTTAATAAAAAAAAATTCCAACAGTTGTGCTGATTAATATTTTTGTGTAAACTATGATATACATTAAGAAAGTTCAAAAGAACAGCATTTATATAACATAGACGTCTTTAGTGCATTATAAATGTCTTTACTGTCACTTTTGAAGTTTATCCTTGCTGAATAAAAGTATTTATTTCTTAAACATAAAAGAAAAATCCTAAATTTGTGTATTTCAGCTTGGAAAAGTGCTGGGATTATTCTCTTTTGGAGTTTTTTTTATTTTTTATATGTGGTTGGATTGAAAGAACTTTTATTCAAATTTTTTCTTTTATCTTTCTGCCTGTGTGTCTCTCAGGAAAGGAAATTATGTGCGCATCCATTTCTGGAGATCTACCGAGGAGGGATGATCCACTATATGAGTCCGCTGGCTCGGCAGGGTGATTTCTATGTTCCTGAAGTTAGAGAGGCCCAAAGATGGTTACTGGGAAAAGAGTCTGAAGAGGACCGGAGGACGGACATCACAGGTATACTAATTATGGCTTTCCTATTGATGCTTTCTTATCTAAAGCAACTCACAGTACACCAATTAAAGGAATAAAACTTTAGCAAAGGCATACTTTTGATTATCCACATACTTATTTTGGCTAAGAACTGCTCGTTAAGACAGGAAGAAACATGTAAGCTACCAAACATAGTTTATTTGGTTTGACAATGACGTTAGTACAAACTTGTTGGCTCCCCTCAAAGATTTTTAACACTGTTTATTGAGCACTAATAGTAGCCTATTGTCCATTTAACAAGTTCACATATAGTGGGCCCAGTGTATCATTTTCATTTCACATGAAAGTGTTTTAATAGGCATTAACTACCATCTTATGGAGTTTTGATGTGGTTGTGTCATATTGGCTGAACTTGCCCTGCTCTAGTGATAATGAGACACAATCTGTGTGTGTGTGTGTGTGTGTGCGTGTGAATGGCGTATTGCCCTGGTCAGACCAAAGCCCAGAGGTACCGCCGAGCAAATATGAAACACACATGAGCTGTTTGTGAGGGGTGTGTTGTCCACACCAGCTGTCCTGTCCTAGTGATGCCTGTTACACCTGTTAGTCTGTTACCTTGAAACAAACACATAATGATAACTATAATATATGATAGAGGAAGAAGATTAAAGCAGAGAAGACGGAAGATTAAAGGACAAATATGAAGCCTGCTGGTTTATTGGGTCTAAATGTAATATGTTTTACAGCATGTCTCATTCCTACTGTCTTGTTCAAGTGCACGTTTGATCTTCCAGCGGGACACACAGACCCTCAAGACTAGCACAAAGTTAGTTGCTATTGGCTTATAACTTTAGAATCTAACATGAAATCGTCTGAATCAGAAAACGTTAAAAATGAATTTATCAGTAATAAATATTGCTGAATATATTGCTAACACTTTACAATGAGGTTCAATTGATTAACATTAGTTAACATGAAGTAACAATGAACAATAGTTCTACATTATTTATTAATCTTAATTCATGTTAATCTCAACATTTACTAATCCATTTTTAAGATCAAAAGTTGTATCTGTCAACATTAGTTAATGCACAGTGTACTAGCATGAACATTTTTATTAACTAGCATTAACAAAGGTTAATAAATGTTCAAATATATTGTGCATTGTAAGTTTATGTTAGTTAATGCATTAACTAATGTTGACAAATGAAACATGATAAAGTGTTACCAATATATATTTCAATATTGGCTTATAATAAAAGCAACATAAATAAAATACTGTTTCTATTAGCGTTTTAGGAATAAGTTAGTGATATAGTTCATCCAAAAATAAAAAATTGTCATCAGTTTGTCTTCTTTCTTTTTTTTGTCTTTTTTTCTCATTCTGTGCAAGTCAAAGAGGTCCAATGTGATTTCTGACCCCATTTTATTTCATTGTTTGGACAAAAATAGTATATAGTAATTCAGTCATTCTTTTTTCTTTTTTCTTTTTTTTGTCTTCCGCAGTAGAAAAATTTTTTCATGATGACTGTATTGTAATATTTACAAATATTTAACTTCAAATCTTCAAAACTTCAAAATGAACTTGCATGGCATTCAAGCTAGAAATTTTTTTAATTCATGCATTTTTTGTGATGCAAACCCATGACCTTGGCATTGTTTTCATAGCAAAAGTTTAGAAATCCTTTAGTGATTGTCGAACACAATTTCATAAATTCAAGGCGCACATTGTCATTACGCGAAGCACTTTGTCTTTTACCATAAGTCTCTTTTGAACTTCTCTAGTTGAGTATGTGTGTGTGTGTGTGTGCGTGTGTGTGTGTGTGTGTGTGTGTGTGTGTGTGTGTGTGTGTGTGTGTGCCACTCAAACCAGCAACAGATAAATGAGCAAACAATCATCAGACTGTACTTTGCTGTTTGGTGATCATTCAGCATCAAACAACAGTATCAAACTGATGTGTCAGAGGCGAATATACAGTGTGCAGGTTGTAACGCTTTTTAGGTTTCTTCTCATCAAGCGCTTATCACTGTGAGAAAACCAATAAAAAAAAACAGAAAATAAGAATATTTACAGAGGACTGTAGTCAATTTTGAAATGGAAAATATGTAGGAACCCTGCCTTTTACACTTGTATATCTGTCAGTTTTGTCAGACTAACTGTCTCCCTAGTAGCAAAATAAACACGTCCTTATGATTTATTAGTGCACACAAATGTATTCTGAACAAATTACAGAAGTTTTCAACTTTTAATGAGCAGGAGTCTGACAGCAGTGTGCCTGTAGTGACACAAAGTGCAGAGAACAGATGTGAACAGAAGAAAACAGATTTTCTATTCCTTGATTTTGAGGTACTTCTGGTTGTCTCCGAGTCCGAGCAGATGTCTGCGCTGTGTTTTGAAATTGCCAGGGATGTTTCACTGCAGTTGTAAAGTCAGAAATAACTGACCGTTTAATTATTAATATGCACTGTCATCTCTTTTTGAAGATTTAGATAAATTGCAATAATTCACACAAAAAAAAATTACTTAGTGTCATGTTTCAGCGCTGTGTCAGCTACGCATTTTTAAGCAGATATCGCAAATGATGTTGCCAAGTGATGTTTTAGTTGTCATGCTGAAGAAATCGCTGTGTTTTGCTGAAGTGGTGTGAAGCTGACCTTGCTGCTCAGATTTAAGCTTTCAGCATCTGTTCCCTGGTGAAAGATGCCGTTCACGAAACGGCTGCAAAATGAGTTTTGTCAAAGTGGCATATTGCACTGAAATGTGGTTTAAATGGCAGGGGCTGTGAAGTGCTCTCACATATGATATGGGAAACCAAGGGGAATTGTAAAACCTTACATTTCGGCTATAGCATACACTCATTAAGGTTCTCTCTTCGCTTGAGAAAAGACTGCATTACTTTGTGAGAAATTTACAATTAAACGATTTTGATGTGTACAAATTAGTTTCATTTCCAATTGTTCTTTGAATCCAAATTAATACCTATTTTATTTATTGGTTGTCAGTTAACATGAATACCAGATTTTTAGCTCTGGTCTCTGATGGCAGATTTTGTGAGGTCAGGGCAACTGTATCACTAGTTATAAAATAAAAGTTGTAACACTAAATTGAAAGAACAGGCCTTTAAAATATGTTTTTTGATAAAATCAACATTATTTCGTTAAATGAAATAACTTAAAACTGTTCTTGACTTATTGGCTAATAAATAATAAGAATCTTTTATATTTCAAATTTGTAATGCTTTAAATGCACAGGCTATTACTCAGGCTCGAATTGACATGAAAAATGGACACGTTTCATTTCCGACACGCGCTGTAAGCGGTAGACCAATCACAACAGTCTAGGCCGTTTGACCAATCAGAGCAGAGTAGGCTCAACGAAAGCAGAGGTTTCGAGAGACAGAATCTCCGAACGAAGCATTTTCAGACTCTTTGAGAAATTAGGTGATGTGCAATATATTGTATGGGAAAATTAGTGGGGGGGGTTACCAGGCATGTAAACTATTGTAGGAGACCTCTAAAACAAAATCAGGAACCTTTAAAATTGCATTATAGGGGCACTTTAAATTCAAGTGATTCTAAATGTAAATTTTTTAGTACTATAACTGTTGGCACTTATAAATGCACAAAAGATGGCAGGCACATTTGTAGTAGTTTGTGAGTTATTGAAGCAAAATTTATTAAATGTCACAGTTTTCCGGCGGCCTCCGCTACGCTGATGGCATTTGAAGGACACTTTGTTTTCTCTCTCCAGCACTATCAATCTCTTTATCTTTATTCCTCTCTCTCTTTCACAAACTCGGTTCCCTCTCATCCCTCGCTATCCCCCCTTCATCTAATCTGTCCGTCCCTACCAAAATGCCACATTGACAGGAAGAGCAGGAGGCAGATAAACAACACTTATAGTGAACGGTCATCTAATAGATACACAAAACATCCCTTCATCTTAGAAGCACTGATATAAGCAGAAAAAAAGCTGAGACGCAGGCGGTCCTGACACGTTTGTCACTCCGACACACTGAGTGTGAGCGTGCGGGGTCTCCTTCACACGCAGCATGAGCGCGCACACACTTCTCGGTGAAACTCACCTCTCTCAATCTGTTAGTCTGTCTATCCTCTCTCATACTGTCAGTTACTGTGTGTGTGTGTGTGTGTGTGTGTGTGTGTGTGTGTGTGTGTGTGTGTCTAAAACTCCTGATGCAGAAGATTCTTTGAATAGCTGCAAAACAGTTTGCTTTATCTCTCAATTGGAAGGCACAACATATCTGTAGCATATTTATTAATCGGCTGATGATTCATATTTTTTTCATTTATCCATATTTGTTGATATTGGATTTTTAATTGTGCATGATCATTTTCCCAATTTTTACATTTGTTGTTACAAAGTTACTTCTGTGAATATCCAAAGTGGACTATCGAAATAAAGCAACTCGTTTTTTGTTTTGTTTTGTTTTGTTTTTCACAAAAATAGTAAAGATCTTTAATATCAGTCATTTATTTGGTTATTGGCCACAATGATCATAATGATCATAAGTATTTGCTTGAGTTTTAATATTTGCACATTCCTATGTTTCAAAGCAATTTTTCATGCAGGATTAAGAATAAAGAGGCCCAGTGTTATTTTTCAAGTCTTGTGAATTAACCTTTATTTTTTTATTTGCAGTCTTCATTTTAATTTTAGCTAAGTAAATGTTAGTAAATGTGCTTTTTATTAGGTTTTTTTTTTTTTTTTTTTATATATTTCTATGTAGCTTTATTTTATTTTTTATTTTTATTTCAGATAGTTGCAAAGGCAACCTATCTAATTTTCATGTAATTTTAAAAGTAATATTTAAAAATAAATTGCTTTATTGGGCTATATTTAACGAAGTTAGTAGTTTTAGTTAACAAAAACAACACTGATGTAGCATTTAAAAAATGCTTTATGATGATGATTTTTAATATCAGCCAATAATTGGTTATGATTATTATAATTATTGACTGAGGGATGCTGAGCTCTTTTGAAATTGTTCAGTAAACAACCGCCTAGTAATTTATGCTAAAAATAACT
The DNA here is from genome assembly GCA_030578255.1 of Tiaroga cobitis. Taxonomy (NCBI): domain Eukaryota; kingdom Metazoa; phylum Chordata; class Actinopteri; order Cypriniformes; family Leuciscidae; genus Tiaroga; species Tiaroga cobitis. Next base: position 20,766,485 of record CM060601.1, on the reverse strand, counting down.
AAAAGACCTCAACATCTATATAGCAGCTAGTTTAGAAACCTAGTTATCTGCAAAGGTGTTTGTTCACACACCCCAATGCCAACACATGCAGTTCTCCAAACACTCCTCATCTCCTTTCCACAAGCACAGTCACAACTGCTAATTAGCAAGTAGCGCAAGTGCAGAAACAACCTGAAATCGCTATTAAACACAAGAAAACGAAGATGTTATACAAGCTTTTGTATGCTAGCCTTACAGGAGATGCTTTCATTTGCTGAGGTGCTGCTTGCTTTCTGTGAGACTATATGGCGAAATGAATCACCTCTTGTGTTTGGTGTGTGCGTGTAAACACACAGGTGCTGATTCCCACAGCGAGTGCAGTTCTGTGAGCCGCCTGCCCCCCTCCGAAAGCCGGGACACCTCACCTGCCCCGTCCACCACCAGGACACACTCGCACGGAGACCGAGACCGACACTGGGACTTTGAGCGCGTGGAGAGAAGCGACACCTCCAGCGTCTCTTCCTTCGAGGAGCTGGATCTGGACTCGGACAGGTGTGACCACACACCTCCAGCCCTCACAGGAAGTGGCAAAGACAACCTGCAGGGCCAAGACAGAGAGATGATGGTTGAGGAAGAGTGAAAGAGGAATTGTGAATATAGTTGGTTTAAAGGGATAGTTCACTCAAAGATGAAAATTCTGCCGTTGTTCTTGTAGTTTCAAAAGCCAAATTACTATTTGTAGAATCTTTACGTACTCTTTAACAGCTTTCAAACTCTAAAAAGCACCATAAAAGTGGTCCATATGACTTGCTTCCAAGCAGTGTTATTTATTATCATAGTATTTATTAATATTTTTAATGTTTTATTTAAAAAATTTAAAAATTCTTTTTTAATTTGTGTATTTCTTCATTTTAGTTTAAGTGTGAGTTATTTTGTAATAAAACATTTGTATAGTTTTAGTTAACAATAGCAACAAATAAAATTGGATTGTGTGAGGAATAAGATAATCTTGCCCTCTGCAAAAGTACGTCAATAAATGCTGTTTTGGTGAAAATTATGGTTTTTTTTATCAGTGAATATTTGTTTTATTTTGGTCTGTTTCTCATAGAAAACTATAGTGTGGCTCCAAAGACTTGGAATATAGTCCACAGAGTCATATGGATCACTTTTATGGGGATTTTATTTGTATCCTTTTTATGGCTTGTCAACTATGAACTGTTGAAATTCTTCTTAAAGAAATCCTACTTTTGTCAACTACAGAAAAAAAGAATGAGGTTGAGGAAATAATGACATTATTTTCATTTTTGGGTGAGCTATCCCTTTAAAGGATTAGTTCACCCACAAATTAAAATTCTGTCATCATTTACTCAGCCTCGAGTTGTTTCAAACCTGCATGAGTTTCTTTCTTCTGCTGAACACAAAAGAAGATATTTTGAAGAAAATGGTAACCAAACAGTTGATGGAAAAAATAGACTATGTAAGTCAATAGGGTCCATCAACCTTTTGTTTAACGACATTCTTTCAAATATCTTCCTTTGTGTTCAACAGAACCACGAAACTCATACAGGTTTGGAACAACACGAGGGTGAGTAAATGATGACAGAATTTTCATTGTTGGCTGAACTATCCCTTCAAGTGTTACGGTGTGTGGGAAAACATGCTTCTATTAATAAATAGACAAGAAATTGTTTAGTTGATTGTTTTCTACTGCGAAGGGAATCGGCAGGTACAAAATTGTGTCTGTAGACAAACATATTGAGCCAGGTAACCTATATGTCTTGAATCATCTTCATCATTTTATTTAGTGCGTCCTCACTAGTATTTCATTAGTGAATCTGTTGGTTGTTTGTTTGCTATTGATTGTAAGTTCCTAATGACTGAAGTTAAACTGACATTGATGTTAGTGATTATTCATGTAATGTTCAGCTTTCAATTATTTGAGTCTAATGTGTTCTTCTCTATCCTCACATTCTGTCTTCTTCCTTCAGTAATTACTAATTTGCGCCTAAAGAAACTCCCAAAACTGAAGAGTTCTGTGACTTGAATATTCATTCATCAAAGCCATATGTTCATAGAAAAACCAAATCTTTATTTGCAGCAGAAACTGACAGATAACATTTCCTCGCTCGGGAGACGATTGCAGCAGATTTACAACACTTGTTTATTTGTAGTTTGCAATTAAAGGTGTTTAGAGCACATCATTATTTGATCATATTATATATCATATAAATGGTATTTGCATATACTTGATTTTCCAGTGAGTTTACAAATTACACTTGATCAGTGTAGTATATTTTTTTCAGCTATTACAGTGGTATTTTCTATACGATTAATATTGATACATTTCCAGGTGTTATTCACCACTTTTTGAATTTCTTGTAAAAAAATTTAAATGTTTTACTACAGAACCAACTGTCGTCCTCTGTTGATATCTTGAATGTTATCCTAGAAAATGTTTCCATTGAGTTTCAGGTTGTGCGAGTTCACACACTTCAGGACAAACTTGATATATTGTTAGATAAAAGTTCATGTCGATTTAAATTCTTAATGATTTGTTCTGCTAGTTGTTGAGCAACTTAATAAATGGTTTTAACAGACAGAACTGGTTCTTCCTTCTTCATTAACCTTTATATATATATATATATATATATATATATATATATATAAATTTACATTTTTCTTTTAATTTTAGTTTTAGTCATTTTATGTGCTTTTGTCATTTTTACTAGTTTTATTTTTGTCAATGTTTCTATTTATCTTTAAATCATACATTTTTTTGTAATTTTAGTATGTCAACTTAAAATTTCAGTTTAAACTTATTTTATTTCTTATTTTATTTCCATCTGTTTTTAGCTATATTTTATTGTGTATTGTAAAGCCTACACTGTAAAAAAATAAAATAACAAAAAAAGTACTGCCAGCTTGTTACCCTGACATTATCCAGTAATTTCAGACATTTCCGTTCAACCCTAAAACACAAAGCAATTAAATTCAAAATACAGGTAAAATATGTTAATTAAATTAATACAGTAGGCCTACATTGTACCATATTTTTACGGATTTTTTGTGTATATTTTATTTGTATATTGAATGTATAATTTATTTCTATTAGCCTAAACAAAAATAATTTTGAATAGTCTTAGTTTTAGGTGCTGAGAAACAGCTTTGGTTATTTGCCCTAGTGACTGATAACTAAAAATCAACCAGTTAGTGAACTTCAGAACTTTGATGTCTTGTTTCTTTATTCCCCTCCCGACAGACACAAACTGTAAATCCCTCTCTGTATTATGTCTGGTACCGCTTTTTGTTTTCTTTAAAATCAAAACAATTGTATGGTCTGATCGATTTATGTCGTGTCTGCAGATTGAAGTGCATGTTCGTAGTAAACTTCAAAGTGTCGTCGTAAATGCATCCACATTGTCGCTGATACTATAGGTACTGATGGAAAATAATACATCACAACACTGCCTCTTGAGACATCTAAAGAAGTTTTGAAAGCACACAGCATGGTGTGTGTGTGTGTGTGTGAGGGGGGCTTCTTGTTTGAGAAGCCGTTTGACTCGGATATACATCACAATAGGGAAGAAAAGACTATAACCACTTCCCTTTCATGGCGACTTTAAGGTTTTCTCCTTAAAACTGCAGTGAACCAAAGACAAAGTCTCAAAAACCCAGTTTGAAATCTCTGGTGTCTCTGACGTCACAAACTACCTTGTAACCGATCGCGTCAACGTGTGATGATCAACGAGTGGATCTCTGAGCTGGTGTGAGTGAGTGGAGGCGGGGATAATTTGCATATTCATAGAAATACGTAGCCTATACTAAATGAGGCAAAGGTGTTACATTCAAGCTATTTTATGGCATGATGAGAAAAAAAATGTTCAAGGAAAAAACGTTTAAACGTCATTTTGGTGATCAAAGATGAGTTTTAAGGGATACAATTATTGTCTAAAGGGGGACTTTAAAGATACAGTATGTTAGGGAAAGAATAGACAGAATTTCAGTCATTCTGAAAGTAATATGTTTATTTCACAGATATAAAACAAAGCCGAAAATTTAGTTTACAAGCTAGCTGTGTGCATCCAACTGAACTCTAAATATCTTTCAAAGATTTAAAGCCATGAACTGGTTAAGTTTGGGCAAATCTAATGTACCTCAATCCTCTCGCCTGTGACTGGTTGATTGAGAACTTTGACTCAGACAAGTTAACTGACCCAAACCTACACAGAATCAGCTATTAGTTTCTGCAGCATTTTAGAATATACGCAATTATTATGGCTGACCTATTTATAAACTTCACTTTCATGCTTGCTTTACCTCTGAATATAACAAATAGATGTTATTTTTGCATGAATGCTTCACAAGCTTGTTATTTAATATATCAATGGACAGTTTTACATGCTGTTGCATCATGCAAACCTCTTTTTCTTTATTTTTCCAGAGGGTTGACCACAGCTTTCAGATTGATCTAAAAATGTGACAGATTTACACTACTGTATTTCCATATGGGTGGAAAAGCTTGGAGCAATTTCTGATAATTATATCTAAGCGTCTTTGCACTCCCCAAAACTCGGTCTGGTGTCTCTGGATCTCTCTGCCATTATGATGTTCAACAGACCTCTGTTTCAAGGCAAAATTGGTCCCTTTGTGTTAGAGGTGGTTATTATATAATCTATTGCAAGTGTTTGCTGCTCTAATCACCACTGTGGGCATGTGCATTTCTCTCCACCGTCCTCTGAAAATATCCAAATTATTTGTGGGTATGGAAGACAAAGCAAGCTTTGTGCTCGCGTCGGTGTGTGTGTGTGTCTCTCCATCAGCGACCAACCCCCTCCTGATTCCCTTTAATTGGTTGAGAGTCTGGGAGAACAGAACTTGGACAGCGCTTGAGGGGTCTTAACACAGTGTTCTGGATCTTGGATCTTAAGCACTGACTTCTGATGATGCATACAGTATGAACTTTTCTCAGAGAGCCATCAGTACATTAAGTTTCGTTCTGTAATTATACCTTCTTTTATGCTGTCTTGCACAGATGAATGGCCACATCATTAAAAGCTCTTTCTTAATAGTTAGTTAAAATCCCGCCTGCAAATCAGAACCTGCAAGTGGGCAGCATTTCCTTTGCTTTGGCTTAAATGTAGCCTAAATGTAAGTAGGCTTCTTTGCTTGTAGAGCTTGTAAGGCTATAATTCTCTGCTTCTCATGTTGTTAAAAAAAAATGTTATATAGCGTTTTTTTTTGTTTGTTTGTTTTTTTTTTTGCAAGAAAGATTCATTTAAAAAAAAAAATACAAGCAGAAGCACTTTTCAAGCAAAGCATTTCATCAAAAACAAGATAGCCCTTTAAATTCTAAAGCAGTAGATATTCTGTTTTGGACGCTTTCTTTCACATCATGGTTAAAATAAAATGTTCCAAATAAAAAGATCAGCATCTTTTGTTTGCAGGTGGTCATTTCTTTTATTTTCGTTGTTTTTAATTAAATTTTTTTTATATATTATCATTTTATGTTTCTATTAATATATAGGGCTGCACATTAATTTCATAATATTATTTCTGCAAATTAAATACATTTATCCCGCTTCTGTCATCCACGTCACTTGAAAGAGAGCGTTCTTTGCAGTGTAACAACGTTAACATATTATTACATCCAATTATAAATGGCCTCTGTGCTTGCGTCATTAAATATGCACGCTCCGCTCCTCGAACATTTGCAGAAACTCGCGTTGTTTGGTTTCAACTTCTGAGGGAAGCAGTTGCAATGTCGAAGCAACGATAAACTTTCTTCTCTGGTTTTTCTGATATTTTTCAATCTCTTTTGAAGTGTTTCAGACGAATGTAGTGTAACGGATTTAGGTTGCGACATTTGCTGCGTGCTAGCAGACAACCAATCATAAACTGCCGCAGTGCTTGCCTCATTAAATATTCATGCGCGTGAGCCAGAAACGGTCATGCGCTTTTTAGTTTTAACGTTTGAGGGGAAAGATAAACATGTTTCGATAAAATGCGTTTTACTTCTATTTATTTTATATATTTTATTTTTTTGTATAGAGGGAATGCATTAACGTCACTTCCCCGCCGGAACACGCCCCCCTCAGCCGGACTGAGTGGCAAAAGAGCTGCTGCGTGGCTGGAGTTAATAGGGGAAACTGCGAAAACGCGAGTAAAACAAACTATTATCAGTTTAAACTAAAAGTTGGACTCGATATAGTGTTCCTTACAACTTATCAAAGATCCAGTCAGTGATCTATGGATATTGACATGCAGCCAGGAATGTTTCCTGACATTTATATGTGCCTGATTTCGACGCCGGGGAAATAAATTAAGAAAATTTGCCTGTAAACGTTTTATATAAATACAATATAGATAGGTCTAAATCCGAGTGATCACTTACATTAATGTTATACTGTATATCATCATATCGTCCAGCCCTAAAACTTGTATAGTTTTTTGTCAGTGTTTATTTAAAAACATCCAATTATGCAGAATATAGTCTGTTCTGTAGCTTTTTGCAGTCTGTAAAAATATACAGTAACTCAGATTTCTGGTCAAATCTAGTTGTACAGTCAATCGCAAAGCTCTTTCCCGTTTTAGATGTGTTTTGTGTGTTTTTCACGGCATTCACGCTGAAAACAAATGCTGCCGCTCAGTCTTTTTGCCACTTGTGGGCGTGATCGGATTCACTCCGGCCGACGGTGACGTCATGCGCATACCCTCTATTATAATGCAGATGACTGAAAACAACAGTGAGGATTTACGTGATGACGTTCATAAGTTAGGCTAGGCCTATGCGTGACTCCCATTAAAACAGATCGCGTTCTCGTTGGGAGTGTTGTAGCCGACTTGTTGTTTTAAAGAGTTTTATTACAGGAGGAATGAAGCCAGGCTACTAAACATCAAATGGCTACCGTGTGAAATTCCGCAATCCGTCTACCAATTAGGCTACTTGCCAAGTAGGCTATGAACACAAAATAACGTTTACCCATTATTAAAATGGGTCTTAGTTAAGCGAGAAAAGCACTGTTGTGACTCCACCTATCTTCACACAGATAGCAGCCAGAGAGAGAGAGAGAGAGGGAGAGAGAGAGAGAGAGAGAGAGAGAGAGAGAGAGAGAGAGAGAGAGAGAGAGAGAGAGAGAGAGAGAGAGAGAGAGAGAGAGAGGTAGCCTAGACGGAGGGGGCGCAGGGGTTGGTGTTTTACCCGAACCTCACGAATGCATGAAGCTCGAACCCTGAACACTAACATCCATTATTTGAAATTAAAAGATCAAATCGTATAGGGCGACCAAACATTTGTTATTGAGGCGCCACTTAATATATCTGGGCAATATTGTTCAATAAAAATCCTCTCAAGTTTCAGTAAAAGACGTTTGGAAAATCGTGACCGAACCATGGATCCGTGGAGATTTAGTTTGAGTTTATTAAACCTCTCACGATGGCAGGTGTGTGGACTGAATTCTTGCGCTCTCACAAAACCCTGAGAGTGAGGAGAAAGCCCCGAACTGACCATTAAGTGGACTTAGCTGGTCTGAAGAAGGTGTTTGTGGTGCACGTTGCTTTCAATGAGAAGGCATTCATCATTCCGAGTGAATTACGCTGTGCACAGGTAAGATCTTCCTCCTCCTCCTCCTCCTCATCACCTTCTGCGCTTCATCTGGTCTTTGTTTCAGCACCGAGGACAGATCCAAACACATCAAACACCTGCACCTGTGGGAACATCATGAATGGAGGCTGATTTCACACCAATTCCAAAGCAAAATCAACTTTGAATTCTTGAAACAAGTTGCACAAGGTGTTGAATTTCTGCCAGATCAATTCTTCACTGGTAAGCAAGCAAGCATGCATTTTATTCACGCGCAACATTTGCATGCATTTGCGCACACTTTGGTCAATTTTAAAATCATTTGCATGATGGAAATATCAGACTGGCTGTGAATACCACCACATATGAAGTATTTATTATAGGGAACAATTAATTACATGCAGCAATAATGAGAGCATGTCAAAGTGCCGGAGAATTGCCTTATCGCGCGCGTGCACGGATGCTTTGGCATTTCTCGAGCACAAACCTGTCGTGTGATCGAATACAAACAGGACAGGCTTGCGTTTGAATGTCATTGAGGTGTTGCTCCTTTGTTGACTATAAGTGCACTTGATATTTGAACACAAAAGAAATGTGATTGACATCCTGACACGCTCAACTTTCTAATCAACTTTACCATGACAGTAACGCATTACAAAGAAATGTGGATGGATCAGTACACCACTGAATGGGAACATTATGCTTTATGCAAACTGTCATATAATGCAAAAAAATATTTTAGGTGTGCAACTGATTGCTTTTCTACTTTTGTCATATTTTGGCTTTGAGATATAATATTGCATATTTAGTGGAGAAATAATTGTTTATTTTATACATGTCTACAAATAAATAGTAAGATGTCAACCTATTTCAAATTTGTTCAAGAATTATATCAAATGTGTTCTGTAACCCAGACTACGTATTTGTGTTTAATATTTCAGACAGATATTGCCCACACTGGGCAGAAATATTTTCTGGCTTTTCAGACTTGTTGAAGCATTTCATTATTGTGCTTGCTTTCTTTAATTAAGTGCATTAATTATGTCAAGCAAACATTCAAACTGTTTAAAGTCAGTGAAGCCAAAAAAATATAATTATCATACAACCGTAAAAAAACACACAATTGCAATCACTCAGTTTTATGAATTCTCTAATTTGGGTTTTGTTGATGCCAGATCAAGCCATAACAAATTAATATTCATATATAACTGGTGTCACTTGCCGGACATCACGCTTGACCATATGAATAGCATAATTTTACCTTGGAGCACCATTTTCCTGTTGAGTTGGAAACTTCTTGCAAAACTTAACACTCTTGTTTTGTCCACCCACTGACACTTTGGATCTGAATAGTGTAAAGCATCCATAGCAACCCATAGAGTTGATTGGACGTGCTGAGATAAACATCTCATAGTTAATTTGCTCCATGTCTGTGAATGCTTTCGTCCTTGGCAACCTTACTGAGCCATTCAACTGGTCTGGCTGTGCTCCAGAAATGATCAATGAAACCAAAGTCTGTCTTATAAAAAAATAAATAGGACCATATATTTAAGGGCCCTGTGTGGGAACAATAATATTTTAGAAATGTAATGTGATTTTTACTGATATATGTCAGGTATTAAATTATTTATACTTTATACTTATCAGCAGTCAAGCCTGATGGTGAGCCCAGACTGGTAAAATCCCATCTGGTGTATCAGTACACATCAATTCTACCAAAACAAGAGGATCAAGGGAACTAATTCTCCCACAAGCTCTGAATTCAAGCATTACGCATATACATACACATACATTCTCACAGCATATATATTCATTGTGGCTTTCCTTGGTAACTTGGAGTTTTATCTAGATTTCAATGACCAATATAACCCGGGGTTAGAGATGGGATCCATGTGGTCCGCTCTTCAATCAGATTACACTGAAAAAAAATTCAATGAAATTAAGCCCATTAATCATAATTATCACGCCGCAACCTGATGGAAAAGGTTTATTCACCCATCAGATTATGAGCATTATTTAATTAATTTTATTACGTGTCATTAAGAACAATGTTGGTTCTCATAAAGATTTATATACTGATGTGATCATTAATTTGATTATATTAAACTAGCTTGATATCATCGTCACATCTATTCAGATTTGTTGGACTGTAGACTTAAATCTGCAAAAGTCTTTTTTAGGATTTCTCACTATTATATATTATATATATATATATATATATATATATATATATATATATATATATATATATATATATATATATATATATATATATATATATATATATATAAGCAATTTTTTAATAAGTTATACAAGTTTTTTTTAAGTTAATGTAATTTAAGTTGAAATGACTTTAACATCCAAGTTGATTGTACTTAAAAATTTAAAGCAGCAACTTTTTTTACAGTATATATAGTGTTTTTTTTTTTTAAGATTTCTCACTACGATATCTTGATTGCTTGTCATTTTGCTCATGCTTTCCTTCCATTGTGATTTATAGTGCACTGATTGCCCCTGGTTCAACCTTGGTTGAAGTGCTTTATTCAAGAGCACAGTAATGATCCTCCTCTCAATAACTCTTCAGTGAACAGTCTTCCCCTAAGTGTCAAAGCTGCTGTTGACATTAAAATCTAAAAAATACTTTGACATTTGTGAATGTTCATTATTCAAGTGAGACTACTGTTGTTTTACTACTGCACTAATGTCCAGACCTCAGTTTATTACCATTGACTGGTCCATTACCTTGACTCTTTTCTCTTGTCCAGCAAACAGAGGGTGCCTGTTGCTTCCGTCTGTTCCAGAGAAGAGGAAAAAGCCCTGATTAGTTTTTAATGTTATTTAAGTGTCTTTGTAGTTTTGGTCAACTGCTCCTGCTGCTGTTGGGGAAATTTAGAAACCCTAGACTTATAGCTATAATAACCCTTCATGTTTTGTTTGGGGACTGAGAGATGCCAGTGCTCTTTTTATAGTTAAAGAACACACCTAAAATTGAGGTATCAAATTGATAACTAATGACTTTTCAATAAAGTTTACAATGCCATCAGTTAACCCTGTCACCAAATGTATTCATTGCATATATAAAAAAAGATCAAACATAATTTTTCTTCAAATATATTTGTCAATCAATATCTACAAACATTTGGTCCTAAACCAGCCAGCTCCAGCTAAATCACAGCTTAATGAAGGCTAAATGTATAGCCTCGTTATGATTCTGGCATAGTATCTATGCTTGCATATTTATTTATTTATTTATTTTTGTCTTCATAGAAATTAACAAAATCACACAAATCAGGGTTTAAAACTGTAACAACGGACCTCACTGAAAATGAATAGAAAATAAAAAGCTATATAATAGTTAATATAATAGTTAGCTTGACATCCTGAGATTGACAATCAAAATGTTTTGAAGGTTAAGCACCTCTTTTCACTGACCATTTGTTTAAAATGTATTTGTAAAAAAAAAAAGTAACTTTTGAATTTTTTTAAAAGCATTTCAAGCCCTATTTTGAACCTGATCAGTGCAACAATAAATATGACCCTTGTGTCAATCAAAAGGCATGTTGTTTTAGAAAATAGAAGATAACATCTAGAGAGATACTTTTTAGAGATACATTATTTTTCTGATCTAACCTCATATTGTTTGACCAATTGTATTTTTTTTTTCTGGACACACTTGAAAAGATTGAGGTCAGGATTGTTCTCGACGTTACAAAGAATGAACTTTATTGACTTGCTATAATCTCTCAATTTAATGCACCTATGATAACAGATCTCATATTAATTAATATACAGTATATGTATATATCTTTATCACACCGCCTTGCCACCCCAACCCACCCACTTTTTCTTGTTTCCATGGTAACAGAAGTTAAGGAAAAGAACCCTAATAAACAAGATGTTGCCTCATTACGCCAGCAGGGAGGGGAAACACCATGAATATACATGATTTATCGTAAATTAAATCTCATATGGTGTTTTTGAAAAGTTAGAGGTGAAGCTGCCCTGTGTCCAGAGGCGAGGAACATCTCCCTCACATTCAAATAACCATATTCATCAGCATATAGAAGACAATAAAATGGTACAGTGTCCAGTTTACACATACTGTATTGTTTATAACTGATTTGCAATGCAACCGATACTTTATATCTTGCAATAGAAGAGTGTAAACTGACTAGTGACTCATTTACAAAAATCACGGTAACACTTTATTTTAAGGTGCTTGTAATAAGCAGTAATTAACAGTTAATAAGACACTTATAAGACCTTATAAGATGCATATAAGATGCATATGAGCATTAACTAATGAAAATAAATAAATTCAATTAAATAATACATTTCTCAAGTATCAATACATTGCACTTTTAGAACAGCCGAACAAACATAAATGGTAACACAAACTCCCAGTCACTTAAAAATTGACCTTCCCAAGAGGGAGTAGTTTCCCTGATCTCTTCAGGGCCTGGACCTTTAATCAACCCTTATATGAAGTAGTTAATGCTTATATGCATCTTATATGCATCTTATTAGGTCTTATAAGTGTCTTATTAACAGTTAATTACTGCTTATTACAAGCACCTTAAAATAAAGTGTTGCCAAAATCACAATCAGAGAAATTGGAAAAAAGAAAAAAAAAACTTTTCAGAGAAACATATATTAGACTTTATAATTAGATGCTGACTAAGACAAGCATCAGCATTACTTTTGCTCATCATTTTTCATTTTAAAATTTGGCCCGTAACTGATCCTGAACCATTTGTGGTACAGACGGTAATGACACCTCAAATTGTGTCACTTGTTGAAGAGAGGTGTGCTTGCTGTTACTATTTAAAGCAATCTGACTCACTTTTTATTTTTACCTGACGAATGATGAAACGTAAAAAAAAAAAATCCTATGGGATTTATATATATCCATATATATGGAATGATGAACCTGAGTCATATCAAGACCTCTGGCCTCATTTTTAAAATGTTGCATAGAAACCGTCCTACATTTGATCTTACGTCATTTCTCAAATGTGTGTACGCATGATTTCGAGAATGAACTTACGCGCAAAAACGTGCGTACGCCTCCCTTCCAGATGTGAAATCTATAAATCGCAAATGATCTTGAAATTTTGCACAGCTGTATGGTTTCAGATCTCTGCCTTGTAAAAATGAAACCTAATTAATGTCATTAACATATGATATAACAGAGCACCAGTCAACATACAAATCCTCTACCTAAGAATGGCGAGCGACAAGAATGGCTTAGATTTCCAAAAACCTGCATTACCACGACACTCGGCCACAGGGAAAAGTGCGTACGTCTGCTTAGACCCTGGCATGGTGCTAAGCACTTTCCACATCGAAAACGTTATAAAAACGAGATTTTAGCATACACTCTAAGATCAAATCTGTTTGCACGCACGTTTTATAAAGGAGGCCCCGGGACTAGTACGCCACACACAGAACTGGACCATGATGGTGGGTTTTGTATTTCGTGAGAAATTTGGATGTTGAGGAAACATTTTTGAGACAAGCAAACTTGTTAATCAAGTGTTGAATTTTAACACCACTTTTTAGCACACATACGAGATAAAAGATCATTTTATATTTACATCTCTCTTCTCTTTTTGAGGATTAAAATAAGTTCAATGAGTATAGGTAATGGCAGACATCAATAAAACAAACAAAACAGGAGAACTAGCCTTTTTAGCCTTAAAAAATCATTAAAATGTGTAATGTAAGAAAAACACAACCTTTGCAACTGTGTAGACACGTAATGGAGAAATCCTGGCATCTCTGAATAGAGATGAAAGTTGTATCAGTCTGTGTGATATATAGTTGCGAAAGACTTTCCTAACAGCTGAAATTATTTATCGTTTCATCTTTTCATCCTCTTCCCTCAGGTTGTAATTTTTCATAACCTAAAAGATGACATCCATCACCTTTGACACCTTGAGAAAATTACGTAGTCACCGGGAGTTATTGATGTGTCTGAATTAATGAAGCTAGAAAACAGAGCCTCACCTCTGAAACGTTGAGTTCAATCAGGATGAATAACTATCTAGAAATGCCCGCCTCCTCTTTGCAACCACAAAACCTTATGAAAATTACATTTCTTATGTAATATGTGACACTGTGCATTATATGCCTCTGTTATCAGATGTGTTAATCGTGTAAAAACCACGTTTTCCATTTTCAGTGTTGTTTATTTTGCATTATAAGTTGGAAAGTCAACAAGTCAATGATATTCATATCTATTTTTCAGGTGCTGAGAAGATATCGAGATGTGTCTACAATCAGCGACAGACTTAGTGAATATTTCAGCCAAGTAAACCACACAGGGTAGTTATAAGGGTTCTTCGCCTCTCATAAACCCTGACATGGCTCGGGTTACGCACATCTTCCTGTTCCTGTTAATTCCTCTGGCCCAAACCAGCCCCAGGTACACCCCACCCCTGGCCGGATCAAAGCGGGAGATCATCATAGATGGAGACCTGGTGATCGGAGGGCTGTTCCCTGTGCACGAGAAGGGCGAAGGGATGGAGGATTGCGGTAAGATAAACGAAGAGCGCGGGATCCAGAGGCTGGAGGCCATGTTGCTGGCGCTCGACGAAATTAACCAGGACAACCGAATCCTGCCAGGCTTGAAGCTGGGAGCCCATATACTGGACACCTGCTCTAAAGACACATATGCACTAGAGCAGTCGCTTGAGTTCGTGAGGGCTTCTCTCACAAAAGTGCATCAGCCAGGCTTCATCTGTCCCGATGGGTCGAATCCTGTGCCGGATGAATTGCCTCTGGCCATTTCTGGAGTGATTGGAGGATCATATAGTGATGTTTCTATACAGGTAAGGTAGAACGTACATCAATCTAAACTCTATGCAACCCACTTTGGAACATCTTTCTTAAAAAAGAAATCTAGATTACACGATCAGTCGGTAGGTTTTGACTCTTGATCAATAAACCAGGCAGGCCACCTTGGACCAGCAAAAAAAAAAAAAAAAAAAAAAAAAAAAAATCTTGACCACCTTCATAATGCATTCAGGTCCTTTTTGACCTGGAAGAGATACATAACAAATTGAATAAATGGGTAACACTTTACAATAAGTTGTTTCATTAATTAACATGAACTAAGAATGAACAATACTTCTACAGCATTAATTCATCTTATTAATTTCAACATTTACTAATACATTATGAAAATCAAAGGTTGTGTTGACATTAGTTAATGCACCATGAACTAACACGAACAAACAATGAACAGCTGGATTTTTATTAACTAACATTAACAAAGATGAATAAATATTGTAACAAATGTATTGCTCATTGTTCATGTTAGTTAATACATTAACTAATGTTAACTAATGAACCTTAGTGTAAAATTATAGTTTTTGTTAATTTTTTTGAATTACATTTTATTTTTATATTTTACTTTTACCTATAGTATTTTTGTTTTAATATGTCTGTATACATTTATTAAGCTTTAGTTTTTCATTTTAATTTATTTAGGTTTAGTTATTTTAGTAGGCTACTTCAACTTAATTCTAAATGAAAATAAGAAATATAGCTGAAATCAAATGTTTATTATATTTTATTTTAGGTAATGTTTTTTTTATTTCAAATAATAGAAAAATGTTTTTTTTTATGGTTTTAGTTTTAGCTAACAATAATAATTGAAAAAAAAAATGCCTTGCAGGAAGTAGGTGAATCGCATGAAACCCATCAAGAACAGTTCCAGTCAAATTTCACCCTAAAAACTCAAATAAGAAATTAAATTTAGCAAAAAGAACTGAAACTTGTTTTTAGGACCATTTTAGGTTCATGACAATTAAGCACATTCAAATCTTATCGCAAAAACAATGATATTATTTAAATTACTTGGCTCATGAATATTAATTAGAGGATGTAACAATCCCTCAGTAGTTAAAAGGCAAGTAGATAGCAATGGCAGATTACTTATTGTGCATGTGTTCGATCCACTACCAAAGTAAAGAAAGGCTTCTGATTGGTCTTAAAATCTTGTTTTAAGCAACCGGCTGCAATTTTCTTTTTGCACAGTGGCATGACTCTTTCAAAACAATTTGAGTTCACTGAACTTTTAAATGTGGTTGCTACGCCCCTGCAAAAACATTTTGTTCAGTTTGTTGTCCGAATAATCTCATACTATCATTAATATAGTTTCTCAACTTTCCAAATGTTTATTTGCATTCTCACACATAGATAGGGTTATGAAATACGATCAGAAAGTGTTATCATAGCAGTAAGCATAACATACCGAGGAAGTACTTCTGACCACGTCTCTTTTTGTTACATTACACTCAACTCCTCCCTATCAAACCCAAGCAACATATACATCCGCCCATATCTCTGTCAGCACAATAGCTTCCTCCGTACAGACTGACCTCCTCCTGAGCGAAGCGCCCAGAGACTGTGAATCTACAGCTTGTTAATTACGGTTCTCTGCCTTTAGGCTGTGATTAGCATTAGACAACTGAGTGCTAATTGCCCAACGCTCGTTATATATGGTTGGAATCGTGACTTAATTGTTACATCAGCTGTGCTGGAATTTACATTGCTAACCACGGTACACACATTGGAGACGGATGGTCCTGATCTAAAGCTCAACTTCAGCACTAGTAAGATGGATGCCAAATGTTGGGGGTCACTTAATGAGAAATTCAATTTGACCTGATAAAAGTGTTATAGGTAAAAGAGTCCAACATAATATGAGAACATACTGAATGTTCAGAACTTAAAGGGTTAGTTCACCGAAAAATGAAAATTAAGTCATTAATTACTCACCCCCATGCTGTACCAACCCCGTAAGACCTTCGTTCGTCTTCGGAACACAAATGAAGATATTTATGATTAAATCTGAGAGGTTGATCACTCCTCCATAGGCTGCCTAAGGGAATGAAACTTGACGGCCCAGAAAGTCATTAAAGAAAATGTTTAAATATTCCATGTCGCAACAGTGGCTCAACTATAAGTTTATCAAGCGACGAGAATACTTTTTGTGCGAAAAAACAAACAAAAATAACGACTTTATTCGACTATTCCTTTTCTTCCTTGTAGGCCTGAAACGAGACTTCAAGAGATTTCCACGACGCATGCGCGAGAATTGCGATCTCCTTCAACTACTTCAGTTAAGTTCTCGCGCGTGCGCGTCGTGGAAATCTCTTGAAGTCTCATTTCAGGCCTACAAGGAAGAAAAGGAATAGTCGAATAGTTTCATTCCCTTAGGGAGCCTATGGAGGAGTGATCAACCTCTCAGATTTAATCATAAATATCTTCATTTGTGTTCCGAAGACGAACGAAGGCCTTACGGGTTGGTACAGCATGGGAGTGAGTAATTAATGACTTAATTTTCATTTTTGGGTGAACTAACCCTTTAAACGTTACGTTGCCGATAGTACGAGTAAATTAACAATGTTTACTCGTTCTCCATGTTACCAAGAAATTCACATTTATTTGTCAGCAAAATTCAGCCCGATGACGCAGGGCTTTCGCGAAAACTAGATTATACTTCTGCCCACGGACACAGAACAGTAGTTTCTTTCAGTTTTTCCTCGTCGTTTGGCCTAAAACACTGTTCATCCAGTTTGAAATGTTGACTACAAACACAGGTTTTTCAGATTTTACGTCACGCCGTTCTCTCTGTATTTATGATTCTTGCAGCCTTTAGCCGCTGCCTAGAACGTGCTGGATCCTTCACTGGAAACCTAAAGTAACTCACTTCCGCTGAACATTTACTTTTTGAATTCTTGCACCCGAGAACAATACAAGTCTACATCATTAGGACTAAAAGTTTGCTAAGAAGTATTTCCTTCTAAAGCAAAACTGTATCTGACGGTAAGCGTATCAATAGCAGACTAGTGGGAGTGGCCTTGGACAGCAACATGCCCAGTGCATTATTGGTGTTGAAGTTTTCCTACCTTTTTGGCAAAAGGGAAGAACAGCCTTTTTTTCTCTGTTTTCTCTGGTCAGGTAGCACCGATTTACGGAGCCCCTAAAGGGACGTGGTGGTAGAAAAATTTTTAGGATGGGAGAATTTTTTTTTTTTCAAATCTTTTGCGTTCCCTCGCAAAACTTTTGCGTTCCCCCGAGAAACTTTGCGTTCCCTCGCAAAACTTTTGCGTTCCCTCGCAAAACTTTTGCGTTCCCTCGCAAAGATATTTGCGTTCCCGCGCAAAATTTTTGCGTTCCCTCCCAAAGTTATTTGCGTTCCCACGCAAAAGTTTTGCGTTCCCTCGCAAAGATATTTGCGTTCTCACGTGTAACGTTTAGACTTGTAATGAAAAGAAAATAAACAAGGAGACAGGACGAGTTGTGTACAACATTTCCAAACTTTACTTCACTCTTTTTCTTTCTTACTTTTAACACCACATACAATTCTGTCTCTCCGCCCCTAGTGGACTGGTTCAGTATTGCAGTCCATGAACATAAATCACAGAACATAACATTCCCCTCTTTCTTTTAGGAAAAACTCTTAACAAGTGGAATTATTCAGTCCAATTTCCATCCACTTATGAATTATGCCCTTAACCCATACATTTTACTTCTGTATCTTAGAACCTATCGATTAACTAACATATGCATAAACACATGAACACATTCACCATCTATTTTCAGTTACTTCCGTACTACAACACTAGTGTTCTTTCATTCACTCTTTTCTTTTCGTTTACCTTTACTCTGTAGCATAGTCTTTTAACCATAGAGGGGGCTGTCTAACCCGTGTACTCTTAACTGGCTCATGCACAATATTTTTTGTTCCAGGGTTAACCTGAGCATTCTCTAATGCAATTTGAGTGTTTTCTGGAACCAGAGACAAGTGAGCCGCGTTCCATTTCTTCCCATCACTCAAGACATAGGTGCTTGGTCCCAGTTTCTTATTCACTACCATTGGAACAGTGAATTTCCTTCCAGCCTTTGGTACATGCATAGGTTTTCTTACACGTACCCGATCTCCACACTTGAAGGGTGGTGGTTTTGCTCCACGTTTCTTATCGGTGTACAGTTTCATCTTTTGCTGAACCCGCTGTACACGGTCACGTATGCCCATCGTCACTTTCTCACCCTGAACTGTTGTGGTTGACAGAGTGTTTAGCTTTGTGCGCATCTTCCTCCCTCTTAACAGTTCAAAAGGTGATACGCCTGTGGTTGCGTGCGGTGTAGCTCTGTAGTTCAAGAGGAAATCTGTGACTGCTTGTTTCCATGGAAGTTGTTGCATTTCAGCTACTTGGATGCAGTTCTTTAAAACTCGATTCCATCTCTCCACAGCACCGTTCGCTTGGGGCCAGTAAACAGCGAATGCAGAAGAAGTTAGCTGAGGACCATTATCGCTGACTAAGGTGAGTGGGTTACCTTCTCTCGCAAACACAGATGCTAGAAACTTTGTAACGGTGTTGGTTGTAACATTTGAGGTAAATGCAACCTCCGGCCACTTACTATAATAATCCACCATCGTAATAGCAAACCGACAGTCCTGTGTGGCTCTCTCAAAAGGTCCTACAATGTCTATTGCAACTTTCTGAAAGGGACCATCTGGCAGGTCCACTGGCTGCAATGGAGCTGGACACGTCCGGGCGGTTTTGTCACAGGACTGACAGGCAGAACAAAAAGCAATGGTTGAATGCACATCAAAGTCCATACGAGGCCACCAGTACAAGTCTCTTAGCCGTTGCTTAGTTCGTACCACTCCCTGGTGCCCCTCGTGTGCTAAGTGAATGAATTTAGAGCGCAAAGCAACTGGCACAACTAGTGTCTGCCCTCTCAAAATATACTTATCATCCACAGCAAGTTCATGCCTGATCTGAAAGTATGCCCCGATCGTTGGATCCACTTGTTTCTGTGTTCTAGGCCAGCCTTGCGTGATTTGGGCATGCAGCTTGGACAACTCTGGACAAGATTCGCATGCTTCCAGGAGTTCCTTCATAGGAATGGCTCTTGAAAGGTCCTTTGAAAGCTCTGCCACCAGGCCTAATTCCTCTCCCTGACCAGCATCTGAATCGGGTAATGGTAAGCGTGACAAACAATCAGCAACACAATTTGTTTTACCTGGTCTGTACTCCAGATTGTAGTTGAAACACAGGAGTCTGGCTGACCAGCGCGCTATCCTCATTCCTGCTCTGTTCATTCCTCTGGTGGCCAGTAATGTGGTCAGTGCTTGGTGGTCCGTCTTCAGTGTAAATTTCCTGCCCCAAAGGTAAGTCCTCCAACGTTCCACTGTCCAGACACACGCTAATGCTTCCTTTTCAACTGTACTGTATTTTCTTTCAGCTGGCGTCAATGTACGAGAAGCGAATGCTATTGTACGCTCTGTCTGATCTGGGTACATTTGAGGGATGACACCTCCAATGCCGTAATCGGAAGCATCTGTGGACACAATTGTTGGTAAGGAGGGGTCAAATAAAGCTAAGGCTGGGCTGTGGACTAACAGCTGCTTTAGTCCTCGAAAACTCACCTCAGCTGCTTCTGTCCATATAAACCCATTCTGCGATGATCTGAGTATCTCCCGCAGAGGGTCTACTACCATAGCATAGTTCGGGATGAACTTGCTAAACCAAGACGTAAGACCTAAGAAGGACCGTAATGAAGGTAGGTCAGTTGGTGCAGGTGCCTTTGCAATGGCTTCAACTGAGTCAGGGTTAGGATGTAGTCCCTCTTTTGAGATGTCATGGCCTAGATACCGAATCCTACTCTGGCTGAATTTGCATTTCTTTATGTTAAGTTTCAGACCAATGTCTGTGAGTCGAGTCAGTACTGCCCGTAAATTTGAGTCATGGGTGGCTTTGTTTTGGCCATACACGATGAGGTCATCTAAGTAGTTCTGTACTCCTGGTAAACCCTCAAGTACAGTTTTCATCATTTTCTGAAAGGCGGAGGGCGCCGAAGCCAACCCGAAAGGAACCTTTGTGAATTTGAATAACCCATCGTGTGTGATGAAAGCCGTCAAGTTTTGACTCACCTCATGAAGAGGAAGTTGATGGTATGCACTTTGCAAATCGATTTGGGAGAACACCGTAGCGCCTCTAAGCTCTGTGAAAAGATCCTCCATATGAGGCAGTGGGTAGCAGTCAGTAATTACAGCTCGATTAGGCTCTCTCAAATCCACACACACACGAATTTCTCCAGACTTTTTTCTGGTTACGACGATTGGTGACACCCATCGCGAAGCATCAATCTTTTCAATTATTCCGTCTCTCAGTAAGCGATTAATTTCCTTGGAAACCTCCTCCCGTACACTCAACGGTAATCTGCGTAGTTTGTGCTGCACTGGTTTCACAGACTCATCAATCTGCACTTTGTGCACGAATCCTTTGACACATCCTGGTGAGCTGGTTGCTGTATTACATATTTCTAGCACTGGTGAACCAGCAGGGTCCGATAATGTGGCAATCCTATCTCCCACAATGTGACAGTTTAGGGCTTTAATTAAATCCATGCCCAAAAGTGGTGAGCCCGTTTTGACCACATAGAAATTTGCAGTGGTTGCAACACCATCATGCGACACAGGAACCGTGAAACAGCCTAAGGTTGGTAAGGGTTCACGTGAGTATGTGACTAACCTCACTTGAGGTTCCTTCAGCTCACAATTTGCAAAATGTTTCATGAACAGGGTCTCTGGGAGGATGGACACACTTGATCCTGTATCAACAATCAATTCAAGTGGTATTTTATTTCCTTGCGGTGCTTCCAACTGTACTTGGCAACGAATTTTGTCATGAGACTGATTTACACACAGTACAGTCAGTTCAGGCACCACCACTTCTCTGACAACAGCAGATTTACATACCTTTGCAAAATGTCCTTTCTTTCCACACTGATGACATGTGGCCGATGCAGCAGGACAAGTGTGTGCGTTGGCCAAGTGAGTATTTGATCCACAGCGAAAACAGCGTCTTTTATTTGAAGTCTGTGGCTTCCCAGTTTGTACTGGCATTTTTTCATACTTTTGTTTACCTCTTTTGAAACTGGCCTTTGTCCTCGAGATGGCTTGAACCTGGGCAGGAGATGAACCAGTAGTTGAAAGAAGTGTAGCATTTTGTACTGCCGATTCGACTTGCAACGCTAACGCAGAAGCGCGTTCCAATGTAAGTTCGGGCTCAAGTAACAATCTGTCTCTCACCGCGGCCAGAAAAACCCGTTCAATCAGTTGGTCCCTTAGCATTTCGTCCTCCATTCCTCCGAACTGACAATCCACCGCCAGATGACGTAACTCCGCTATATATTGACTTACGGTTTCATCTGTGTGCTGTGCGCGTTGTCGGAATTTATGTCGAGCAGCGACAACATTCACTCTTGGCGTGAAATGAGCATCAAGTGCCACCATGGCCTCATCATAAGTTGTGCCTCCGTTTGGCAGCGTATAGAAAAGTCTCTGGCCCTCCGTACCGAGACAATGTAAAAGAACTGCACGAAGTCTAGCATCAGGCCATGCGTCACCTCGCGCTCCGATGACAAGTAAGTAGTTTTGGAAAATGTTCTTCCATGTAGAAAACGGTATAGCAGGCTCTCCTACCGTCGGAAGAAAACATGCAGGCATGGGTACGGATGCAGACATCCTCGTCGCCAAAATTTGTAACGTTTAGACTTGTAATGAAAAGAAAATAAACAAGGAGACAGGACGAGTTGTGTACAACATTTCCAAACTTTACTTCACTCTTTTTCTTTCTTACTTTTAACACCACATACAATTCTGTCTCTCCGCCCCTAGTGGACTGGTTCAGTATTGCAGTCCATGAACATAAATCACAGAACATAACACCACGCAAAACCTGTTGGCAGCTCGGACAGACACTTCCTGTTTAATGTCCCGCTGGCAGTGTTTCAGAGCTCCGTACGTTAATGGAGCGTTTCATAGTGTTTGAACTTGGACTCAAGAAATGCGGGTCAGTGCTTAACTCAAGGAGTTCAGTGAAGTTAGCAATACACATAGGCTATTCGAACTTCCCGGATCAATATTCTTGAGCTAAACGTTGTTAAAACACAAACGACACCTATTTACAATCACAGTAGACAACAAGTTACAACCCAATTTTCCTCAAAACGACCTTTATAATATAGGGGAAATGGATCTCTATGAGCAGGCGGCTGTCTCTGAAGGGACCATCTGCAAAGTGCAATATAACCCAAAAAACGACTACAGCATCAACTCATAGTCAAAAATATAAAAATAGTCATTAACTTCAATGTTACAAACCACCCAATTCAGTTTACACATCAATGGTAAACCCACTGGTCATACGGCACTGCTTTTGCACATTTTATATTATAAAAAATATTTTATAACTTCACTGTAACACACCAAATTTAGTTCACACATCACTGCTCTAATGTTGGTTATACAACACTTAGTTTGGGAAGTAATTGCACATAAAAAATAAGTAGGCCTATTCTTTACACAAATTATATTGGTACTGTACGCAGCTAACATAGTTACAACCATAGCTTTTGCATTATATTTGCTTACTGAATTTGATGGCATTACACTGTATAACGAGGTTACTGAATATTTTTTCTAAAAATGGTATTATTGGTACTGAATTTGGTGACAGTAGCCTACACTGTATCACAGTGAAGCTATTGAATTATGTTAAATAATATAAAATGTACAGAAGGGTTTTGGGATTTGCACTTTGCAGACGGTCCCTTCTTCGGACTTGTCTCTCAATCGGCCAGTTAAAGACAAATTTATATTAAAGCTCGTTTTGTGGAGAATTGGGTTGTAGCTCGTTGTCTAGGTTACTGTGATTGTAAATAGGTGTACTGTGTGTTTTAACAACGTTTAGCTCAAGAATATTGATCCGGGAAGTTCGAATAGCCGATGTGTAGCCTATAGGCTATATTGCCAACTTCACTGAACTGCTTGAGTTAAGCACTGACCGCATTTCTTTATATTTGAGTCCAAGTTCAAACACTATGAAACGCTCCATTAACGTACGGAGCTCTGAAACACTGCCAGCGGGACATTAAACAGGAAGTGTCTGTCCGAGCTGCCAACAGGTTTTGCGTGGGAACTCAAATATCTTTGCGAGGGAACGCAAAACTTTTGCGTGGGAACGCAAATATCTTTGCGAGGGAACGCAAACATTTTGCGTGGGAACGCAAATATCTTTGCGAGGGAACGCAAAAGTTTTGCGAGGGAACGCAAAGTTTCTCGGGGGAACGCAAAGGTTTTGCGAGGGAACGCAAAAGATTTGAAAAAAAAAATTCTCCCATCCTATTTTTTTTTCCACCACCACGTCCCTTTAGGGGCTCCGTACTGATTTAAAAAACAAAACAGCCAAGTTTTATTGAAAGCCCATTTTGCCAGCGGTGAAGTGCACCTTTAAAACATCATTCCAGTAAGCATTGTTATTGTTAACTAAAACTGAAATTATTTAAAATTGTCTTTAATTATTGAAATAAAGCTAAAGTAAAATAAAATGTAAATATGGATGAAAACATTTTACTTAAAAACAAACAATTATTAGAATTTTTGCAATGGCAACTAACTAAAATGTACAGAAGCCCTGAACCAAAACGTAAAAAAAAAAAAAAAAAAAAAATCGGGCATTTCGAGATTAAAGTCGAAATATTTCGAGAATAAAGTCAAAATTACGAGAATACAGTCTTCCGCAGAAGTCCTTTTTTTTAAGAAATGCGCTCGTGAAGTTGAACTGCTTCTGACATGGATCTAAATATAATAGTGGCTTTTTACTTTTATATGGGCTGTCAACAAAGGAAATTCTACTGTGCTAATCTACCAACATGGCATTACCAGGCATTGCATAGATGAGCACGAAGACTCCGCCGGAGTGGCACCACAATCCTGATCCAAACTTTATGTGGCACGTTGACTCAAAGCCTACGTGTCTTCGTGCTCGTCTATAGGCAACGCCGTCGAGAACACTTAACAGTACTGTCTCCCTCTTCACCCTAAATCCTTTCTGGATACATTTTAAGTGCATAATTCTGTAACCAACCATTTGGCTGGATCCTGTGATTTCCTCAGATATAAAGGATAACTCCATCCTGAAAAGTGTTTTCGCCTGTAAAGTCTATTTCGGCGCAGTATACTGTATATTTTGTAACGTCATAAAACAAATGGTAATGCTATGTTGGTAGATTAGCACCTGTAGAATTTCTTTTTGTTTAAAACTCAACTAGATCCATGTCCGAGGCAGTTTGACTTCACGAACGCATTTCTTTACACACACACACACACACACACACACACACACACACACACTTCTACGGAAGAATGTATTCTCGTAATTTTGACTTTATTCTCGTAATGTTTCGACTTTAATCTCGAAATATTTCGACTTTAATCTCGAAATATTTCGACTTTAATCTCGAAATATTTCGACTTTAATCTCGAAATATTTCGACTTTAATCTTGAAATATTTCGACTTTAATCTCAAACTTTTTCGACTTTAATCTCGAAATATTTCGACTTTAATCTCGAAATATTTCGACATTAATCTCGAAATATTTCGACTTTAATCTCGAAATATTTCGACTTTAATCTCGAACTTTTTCGACTTTAATCTCAAAATATTTCGACTTTAATCCCGAAAATTTTTCGACTTTAATCTCGAAATATTCTCTAAATATTTCGACTTTATTCTCGTAATTTTTTTTTTAAATTTTTTTTTACAGATTTCTTTTTTTACGTTGCGGTTCTGGGCTTCCATAGAATTTATTCAACTAAAACTGAAATAAAAATAAAGCTAATAAAATTCGCAAAAAATTACAAGCACAACAGAAGTTAACTAAAATCTAAATAACAGAACTAACTTCTTTTTTTTTCAGAGAAACCTGAAATAAAAAAAAATCCATGTCAATATTGACACAAATTGATCTATTTGTCAGTCAACAAATATATAACAAAATATTTGAACTATGCTTTATAATATACCAAGAAACTGATGCATTTATGTACACAATATATTGTGCAGAGAAATACACAAACATTTCAGTTTTTCACTCTTGTGGGAAGGATGTCACAGCCAGCGACAGCAATTGAAGGTCTCAGAGGAGCTCTTCCAACTGTGCTGGCCAACAAGGCCATGACAAGCCTGCCAAAGCCCATGCCACCTGTCCAGCACTGGGGTGAAAGAGCTTCGAGGGGCCTTCAGGCAGGCTGGAGCTCGTTCAGCCCAGTGGTAAATGAGAGACGCTCTTGGCAGGGAACCCAAAGAAGCATGACACGACTGAACATGAATATAAAGGAGATAACACACAGGGTAGCACATGTCCTCGCTGGTTTTCTCACACCTGTTTTTCACCCATTGCCATCTGGATTGTGAGAGGAAATCAGGGCTGACATATTACCATTGATGGTACAAAGCTTTATGTGTGTGTGTGTGGGTAATGGTGGCGGGAGGCAGAGCTATATCGAGTGCTGGAGTGGGTGGTGGCGATGAGATTGGCAGACTATCGCGCTAATTTTGTGAGTGACAGGTCCCTAGAGAGGGAATAAACAAAATCGTCATGGTTTAACACCTCACAACGCACATCATTCTTGATAGCTTAATTATCTCATGGTTAAATTCATATTCCTAATACATATCATTACAAGCAAACATCATGGAAAATGTGGCTCGTATTTTCTTTCATTATTTAGATATTAAAAGAAATATATAAAAAAATGCAATCACCTTCAAATTCATTTGATTTTCTTTTGTCTGTGACACAACTCCAAAGCAAAATAAGTTCCGAAATGACAAAAAGGCACCATAAATGTGTCATGGAAGTAGTCCATATGCCTTATGTGCTATATTCCATCATGTCATATAGTGATGCAAGGAACAAAATCTTTTCTAAAACTCTGAAACAATTGGCACCTGCTGGTCAAAATGGTGTAAATGCAATTGAAAACTCCCACGCATGCTTTAATGAGTTTGTAACACCTGCTTTTAAAACACTTTTGGTGCTGCATAAAGAATTAAGGGACCAGAGACTTCCACGTTTCAATGAGTCATGTGTATTAAATTTACACCTCAAATCAACATATATACAAACACATAACATACACAGACGTTCAGTTGCGAGGAAAAGACCAAATACTTTGGATATTTATAGTAGCATTTTGTCTACCAAGAGCTCAGTCTTTGGAGTTGTAGGAGTGAGACAGTGATGTGAAGCCACATCAGCCTGCAAACGAGTCTACAAGTGCCTGTTGGTATCGTTGATTAATTGTAGCTAATGAAATGAACAATAGATGGAATGAGTGTTGTTGGCATTTGACTTTAGAATGACTTGTAAAATATCACATGAGTCAAATGGGCCACATTTATGGTGCTTTTGCATCCTTTTTGAAGCCGGAAAGATCCGGTCCCCATCAACGTTAATAAACGGTAGTAAGAAAATCAGGTTAAAAACACTCATAAGAGTGAGTAAATCTTTTTTACTAGTTAACTTACTAGTAAATCTGAATCGAATGTTTTCATGTCAGATTGCACTCATTAAATAGGCAGAAAATGGTTTGTTGAGATTTTGTATATGCGAGACATTTGGAGAGTGATTGAGGAATTCATTTGATAATGCCAACCAATCAATAGCCACCATGCTCCTTTCATCGCCAGCACATTTTCTCTCCCGCACAAGGTGACGGAATATATTATCATGTTTCTCTAGCACAAAATGTGTGTGTGTGTGTGTGTGTGTGTTAGCACACAATTATAAATAATAATGACATGCATAAAAAATGTGACAAAATATCCTCAGGTGCTGTGTGGAATTAAGAGCAAGTATTGTCTGACTATTTCATGCTTGCAAGTCTTAAGGTGAAGAAGTTGTTTTCCTGGAGTCACTGTTCGTTAGTGTTTCTGTATGTAATAACAGAGTGTGTGTGTGTGTCTCAAGGTCACTCATATGGAGATCTCCACTGTGGTCTGAGACACTGAAAATGTTAATAGGTTGTAACTGCATGTGGTGTTCTTGGGATGCCAAAACAACAGACAAATAACACTCATAATTAATGCCAAATAAATGCCAAGTCATTTGCATTTCCCACGTAATTAAAGAGAATTAGAACTAAATTATAATTAGCACTCCAACATTTCAAACCACTATGCATACCTTGTTTATTTGTTTGTCATGTTTAGTCATTTGCAATTCTCTAGCTCTTACCAGAGAGTGAAGACACCGCTTGGCTCTGTAGCACTTGGTGAAGAAGTGTCCTGGGAAAAAACAGATGGTGTTGTTATGTTAGGAGGCTGGGAAAGCTTGAAAAGGGGTTTTGCTGTCACAGTCACAGAGCATCACTTGACCCTGTTTAGCCTTTCATTTGCGTGTGCAGCTCACATTCAGGACAGGGTCAGACACTTATTCATTCTTTCACAACCCTCTCTAACTGCTAGAACAGGTGAACCATTGTTTTTGACCAGCCTTTGAAAAACGTTTTTAAATAAGATGAGAATTGCACAAAGACTGTTTCATGTTATAACTAAGAATTAGAAGTCAGGAACAACTGAATTATGGATTGAATTTTCTGATGAAATTGTGAGAGTTATTTGCCTCTGGAAAACTTGCAACTACAATGCTGTGTACTTTTTTTTTGCCAGGGGGTTGCTATGCAGTTACTAAGGTGTTTTGTTGCCAGGCCATTACATTGCTAGGGTGTTCAGGGTGGTTGCTAATGTGTTGCTAGGTCAGTGGTTCTCAGCTTTTTTTTAATCCCCCTCTCCTTGATCTTTCCAGGTCTAGAAATTCCTTTATATATCAGGTTTCTATGACACTGTATGTTAAAATAGATAGTTGCTGAGGGTGCAAGCTTTTTTGTCTTATTTAAAATAATTTTAGGTCATCTTACCTGGTTGAGAACCAGTGTTATAGATGGTTGCTGGGTTGTTCTGGGTCATGTTCTGATGTTGCTTACTGGCTCAAGCAGAAAGAAGCTCATTTCTATATGATACACTGGCCTCTAGATATCTTGGGATCCTTCCTTCAATGACAATTTGTGTTTTAGTCTGACTGAAATCACACTTTCAGTGGCAATGACAATGTCACGTATTGCTGCTTTTTAGAGCCTCACTGGAACTTTAACTTTATGCTATTATGATTTGCAGCAAAACACCTCCTCTAAGAATGGGAAATGGAGCGAGGTCTATATCTCCATGTTCTGGGTAGGGCAACAGTATCACACTAGAGTCAGCTCAGGTGGTCCCTGTCAAATGCTTCAGCGGCATTCTGGCCGTTTCTGTTTTCTTAAAAAAAAATATGAATGTGTTGATACGCAACTGGAATATCAACATCTGCTCGAGCTTTTAAAGCTTAGAAGCAGTGACCAGTAACGCTTAAGAGGTGTTGACGACCGCGTTTGATTTCCAGACAGCTCACACATACTAACAACACAGCTCATTTAAATCCTGATTTTTCTTTACTTTTCTAATGGGTGGGTGGTTTGCCAATTCCTTTTTTGGGAAAATTTAAATGCCAGGAAAAAAAAACAGGGCTAATTCAATGTAAGTATAATTTAAGTATTTTAATTCCACTTTTCACTGATTTTCTTACTTTTGATTACGATTTAGCCTGACAATTGTCAAATTTAACAGAGGTGAGATGCCAAACTTGTGTTCTTCCTCTGTGGAGGATTGCACTTGTCTAAATGAATCCGATTTTCTCAATTTCACCTTTTTGCAGACTATCTGCTCTCCCTCAGGCTTGAATAAACTGAGCTATGTAAGTGTGCTTGTCAGAAACTGACATGTAAGTTCACCACCCATCAGCTCTAATGTGTGTCAGCTGAGAGATGAACCCAACAGCTACAACCAAATAATTTTGTAAAATTTTGAGTGATTTTTTAAATCATGCTATCTATCTTATTGGTGTTAAAACAGTCAGGCTTGTATGTCCTGTCATACTCTTGTGATAATAGCTAGTTCATTAACAATTCAATAGAATTGAAGATTTTATAGTCTGTGACTTTCAACTAAATTTGTTCAATCTTCTCAAGTAACAAAAATAGCCCATTTTCTCTTTCCTCTGTCAACACTCTTATTGTAAATGAAAAATATCTCTCAAATCATATTTTGAAGGTGTCATGGCCTGAGGAAAACTTACACCATATCTAAAATTATCATTTTATCCGCTAGCACAGTTATCTTACGTGATCAGAATTAGGTCTGTCTGAGTCCCATGAAACTATGGCCTGAAATGATAGGCTCAGATGAGGGAGATAGGAAAACAGGACAGAGGTAAAAGCTGTATCTTTCTCCCTCCCACATTCAAAAGAATGCTATGGGACATCATGCGCTTACCAAGTTTGCAAAGAGCATCTGCGGGTCACTGACTCATTGGGAAACTGGGGTTCCCTTTCGTTGTCACTCCGAGTTCCGTCGGATGACGACGAATGGGGATTTCGCTTAGAAAGCCTATCCACTTTGAGTAATACAAAACGAGCCAATGGCAAAGAAATGCCATGGGTCTGCAAAATTTGCATGGAGCAGCTCCGCCCCACCTCGTGGGTATAAAGGGCGGAAATTCCAGCAAAGCAGTATGTTTTTCGCTTCGGAGCCAAGTTCATCCTTCGTTCCACAAGCCATTCCTGATACTGTCAGTTCTACAGACGAGCGAGATTCTCTGGTGTTGGTGTGACGGCGATCTCCGGCGAGCGCGCGCTTCCTGCTTATCTGTCTGTGATTCGACAGCGAGTGTGTGTCTCCCCGGGCGCTTCAACACAGTCAGAGTTTCTTTTCTCTCACAAAAGAGCTTGCACGTGGCACGTCTTTTTAAAGATGCATCGCCCGTGCACTTCTGGTTGCGGTAGACTCGTTGACATCTCTGATGGGCACGAGCATTGCATAGTGTGTTTGGGCATTGATCACGCTAGAGCAGCGCTCGTGGATGACTCATGTTCTCTCTGTGGGAACATGACCATCGCAACATTACGGTCGAGACTCAGTGATCTCGCAAGAGTGAGAGTCCCCTCATCCACCCCCCGTTCTACTGGTTCTAGAGACAGAGCTGGTACTTCGGCTGGTGGCCAGGGTGATCTGAGGGTGACGGTTTAGAACAAAGCGCCGACTATCAGTCCGTGCCCAGCCGCACCCTCTCCAGTGTTGCAACCCGCGAGTGTTCAGGGGATTCCCGCGGGACCATCTTCGGATGCCCCGCGAGTTTCCTTTGGCGCTCCAGAGGAGGACGCGATGTCTATCGCAGCATCACGAGGTGGGTCTGAATCTTCTGGAAGTGAAGACTCAGCGCAGCTGCCACCTGCCGGTGTGCATACGGTTGTGCCTGAGTTGGATCCAGAGATGACGGCCATGCTCGCCCGAGCCGCCGCGAGCATCGGTTTAGAGTGGTCCCCGCCACCCTGTCCCGAGCGCTCGCGGCTGGATGATTGGTACTTGGGTAAGGCCGCGGACCCCCGTCCGCATCAAACCCCAATACCTTTCTTCCCGGACGTGCATGATGAGATCTCGAAGTCCTGGAAGACCCCCGGTTCTTCCCGTGACCGCTCGTTGGTCTCATCCGCCTTTCCTCCCCTCGATGAGGCGGCTGCCCGTGGGTACACTGGGCTCCCCCCGGTTGAACGCTCTGTTGCGATGCAACTGTGTCCTCAGAGCGCTTCTTCTCGTGGTGAGCCTAAGCACCCATCCAAAGCCTGTAGGTACTCGTCTACGCTTGTGGCGAAGTCCTACAGAGCGGCGGGACAGGCAGCCACCTCTTTGCATGCCATGGCCATTCTGCAGGTCTACCAGGCCCACATGCTCAGGGACATGCACGAGGGTAGGACAGACCCAGGGCTCTTCAATGAGCTGCGCGCCGCCACTGACCTTGCTCTCCGAGCGACGAAGGTGACCGCACGCTCCCTGGGTTTGGTGATGTCCACAGCCGTGGTCCAGGAGAGACACCTGTGGCTGAATCTTGCTGATATGCGGGATGCCGAGCGGTCTCGGCTGCTCGACACCCCCATATCACAAGACGGCCTCTTCGGTGGAGCAGTCGAGGACTTCGCCCAACAGTTCTCGACTGCGCAGAAACAGACTGAGGCGATTAAGCACATTCTGCCCCGACGGCCCGCTGCTGCCTCCACCCAGCCGACCGGGCAGAATACTCAGTCTGTTCGCCGCCGAGGGCGCCCTCCTGCGGCTCCCGCCCCTCCCGCCCGGCCCAAGCAGCAGCCTTCACCCGGGCCCGGTCGTGGAGGAAGCCGCAAGAAGGCGCCCCAGCCCTCTCCTGCTCCGCCCCCCGCTAAACGCCGGGCCAAGCAGCGCTCCTGAGACGGGCTGCTCAGGGATGATGTGCACTTCTCAGGAGATGGTAGCAGGACCACTCCTTCCCCCGGTGGAGGGCCGGGGGAGAATCTTTTGTTCCACCGCTGCTCACCCACGGGTGGGCAGCACCCTAATGTGGTTAAAGAAAGAAGTGACACAATTATCCCTGTGCACACAGAGTTCTCGGACGACACGGTGCGCCGCCCCCGGGCCGTGCACCCCTCGTCCTCCTCTGTCCCAGAGCCGGATGACAGTGCGCGCCGTCCCCGGACCGTACCACTCTCATCCTCATCTGACGCCAGACCCCTGGCAGAGCAGACCCCCGCGGAACGTTCGTCCTTCCCTGGTCTGCTCTGTCAGGACGCGGTCAATGACTGCGCCCCCACACCGGGCCACTATGCCGTCCACGTCTGGGCCATTCATTCCGCCTCGCTGCACCACCGGTGGGAAGTCTGTAGTTCGTTTGAGCCCGCTGGTACAGTCGTTGGGAGCTTGGCAAGAGCTTCCCAACCTGTCCCGCTGGGTCGCTCGAACGGTCAGGCTCGGCTACGCGATTCAGTTCGCGCGGTCTCCTCCCCGCTTCAGGGGAGTCCGCTCCACTGTGGTCGGTGGCAATGCCCCTATCATGAGAGTGGAGGTTGCTACCCTGCTGGCGAAGGGTGCGATCGAGACTGTCCCTCCAGCCGAAATGAGGTCCGGCTTCTACAGCCCGTACTTCATTGTCCCCAAGAAAACTGGTGGTTTACGGCCAATCCTGGATCTGCGCGTACTGAACCGCTCCCTTCACAGGCTGCCGTTCAAGATGCTCACCGCCAAACGCGTTTTCGAATGTGTGCGGCACCAGGATTGGTTTGCAGCGATCGACCTGAAGGACGCCTACTTTCATGTCTCCATTCTCCCTCGACACAGACCATTTCTTCGGTTTGCTTTCGAGGGGCAGGCATATCAGTACGCAGTTCTCCCTTTCAGGCTAGCCCTGTCTCCTGCGTCTTCACGAAGGTCGTCGAGGCAGCCCTTGTTCCCCTCTGGGAACACGGGGTTTGCATCCTGAACTATATCGACGACTGGCTGATTCTAGCTCACTCTCGAGATCAGCTCTGCGAACACAGGGACTTGGTGCTCCGCCATGTAGCCCGTCTGGGCCTTCGGGTCAACTGGGAGAAGAGCAAACTTTGCCCCGTGCAGAGGATCTCTTTTCTCGGTATGGAGATCGACTCGGTCGCCATGTCCGCGCAGCTTACGAGCGAGCGCGCACAATCACTGCTGACTTGCCTGAGACAGTTCGAGGGCAAGAGTGCGGTTCCACTGAAACTTTTTCAGAGGCTCCTGGGGCATATGGCATCTGCAGCCGTGGCAACGCCGCTCGGATTGCTTCATATGAGACCGCTTCAGCTGTGGCTTCGTGACCGAGTCCCGAGGTGGGCATGGCATCACGGCACCTTCCGAGTACCAGTTACTCCGACCTGCCGTCAGACCTTCACCCCGTGGTCGAACCTCAGTTTTCTACGGGCCGGAGTGCCTCTGGAACGAGCTTCGCGGCATGTTGTTGTAACGATAGATGCCTCTGCCACGGGCTGGGGCGCCATGTGCAACGGTCGTGCTGCCGCGGGCTCCTGGACAGGACCCCACCGCTTATGGCACGTCAATTGCCTCGAGTTGCTGGCTGTACAGCTCGCCCTGCGCCGCTTCCGAGCCGTGCTCAGGGGCCAGCATGTACTAGTCCGTTCAGACAATACCGCGACTGTAGCGTACATCAACCATCAGGGTGGTCTGCGCTCCCGCCGTATGTCGCAACTCGCCCGCCACCTCCTCCTATGGAGTCAGAAGCATCTGAGGTCGCTTCGTGCCATTTATATCCCCGGAGCTCTGAACTGTGCAGCCGACGAGCTCTCACGGCTTCAGCCCCTCCCTGGAGAATGGCGACTCCATCCCCAGTCGGTTCAGCTGATTTGGGACCAGTTCGGGGACGCACAGATAGATCTGTTTGCCTCTCACGACTCGACCCATTGCGCCCAGTTTTATTCCCTGACCGAGGGCACGCTTGGTACGGATGCTCTGGCGCACAGCTGGCCGCGGGGCCGCAAATATGCGTTTCCCCCAGTGAGCCTTCTCGCGCAGACCCTGCGCAAGGTCAGGGAGGACGAGGAGCAGGTCATTTTGGTCGCGCCCTACGGGCCCGCCAGGACCTGGTTCCCCGAACTTGTACTCCTCGCGACAGCACCTCCTTGGCCGATCCCTCTGAGGAAGGACCTCCTTTCTCAGGGACGGGGCACCCTATGGCACCCTCGTCCCGATCTTTGGAACCTCCACGTGTGGCTCCTGGACGGGACGAGGTAGGTTTGAGTACCCTACCACCAGCGGTGGTGGCTACCATCACTTCCGCTAGAGTTTCGTCCACGAGACACCTCTACGCGTTGAAGTGGAACCTCTTCGTCA
Organism: Tiaroga cobitis; assembly: GCA_030578255.1. Lineage (NCBI taxonomy): Eukaryota > Metazoa > Chordata > Actinopteri > Cypriniformes > Leuciscidae > Tiaroga > Tiaroga cobitis. Next base: position 20,732,293 of record CM060601.1, on the reverse strand, counting down.
CCTGGTGTTCTTCTCACCGAGAAGACCCGCGGAGATGTTCGATTGGTGTTGTGCTTTCCTTTCTTCAAGATGGGTTGGAGCGAAGGCTGTCTCCCTCCACCCTCAAGGTCTATGTCGCCGCTATTGCCGCACAGCACGACCTTATAGAAGGTAAGTCCGTAGGGAAGCATGACCTGATCGTCAGGTTCCTGAGAGGAGCGAGGAGACTGAATCCTCCTCGCTCTCCTCTCGTACCCTCTTGGGACCTCGCAGTGGTGCTAACTGCCCTGCGGAGTGCTCCCTTCGAGCCTTTGCAGTCGTTGAGCTTAACTTCCTGTCAATGAAGACAGCGCTTCTGACTGCATTGGCCTCCATCAAGAGGGTAGGGGACCTGCACGCATTCTCCGTTGACAAAGCGTGCCTGGAGTTCGGGCCGGCTTACTCTCACGTGATCCTGAGACCCCGGCCTGGATATGTGCCCAAGGTTCCTACCACTCCCTTTCGGGACCAGGTGGTGCACCTGCAAGCGCTGCCCCCGGAGGAGGCAGACCCAGCCTTGGCACTGCTCTGTCCAGTACGTGCTCTCCGCATCTATGTAGACAGAACGCAGTGTTTCAGGACCTCAGACCAGCTCTTTGTCTGTTATGGTGGGAGACTGAAGGGAAAGGCTCTCTCCAAGCAAAGGTTGTCTCACTGGATAGTGGACGCCATTGCTTTGGCTTACCAACAGCAAGGTCGACCGTGCCCCCTTGGTGTGACTGCCCACTCCACCCGGAGTGTGGCGTCCTCTTGGGCTCTAGCGCATGGCGCCTCGCTAACAGACAACTGCAGAGCTGCAGGCTGGGCGACACCTAACACATTCGCCAGATTTTACAATCTCCGAGTGGAGCCAGTCTCCTCCCATGTACTGTCTTTTTCAAGCTAACATGGGACCCGTTAGGTGTCTTCGCTTGCTCGCCATTCCACTCCACGGACTGGATGCGTGCGATATTCTCCTCAGGTGAGCTTCCCCGAAAGCCCTGAGTTCCTCCAGCACTCCTGATGCTGGCGCCAGTGTCTTTTGCCTGCGCGTCGGCTAGGTGCCTCCCGTGTGCATGGTACCTCCTCTGAGCTACCCCCACATGTGTATTTCCACTGTAAGCCTCTTTGAGCATGTGTCTTTCCCTTGGCAAGCCACCTTGCCACCCCTGGGGTTGAAATATTCCACCTGCGGCTGGACACCCCAGTGATTTCCCATATGCATCCCTCGGGTCATATGTGTATTTTCTAAGTCCCCCCCCTCTGGGTTGGCAGTAATTGCGTATTCCCTTAAAAAACCTTGGGATATGCTCCCCAGTGTACCTTGGTATTCCTGTGCTAATAGGACTCCTTCGTCCGTGCTGTCTCACGACAGGGATCTCAGATTACGCAGGGCACTGGAAGACAGCTGAGAAGGTGGCGTGATTAGACTGATATCCCCATTCGTCGTCATCCGACGGAACTCGGAGTGACAACGAAAGGGAACGTCTCGGTTACGGATGTAACCCTCGTTCCCTGAGTAGGGAACGGAGACGTTCCGTCTTCCTGCCACTTTCCGCTGTACCGCGGGGATCGCCTGAGCTCAGTCTTGGCTCCTCAGCGAGGAAACATACTGCTTTGCTGGAATTTCCGCCCTTTATACCCACCACGAGGTGGGGCGGAGCTGCTCCATGCAAATTCTGCAGACCCATGGCATTTCTTTGCCATTGGCTCGTTTTGTATTACTCGAAGTGGATAGGCTTCTAAGCGAAACCCCATTCGTCGTCATCCGACGGAACGTCTCCGTTCCCTACTCAGGGAACGAGGGTTACATCCGTAACCGAGACGTTTTAAATTTATGATAGATACTTAACAGCGAAAACAAACATTTTCAGTGACATAAAGGGCACTTTGCGCAATGTTTTTTAGTGGAAAAACCTGTATCTTATTCCATAACTGCCCACAGTCACTCGTAACCTGATAAATGCACTGAAATAGAATTGCACCATATTAAAATTAATTTTAAACAGGCGACTTTCATTCTTATCAGAGCAAAAACACATTCTATGTAAATTAGGCTCATTACCCCATATTCAGGAAACCCAGCGCTATTTGTCTGAGGCGATTACCATTGTGCAACTGCCACCCACAGAAAGCTGGCAGTAAACAGAAATTAAAAAAAGATTAACATTTCTACAATTTGCATAATTAATGGATGTTAAAATAATGTAGATAATGTGCCTAATTCCTTGAATAAAACAGCAACTTAAGCTAAATTTGCTACGTCTTGTGGAAATCTTAGGTATATGCAAATTGTGGTAAAATGGTTGCATAGTTATAAATGGTTGCATGCATTATAAAAAAGTACTACTGCCTAATAATCAATTATTTTTGTTTATTTGCAGGTGGCAAACCTTCTTAGACTCTTCCAGATCCCACAGATAAGTTATGCTTCCACTAGTGCCAAGCTCAGCGACAAATCCCGTTATGATTATTTCGCCCGAACTGTCCCACCAGACTTCTATCAGGCTAAAGCCATAGCTGATATCATACGGTACTTCAACTGGACCTACGTTTCCACTGTAGCTTCAGAGGGTGACTACGGTGAGACGGGTATCGATGCGTTTCAACAAGAAGCCAGAGTACGCCAAATCTGCATTGCAACTTCAGTGAAAGTCAGCCGCTCAGTAAACAGAGGAAATTATGAAAATGTTATTCGTTCACTTCAGCAAAAAGCCAATGCCAAAGTGGTGATTCTCTTCACCAGAAGTGAAGATGCAAGGGAACTGCTCTCTGCTGCAGCCAGGATGAACGCTACCTTCATTTGGGTGGCCAGCGACGGCTGGGGAGCGCAGGAGAGCGTAGTCCATGGCAGCGAGAAGGCCGCTAACGGGGCTTTCACCATTGAGCTTGCCTCATACTCTATTAGGGAGTTTGAAGACTATTTCACCAAGCTAACACCGGAATATAACTCACGGAACCCATGGTTTAGGGAATTCTGGGAGCATAGGTTTGGCTGTCGTCTACATGAACACGGCTGCGCCAGTAATAGCCTGAGGAATGGGTCGTTTAAGCCAGAATCAAAGATCATGTTTGTGGTGAATGCAGTCTATGCCATGGCCTATGCCCTGCACAACATGCGGCAAGCTGTGTGCCCCAATACCACAAAGGTGTGCGACGCCATGAAGCCAGGCAATGGAAAGAGGTTCTATCGGGAGTTTATTCTCAAGACTAAGTTTGATGGTGAGTAGCGACCAGTTGAGATCTTTCAAGTTCTATTTAGTCCTATTTTTTGCAATAGAACATTTCCTCCCAATCTATGAAGCAGCTCTTCAAATATCTACCTAAAATTTGATCCAACCAATAAGTCTTGATGCACCGAAACATCATACTTGCCACACATCCTTTATCAAATTATCAGAGAGCACCCAACTGGTCTCCAAGATAATGCAATCTCAGACAGGATGATCAGTTTGACAGTTTATATTATACTGATTTATCGGATGTGGTTTCAACAGATTCAATCTTTCAGTTTAAATGTTGAGAAATAAAATTGAGAGATTAGCTAACATTACATCACTAAGATTAGTTTCTGAATTGAGATGAATTGCACATTAAATTTAAAATGAATTAATGTTGCATGTAGTCTATGGTTTCAGGATTCAGACGTTAATGTTGTAAAACATTAAGGTCAAAAAAAGGTACTGTAATACTGTAATTTTCAGCCCCTTTTAGGCCTGCTGACACTGAGAACGTGGTGCGGTTCACCTCATTAGGTGACTGCCTGGGTCGCTACAACATCTTCCACTACCACAAAGAGGAAAACAAGTTTTTCTACCGGAAGGTAGGCTACTGGGCACAGAGCTTAGTGCTCAATACCAGTCTGGTGCCTTGGTCAGGTGGAGCAATTCCTACATCTCAGTGCAGTGACCCATGCCAACCCAATGAAGCTAAAAGCATGCAACCTGGGGACGTGTGTTGTTGGATTTGCATCCCGTGCCAACCCCACCAATACCTCCTAGATGAATTTACCTGTGTGGACTGTGGATTTGGAGAATGGCCCCTTGCTAACCTCACAGGCTGCTATGAGCTTCCGGAGGAGTACATCCACTGGTCGGATGCATGGGCAGTAGGACCCGTCACCATTGCCTGTCTGGGGATGCTGTGTACGCTTGCTGTGGCTGTGGTTTTCTTACGGAACAATGACACTCCGGTGGTGAAAGCTAGCGGTCGAGAACTTTCATACATCCTGCTATTTGGTGTACTCCTTTGCTATGCCATGACCTTCATTTACATTGCCAAACCTTCGTCATTTGTGTGCACCCTGCGTCGTCTTGGCCTTGGCTCCTCCTTTGCAGTTTGCTACTCGGCTTTGCTGACGAAGACCAACAGGATTGCTCGCATCTTTGGTGGGGCAAGAGACAGTGCCCAACGTCCACGCTTCATCAGCCCTGCCTCTCAGGTAGCAATCTGTGCCATACTGATCTCTGCCCAGCTGTTGGTCGCTCTTGTCTGGTTGCTGGTGGAGGCACCGGGTGTGAGGAAAGAGGTGGGTCCAGATCGAAGAGATGTGGTGACTCTGAAATGCAACAGCCTGGACTCAAGCATGCTGGTGTCCCTCACCTACAACTGCATCCTCATCATCCTCTGCACCTTCTATGCCTTCAAGACCAGGAAATGTCCAGAGAACTTCAACGAGGCCAAGTTCATCGGCTTCACCATGTACACCACCTGCATCATCTGGCTGGCCTTCCAGCCCATCTTCTACGTCACTGCCAGTGACTACAGAGTAAGTAGGATACATAGTTAGAAACAAGTTTGAAGGTACGTCCCAGTCTATTGTAAATGGTAAATGGTAAATGGACTGCATTTATATAGCGCTTTCACAGACCCAATGGCCACCAAAGCGCTTTACAATTTGCCTCACATTCACCCATTCACTCACTCATTCATACACCGACGGCAGTGTCAGCCATGCAAGGCGCCATCCAGCTCCTCGGGAGCAGTGATATAGCAGTGTAGTGATATCATCTACTTCAGTTGTTCCCAACCGTGGTTCTGGAGTACTCCCAAGAATACACTTTTTGGATGTCTCCCTTATATAATGCACCCAGGTTTTGAAGTCTCTATTTATGAACTGATAAGTTGAATCATGTGTTGATTATGGTAGGGGTGTCTAGTCCTGCTCCTTAGTTCTAAATTGCCCCAACACCCCCGTCTGGAAATTAATCCCGGAGAGCTTGATAAGGTGATTCAGATCTGTTTGATTACAGTAGGAGGGAAACTCTGCAGGACAGTTGACCTCCAAAAGCAGAATTGAAGAAGCTCTGCATTGGGGAGACAATGTGCTGTGTTGGAGATACTCCATGTCTAGGGGAAGGAACCACTGATTTATTTCACATAGACATGCTCCTTAAAGGCACATAAAGACAAAAAAAGCAATGATCAATGTACACATCTAACATCCTGTTTATGTGTACAGTTCCTAGCCAGAACAAGCTGCAAAATGAACCAGAATTTATGCTAATACTGGCTATGCAAGATTGTCTTTGATACTTATGCTAAAGAGGAGATACTTCAGGAACCTCCATACATTGACCCAAACAGATATCTGCTGAAATGTAACAAAAACAAAACATGAAAAGTAATAATACATTTGAGTTTATTAGATTATTCAGTGAATAACCTATTACCATACGGCAAAACTTCCTTGAGATTTTGCTTTTTTCAGAAGACAGAAACAGTCGAAAGATATGCTAAAAACTCATAACTCAAGACTCACTTCAGTCTTGAGGTTTTCTGCAAGTCATGACACCAAACAGGAGATTACTTTTAGAGCTGGCCTCTGGCTCTCATAACCAGACAAACTCAGTGTGCCAGCTCAAACATACAGTGATGTGAATGTCTAGTCGATATAGAAGCACTATCTGAGGGATGAGGGCTGCCTGTCGCATGTTATCAGGAGACTCTCATCGCTGTGGGGTGAGAGATGTCAGAGCTCTGTTAGTTTCATTGTAGACACGGTCATCAAGAATGCCCCCTGGCTGAGAGTGGCAATCCCTGCACTGCAGCAGCAAATCGTTTTACAACACAAACACACTATATCCACAGAGAATTATACCAGTTATTATACCGGACAATTATATAATTTTGGTGCTGTCAATATCAGTGCTGGAGTGCTATGTAGTATCAGCCAGTTAACCTTTGGAGGAAGAAGAGAAGAGGCAAAACCTAAAGATTAAGTGTCAGGGAAAAGATTTATTTCACCACTATAGTAGTTGATTTTTTGGCTTGGGAGGTTCTCAGTCTGAATAAACTAGAGGTTGTCAATCCTGCTCCTGGAGATCCAATGTCCTGTAAAGTTTATTTCCAACCTGCTTCAACACACCTGCCTATGATTTTCAAGCGATCATGAAGACTTTAGGTGCTCAACTTGAAGTAGACTGCACAGAATGATTATAAAGGTATCTCATACACCATGTCATACACCAGGGTTTTCCAATCCTGCTACTGGAGGGCCACTGTCCTGCAGAGTTAACTCCAACTTGACTCAACACACCTGCCTGGTAGTTTCTTGTATGCCTAGTAAGACCTTAATTAGATGGTTCAGGTCATACATATGTACAGCCATACACTAAGACAAATAATTAAAGGTGCAGTATGTTAAATTGACAGCTAGCAGTTGAAATGGGTACTACAGTACAAATTCAAAATATTTGGGAGTTGTCTCCTCCGCCCCTCCTCAGACTCGACGCACATGCGGGTTGCCAGATTGAGGACACGCAACAGGAATGAGGGCGATAAGCCTTAAGTTTATCAGTTGATTTATCCTGGTCTTAGAGCTTTTCAGATAGATACCCAGGCTTTTTAGATCGGGTAGAATCTGCAATCTCTGACCCAGTTAGTTCACTGGCTGCCATGGCTGCAATATGCTGTGTTTTCCACCAACTGGCATCCCCGGGGTGTCAAAATACTATTGGATAAATTGGCAGTGGGCGGGATTTCACAGACCAAAACAAAAACAGACGCTATATCCGAAATCGCATACTCTTGAATGTAATCTGGAAGTACTACATTCGCCATGTTGTCATTAGCCGCGTTTCCACTGCCGGGCTAGGGCCGGGCCAGGGCTAACAGCGAGCCGAGCCGAGCCAGTGGCCTCGGGCCTTAAGCACCGGGCTTGCGTTTCCACTGCCGGGCCAGTAGCCCCGCAGCGCTGCCCTAAACCCCGCCCCTAACACGCCTTTCTGGATCAAACGTCATACATACAACCCAACCCATTTCAGCGGAAATTATGAATTTATTTATTTTTTAAGTTAGGAAGATAGCATGTATATTAACTCACCGGCCGTGGCTGCAATAGTGTCCCGATTGTCTCGCGAGTTGTCACTAACAGAGGGACGGTGACTCAGCACACGTCCATCAAGTCGAACCATGGAAAGTTCCTTTTCTGAGCTCCGCTTTGTCCGTTGTGCGTTTTAATCGCCTTGAACAATACTGCGCCCGCAACTTTTTTATTTTTTCCTGAACTTGAATCGTTGATCGCTGCATGCTTAGCTTAAAAAAGTTCAGCATCGATGTATTTTATAACGTCCTCGTTTCTTCACACGCCGTCAAATTGACGTTGTACCCTTTCTTCTGCCCAAATGCTCGGAAGAGCTTTGCAGCGATTATTTTGCGCGATATAAAAAAGTGAAATGTGCATCTTCCTTCAGATCATAACGTTCCATAACACCGATAAACTCCGCCTTTTACCTTGAGCACGCCTCTAGCCCGAGCTGGCCCGCTTTGGCCCAAGGTATTCGACGGCCGTTGGACCTGAGTAAGCCCCGATCAAGCCCCGGAAGTGACAGTGGAAACGCGACTGGCCCTGGCATGCACTAGCACGGCTCGGCCCTGGCCCTGCAGTGGAAACGCGGCTATTGTCATGTAACCTACCAGCGTCAGTTAAGTCACTTCACTGCCATTCATAAATCCTCTCCTGTGGCCTCATGGGATAGTAAAGTGTCCATTATATGCACACTTCAGAATCTCGTCGGAAGTAGTAGGTCATCCGGGTACTTCTCGCCTCTTTTTATGAGTACTTTGAATTCAGACAGACTTTTTTTCGCCTACTATATAGGGAAGTATGCGATTTCGGATGCAGTCAGACATTTCAACCCGGAACTCACATTTCAAAGGTGAATAACTGGCTCTAGCATTGTTTTTTTTAGAGAAACGAGTATGTGAACTTAACATGTTTCCTAAATATTTGCAAACATATGGTATTTGTATGCGTTAGTTCAGCCAAAAATATTACATACAGCACCTTTACAGTCTCCATGAATTCAAAATTGACCATACTTACTTTGTTTGCCTAAATTGATCGTTTTGTGATGAACAATTCATCCATGCAAGTCAATCCACACAAAAAAATGTTTTTGGCTTCAGAATCTTAAATTAAAATCTGAAATTTCCCCTCCCCTCTGCATTGGAGGACCTTCCCTGATGATGTCGGTTTGACGGTTTGGGTGTCTGCTTAACATCCGTAACCACGCCCCTCCAACTGACAGTAGACAGGCGGAATGAAAGCACCTACTTTTCTAGATCCAATCAGTGCTAGTTGGAAAAAAAGCCACGCCCGCTATTTTGCCTCATTTAGTATTCCGTTTCTCTCGGAAATACATCACAACACTGGAGAAAAGTCGTTTGCAACTTCCGGTTCACGGGGACTTTAATCTGGTATTACCGAATGTTATTTGGACATATTACGATAATACCATGGTTTTGGACATGTCTCTCAATTATATTCTTTGAAGTACCAATGTAAATACAATGGTACATGCATTTAATAATCACTTGGTTGGTACCATGGTAAATATCAAAGGGCTAGGGTATTATCTCATATCATGACTTTACAAAGCTACCAACACAGAACTTATCCAGGTAATGATTACAGAACAGTTCAATCAAAAACCGGTCCTTTTTAACCTCAAATTCAAGAATTAGGAAATTATATTTTGCTTAAAGAAAATAAAGCCTATTTTTAGTCTTCATTTGTTCAAGCAAAATATTCTTTCCTTTTAATTTTGCACTGAAATCTGACCAAGGCTGGTGTTCATGACATTCATTGTGTATGGTAACCAACTGTTGTGGGCCAGGTTGAATGATGCACTTATCTGAACATATTAAATCCGGTTGATCCCTGTACAGGTGCAGACCACTACCATGTGCATCTCCGTCAGTCTGAGCGGCTCTGTGGTGCTCGGCTGCCTCTTCGCCCCCAAGATCCACATCATCCTTTTCCAGCCGCAGAAGAATGTGACCACTCTGAGGGCCAAAGAAAACCGATTCTCCACGGCAGTCACCGCACCAAGCTCCACCTACTCACAAGGTAACCACATTCACTCCTAAAGCTTCAGCTAATGGTTATTGATCATTTCCTTTATTGCGATTATCTTTTTCTACAGCTTCAGCCTCTACTATAGTACCAACTGTGTGTAACGGGCGAGAAGTGGTGGACTCTACGACATCATCATTGTGAAGATGTATTTAAGCAAGATGGGGCCAATTTATATCACATCATCAAAATCAGGAGTTGAATGCAATTTCGTAGACTTGTGCTCTTTATCTTTATTATCTCATGATCTTATCCTGGATACCTATGCATCATTCTTGATGGTGTCCCAAATGATCCCGTGGTCCCCTCTATCTTGACCAAGCATGTTTTTGTCTTTCAGTTACACAAAGCTATTCTTTAAGAACAAGAGCTTGAAAGGACAAGGACCATTGTAAATGTGATTATGAATCCATGTGCCAATGAGCTAGTCTAGTAAATTTAAAGCCACTTGACAAGGGAATGGAAGTTGTTTTGAAGAAACATGACGCTGCAACTAGACTTGCCAATATGTGCCCTTTATGTACACTACAAAAGATGTTGACTAGTCTTAAGTAATGTTAACAGTAGACTTTGATTCCTCAGTCTTTATAACTGTATTTCGTTGGACTTCATCGATTCGTCGTTGGGGAAAGGCATGATAAACGAATGTTTCAGTCTCGTGATTACTACAACCACAGGACTTTGATCACCAATGAGACTTGCACAAAATATATTATGATTTTTTTATGTACCCCAGGGTATGTGATTTTAGATGCTGTATTCTCAGTAAATGGGAGACTGTAACCAATTTCTCGTTTTAGTTTGGTGGTAAAATAGTCCAATTTCATTTGGAGATGAGTTTGTCTTTTTAATGTTGTGGTATTAAGTCTCACGTTCAGTCCTCATTGATTAGTTTAGGTGTCATTGCAAGATGGAAAAACTAACTATATTATGTATTTCCCTTTTTTGAACTTGCATTAAATTCTTAGTTGTCAGTTTTGAGAAAAAAGTAGGTACCAATACAGATGTTTTAATGTGAATTTTGGTGAACCAGTCAGTGTTATACTTGTAATATATGTAAATAAATTCTTTTTAAAAAATTTAAAAATAAATCACTGACGTCTTCATTTGGCTCACCTCACTCCTCTACCAATCAATAAATGCATTATTTCATTTGAGTTTAACATGTAGACTCTACCACTAATACCAAATTTGTGCTTGTATGTAGAGCTGTAGACATAAGTAGCAAAACCGATAAACACAATAGAAATTTAATCAAAAGCTTCTCTTTTACACCATCTTCTGATATGTAAAGAAAACAAAAAGGCAACCAAAAGTTCTCCGATACCAAATTCAAATCCTAGATCAGGCCCCATTACTGGACCACTTCTTGCTGTTTCGCTTGTCTTTTCAGAGGAATGATATACAGTCCGTTCTTAGCTTCCTTTATTCTCCACCATCGGCCCAACCTGAAAAAGAACAAAAACAGGACACAATGAGCTAAAGAATGTCAACAGTGTAAATGCTACACACAAAGGACCAATTCACTTCACATTACTGCCATCTAGTGGTAGTTCACTGTTACTGCATAAAATCAGGCCTTGAAGGTACATGCATTGATTTTGTTACAATAAATGTAACAAGTAAAAAAATAAATGAATACAAATATTAATGTATTATATTATTAATACATTAAGAAAAAGTTATCCATCTACCTTTGAGTGACTAGTAGCTGAACTCAAGTTATCAAGATCACTAATAGCAAAATAGACCTCCTACATCCAGAAGATCAAAATGATGTGCAGGATATCGGTTTTTAATGACCAATACTATCAATATGATATTGATAGTTACTAAAACTTAGAGACCATAGCTGATAGGCTGCATCTGAAATCGCACACTTCCCTTTTATATACTAGGTGAAAAACAGTATGTGACAAAGGAAGCATGTCCGAATGACCCACACTTCATGTGAGATTCTGAAGTGTGCATACGATGAACACTTTACTATCCCATGAGGCCACGGGAGAGGATTTGTGAATGGCAGTGAAACGACGCAACATGATGAGGGCACAGCAAATGTAGCACGTCCAGATTACATTCAAACTAAATAGAACGTACTTTTTATTCAAAATAATTACCTACTCAAGAGTATGTGATTTCGGACAAAGCCGTAGTGTTGATATTTCCCATACAATTAAACCACTGATAAAATGCATACAAAATTGCTGAATTTAAATTTTGCAAATGGCACTACATGAAAAACAATCATTAGTGTCAATCAGCTTGGCTACGCCTAAAAACACTTCACCTGTGCTCCTGTCCAACTCCCGCCACAAGAAACTTCCCAGAGTTTGAGAACTTCAGACTGTTCACAAATCCAGTCTAAAAGAGAAATGATTAGCATTCATTATACTGCGGGTTACTGTAAAAGACATCATGTGTGGCCACTGTGCAGTTGAAAAATAGTGGTATTATGAACGGGTTCATTATTCCTCCTCTCCAGATGAAGTACGCCACTTTACCCACACACACACAAAAGGACGTGATTCAATAGCAGACGGACCGCAAGCTGTCTATTAGAGCTGTATGGATCTGTTCTGCTCACCACAGGGATGCTGAAGAGCGGCTCCAGGCCTCTGAATCCCTGCCCACACTTCCACAGCTGCACCGCTGAATTATGGGAGCCTGCGGAGGGACCACAATGATGTTGATGATAATCAGGCGTTTGGAGAGCAGTCTCGTATGGAAATACAGAAGGCGGAGTGCTTTGTGGACAAGGTCAAAGTGGAATGAGGACAGATTATGATGGTAATATTTGTACTTGAGGGTAATCATGTGTTTGTGAGACAAAAAAGCAAATGCGAGTTTGTGGGCGGCTGTAGATTTAAGTGCACTGGGTTTGTTGCCTGTGAGAGTGTGTGTGTGTGTGTGTGTGTGCACCTGATGCCACGGTGTCGGAGTTGTGCAGCGCCGCCACAGACGACACCCAGTATGGCTGCTCCAGACCCGTGTTGCCATGGCTACCGTGGGCTTTCTTCACTGTGCTCACCGGCTTCTTCTTATTAACCGTCCAAATAGAAATAGAGCTGGACAAAACCACAGAAGGGTGACATGTCATCACTTATGCATTAAAGCATGGTTTCTAAAGTTTTTTAATAACCGAAATCCTTTGAGCTAAAATATTTACTGAAATACCTCCTGAGATTTTAGTTAATATTTCAGTAATATAACAAATTTCACAATGTGAAAATTTGGTCTATTGATATTTATCATCTCAGGATAAATTATCTGCTTCCACTGAGCATAAAATCAGTGTTGCTTAAGTATTATGTATATACTATTATAGTATATACTGTATTTATAATTTGAATTAGTTTAAGTTTTAGTCATTTTGTCATATGCTTTTTTCCTTTGTATTACCGTAGATGTGTTATATATTGTATTATATTTAGCTTTTTTTTTTTTTTTCAGTTTTAGTAATATTAGCACCTAAACTTGTTTGTTAGTTGTAAGGCAACATTTTAAATTTTCATTTAAGTTTTTTAATATTAAGTATTATTTCATCTTTATTACAATGACCAAAAACGATTGTTAATATGTTTTTACCAGTGTTATTGTTAACTAAAACTAAGTAAATGCAATTGAGAAGATCAATGATAGTGTAGCATAATGTAATAATGATTATTATTAATGAAAGTTATGCACTTTAAAAAAAATCCAGCTGATTTGAAAAAGGCTGAATCTGAAATCGTCCCCTATACCCTTAAACAGGGCGCTATTTGAAGGGACAGCCATTTGTAGTGGTGTCCGAAACCATAGTGGACGTTATTGAGTGCACTCATTCAATCCCACAATGCACCGCAATAACAAGCGTACAACCAATGTACACGCCACGCCTAGAGATGCCCATAATGCTCTGTGAGAGTCACGTCCTGAATAAATTCCTACATCTTTCCGGCGCACTCAGTGTTCCAACAATTCCCTCGCTCGTTTTGATTCACGCTTTCAAGTGGATTATATTAGTGGACTAACGTAGGGAATAGTAAATGAGGGTATAGGGGGCGATTTCTTACCCATCGTCTCCACCAGTGACCATGTGTTCTTCATTAATAAGCTGGACACAATCAATGGAGCCCCTTCAGACAGACAGAGGACATGGACAGAATCATCATTATATACAGGAAGGTGAAAATAATTCATCCTTAGATATGACAAAAATAATGAAATCATAACTGTTGATGTGGCTAAGCCCAAACTCTGCTCTACTGCTTTCATCGGGGAAGTTGAGGTCATAGTCACAACTGCAAACTCACTCGTGTCCGTGAAACACTAGCTGTGATTCTTCTGCAATTTTCCACACTCGGACTGTTCTGTCCCGTCCTCCTGCGGTCACACATCTCTCTCTGCTCAAACAGTCCAACCCAGTGATCATGTCCTGGTGGCCGAACCTGACGAATAAACACAAATGAACTTTGTGAGTAACGAGCAAGTACAGTTCTCTTTCTTATAATACTCATAACAGCTGGTATACCTACAGGGTTTCTACATAAGCGTTCTCGTCCACACTCCACACTTTTATTGAGCGGTCATGTGATGCGCTGTAGAGGGTATGAGTCCCTCGTCTAAAGGCTAAACCCTGTGGAGGAAGCAGAAGCGCTTCGTTAAATTCAGTTAAATGAGTACAAACAGCAAGTAAATGAAATAAAAGCTTGGAATTTCCCATCATCTAAAGCAGGGGTGTCCAATCCTGCTCCTGGAGGGCCGACGTCCTGCAGTTCAGCAACACACTTGCCTGGAAGTGTCTAGTGTGTCTGAAGACCTTGATTAGAAGGTTCAGGTGTGTGTATTAACTGTGGTAACAGGGTATCTGCACACTTTTTAAAGTCAAATGTAAGGCTTTTTAAGACCTTTTTAAGACCTGAAGAAATCAAAATGAATACCTTACATTAGGGGTGCGCAATATTGACAAAAATATGTCTCAATATTTTCAAAGTTTTGTTGATGATAATTAGATGATATTTTACTGATTGTGTTTGTGTACTGGTACCATGGCTGGTTGTTGACAGCTGACTCACGAAGATATTCATATTTTTCATATTCTATGCAGTGGTCAGTTCACAGCAGTGAAAGAAATTAACATTTTTTATTAAAGGGCAATATTTGCAACCTTAAATTGAGTTCCAGGGGCATTTTCACCCATATATGGACTTTTTTTTTTTTTTTTACCTAGAGGTATGCATCACCTTTTATGTCAAATTCTAACATTCAAATTAAATTATATTAGAATAATAACACAATACCACTGTTACCAGTTAAATTAAATCATTAAATCAAAATCCATCTTTGCAGTGCAGAGGAGACACAGAAGCAGCATCAGAACTGGCATTAATATATTTATACTCCATTTACAATTGCATGAATAAAGCTATGATATATTCAATTCTTTCAATTCTTAATTCAATATTTAAATATGAACTGATTTCTAATTGCAACATTTTAATTACAGGGTTTAAATGTGAAACTAAAACTGCCAGTAGGTGGCGGCAAGTCACTGTCTCAGGGAGTCATTCATTCATTCAACCGATTTGTTCAAACGGCTGATTCATTCAGGAACTGCAAGTGATTGTTCATTGAATCACTAAAATGATTCGTTCAAAACGCGGATTTCAGTCAAGAAATCATCGCTGTCTTTTGCATTGAGACTCTGCTACGGTTTCATTTTGAAATTCTCGTCAGCGAAATAAAGGGAAAACAAACAATATTGTTTATAAAATGTAACAATGTTAATTTAACTGTTATATAAAATAAATATCATATTTGCTATTGTGCACGGAAAACAGCCCTCTTGCTGATGTAATATTGTATGATAACAACATATGATATATAAAATACAAAAACTTTATACGTCTATTAGTGAACATACCTATAACTGCACTGACACATCACGCAGTGAAAGCAAGCATGAGAGACAAATGCAATGTCAGCTCGCAGTGCGCCCTCGTACATAGTTAACGTTAAAGTAAAACAATGATTACAATATCATAAGACAATACACATCGCACACCACTACGCACATAAAGAATGAACTTACAATTGAACTGAAATTAACCAGCTTTCTTCTCCTCTCCTTCTGTTCCGTGTGCAGGAGACAGACGTAATGCTGGCGCGAATGTGACGCGCAATGTCACGTGAACGAGCAAATCCACAAAGAACGAATAATAAATAAAAAAGTACGCTAATTAGATAGTTTTAATTTGGAAAACATTTAGATATGTCTAACTCAAATTGCCATCGAAAATTTAAAACCTTTCCTAAGTAAAAATAAGACTTTAAGACTTTTTAAGGCCATAAATTTTCAAAATCTAATTTAAGACTTTTTAAGGACCCGCGGACACCCTGGGTAAAGCTAAACTCTACAGGACAGTGGATTGGACACTGATCTAGTCATAATGATTCATTAAAAACAAACTCAGGTCAGAGAACGCATGTGTCCATAAGAGATCTTGTACTCACTGATACAGCGCCTCTGTGTCCTATAAACTTGTACACATGTTTACATGTCACCGGATCCCAGATCATGATGAGTTTATTCATGTCCCCACTAGCCTAGAAAATAAAAAAAATATATTAAATTGCAATGAATTGACAAACTGTAACTGAAAAGAAAAAAATTATATATATATATATATATATATATATATATATTAGGGCTGTCACTTTACGTTCGAAAATCGATTGCACAATCGATCGGACCAACCAACACAAGTATCGAAAACGAAAATAGGGAATCGATTTTATTTATTTATTTTGACCAGAAATGTGTTTTAGGTGGACAGATCAACACAGCACACAGAACATGTAGGATGTTGGAAAATAACAATGTCTTTTCTGTTCACCAAATGCTTTTTAATATTCGCTATTACTTCAATGCAAGTGAACAAGCGCGCCGTTATGTGTTGCTCAGTGACGTGTGTGTTCAAGTACGCCAGAAATGCGCAGATTCTGCAATACGCTGTATTTAATATATCATGATCTCACGAGTTGCGTATTTGCGCTAAATCCGCGCAGATTTGGCTAACAGCAACTTTCCCAGCAAAGTGAGTAAACACAGAAACACGCCAGATTGGCTCGTGATCTGACAGCGTTTCCCGCCAAAGTTAATTTTTACCCGCATTTGGCGGGGCGAGGGTGTTAATCTCAAACCCTGAATGTTGCGCTCCTGTTTGTCATTGTGCACGAAACTTCACGCCAATAAATCATCAGGAATATTGCTGACTTGTGCGTCTCAAGCGCCCTCTTTACGCTCGTCCTAATGCCTGTTAGGTGTCCGTGGATTTGCCTATATTTGGTGTTGAAAATGGAAACGTCTTTAGACATGGAAAATCGATTTTACAATCGATTCAATGAACACTAAGGTCTCAAAAATCGAACAGGATTTTTTCACAAAAGTGACAGCCCTAATATATATATATATATATATATATATATATATATATATATATATATATATATATATATATATATATATATATATATATATGTTAATCAATATTATTATTATTCTAATTACTCTTAAAAAATGCAATCCAGAAATATAAAATTATTAAATTCATACATGACAGACAGACAGATAGATATAGGTTTAACATTCTAAGTTTGGGGTCAGTAATGTTTTTGATACAAGTCTCTTCTGCTCACCAAGGCTACATTTACTTGATTAAAAATACAGTAAAAACAGTAATATTGTGAAATATTTTTAGAATTTAAATTAACCGTATTCTATTTAAAATGTTTTTTTTTCCTTTGATGGAAAGCTGTATTTTCAGCATCATTACTCAATCTTCAGTTACATGATCCTTTAGAAATCATTCTAATATGCTGATTTGCTGCTCAAAAAACATTTCTTATTATTATCAATGTTGAAAACAATTGTGCTCCTTAATATTTTTGTGGAATGAAAAGGTTGTTTTAAAGGATTCTTTGATGAATAGAAAGTTCAAAAGAACAGCAAATGTTTTCTAACATAAATTCGTTTCCACTTTTGATCCATTTAATGCATCCTTGCTGAATAAAAATATTAATTTCTTTAAAAACATACTGACCCCAAACTTTTGACCGGTAGTGTATACATATACACAGATACAAATTCCTCTAAGTCTAAAACATTAATAGAACTTAATGAATTTCAATAAATTGTTATCTTGGGGATGAAAATATTAGTGCATGGAAACAAAAATAAAGCCAGCGTAATTCTAACCCTCAAATTATTTGCAAAACACCTTGGGTTAAGGAAAAATTAATGAAAAGAAAACTGATAACTAATATGACCAGTGAATCCCAGCAGACCAACACTAGCACATCTCCTCTCACCAGGTATTTCCCGTCAGATGATATGGCCATACACAGGACGTGAGCGGTGTGTCCCACGTGACGCTCCTCTGTTCCCTTCCTTCCTCCTGCAATCCTGTGCACCTTCTTTCCACTCTCCGCCTCCCCTGAAGATCATATACAGCACTCATTCAGAAGAACACACTCTACAACACAAGCATTAACGTCAACTCAGTCAGTCGGAAATGTAGAGCGTTAAAGCGGAGCACAGTTGACCCGTCAGACTCACATTTGATGATCGAGCAGTCTTTGCTCGCAGAGAAGATGTATTTCTCATCTGGGGTGATGACGAGACATGTGACAGATAGTTTGTGTCCTCTCAACAACCTGACCTCTTCTGGGTCTGGAGCTATGAGCTAGAGGAGACGTCAGGGTGATGTCATACAGAGAAAGTAACAGTGGCAAATAATTAAAGATATAGCATCTGCACAGCGGCTTATGAAAAACATCACTCACGTCTTTGGCTATCAGTCTTTGTAGTTTGCCTTTCTGTTCAAGCTGTGGAAGATGAATAAAAACAAGTGATTAGAGGAGAACAGGAATAATTACTACACTCAAATGTTACATTGGTAATCATTTTATGCACAATTCACTCAGTGTAGCCATATATAACGCCCTCTAAAATAAAAGTTTTAGTAAGAATCGACAGATTTTAAAAACAATTTTAAAGGGTTAGCTCACCAAAAATGTTTAATTCTGTCATTAACGTGCGCTGGAGATTTATATTTTGTAAATAAAGTGGTAAAGCACTTCAAAGTCGCTTCATAAAACTGATTAAACCGCTGGAGTCACTTTTATGATGTCTTCACTACCTTTATGGGCCTTGAAATTGGTAGTTGCGTTGCTGTGACAAAAAGCTTTCAGATTTAATCCAAAAGATCTTCATTTGTGTTCAGAAGATGAATGAAAGCCTTACGGAGTAAATGATGACAGAATTTTAATTGTGGGGTGAACTATCCCTTTAAGTTAGAAATTTAATTGACAAGTAATGCTGTCAAAAATATCTGATGCAACATTTTAAAGGATTATGCTAAGGATTTCCTGAATAAATGGGCAAAAAGTGTGACATCACACGGTCTACCACGCTTAGGTTAAAGACTTGATATCAAATAGCAAACGATAAGTTTGTGAAGAATGCCAGTGGATTTTACCAGATCATCCTGCAGTCTTCCAGCTATGAGATCCGCTTCAAACGATTCCTCCTCAGCTTTCTTATCCTCTGTCAAACACAGCACAGAGAACACGGGTTGAGAAAACAGTGGGAATGTTTGAGTCTCGTGTGGATGATGATGATGATGATGATGATGATGATGATCTTACACACCTTCCTCTCTCAGCTGATCTAGGTAAAGTTTGGCCAGGCGAAGTTTCTTCTCTTGCGGCGTCTCCTCGATCTCGTCGTCTTCATTGTCCGGTTGTTTTCTGCTTGGTTCAGCTCTGCAGTAGAAATGCCATATGCGATTTGATTTGATTTAAGAAAACTACAAGACATCAGCGTTCATCTACCACAACACACTGAGTTACCTTACCTTTCATTTTCTGAGTCACTCGATATTTCTTCATCCGCTCGTTTATTGAACTTTTTTGATCTCCCTTTGCCATCATCTGCATTACTCTAACATTGATATACATATGTTAATGTTTTTGTACAATATAAAAGAAAAAAGCTTAAAATAACATTATGAAAGCTGAAAAGATAAATACAAACTCATTTCTCAATGCACTCATCTAAACATAAACGTACCTTTCTTTTTAAATCTCCTTTGTTGACAGCCGCAGAGATTACCCTTTTCTTTATAAAGAAAGATGACATGATGACGCTTAAAACTACTTGTTAAAATAACGTAATTCAGGATTGACTGCGTTTATTTTCCGAGGCTAGCATGCCACTCACATGGTCACAAACACACGCTTCCTGTAGTTCTTCTTCTCGGGTGGTTTACGTGTGTGTGTTTGCGCTACAGCGTAGCCGAATGGAGAGACGATACATTACAGCGACCGCTTCAAATCAGCTGCTGTGTGATATATAACTGCATACCTGTGGGACAGAAACTATACGGAATAATAATAATAACAATTCATAAAATAATATACACAAATATATACATTAAAAACACAAGTATAATAATGGTGATAAATGATAATACATAAGATTATATACACACAAAAATATGCGATAAAAAGCATAACTGCTACTAATAACTATTATAAATAAAACACACACACATATACAGTATACACACTAAAATGCATAACTAAGTATATTACTCATAATATTAATACATCAAATAAAATATACACATATATGCAAACATATGTAATAAAAACACATAAGTATGCTACTAATAATAATACATTATAAATTAAATTAAATGCACGCTACAAACATATACACACATAATAATAATATATTTCACATATATTTTATCAATAGGCATATTAACAACTTTATTATTATTGTAATTATTTATTATAAATGATGTAACTTATATTCTATTCAATTCACTTGTATTTGTATTACATATGTTTGTGCATAATATTTGTGTATTTTTATTGTATTTAAGTGTGAGTGACTGTTGCCACTGGTGACTCTCTCTCTCTCTCTCTCTCTCTCGTTGAATGTACCTGCAGCTCTCGGGCTCCTCAGTGAGGGGAACTGACAATGACTCTGTCCACAGAGGATGAGTCTCCTAATGGACTGACCAGCACATCATGTACATCTGCCTCTGTAATGTCTTCCGCTTGTCTAAAGTGCAAAGAGCGCGGAGCCAAACACAACTCCATCAAGCTCTGCGCACCACAGACAGAGTAAGTGCTGGATGAACTCGACACACTCGTCATGACCGACTGACAGATCCAGGATTTTGGGACATTTAATGATGATTGACCAGACTTAGTTGATGGACTTCAGGTGAGATTGTTTTATTGTCATGCTTTACTGTTTGTTTTAAACATTCAGCTTATTACTATAAAAATGCTGTCTCATAATTTATAGTCCCAAGTGTTAAAGGTTGAAATAATCCATGTATTCTCAGTAAACAACAAATTTGGCATAATTGATCATATGCTGGACAACTACAGAAATGCTTAATGATTCATTTTAAAAAGTTTTTTTTTTTTGGTTATTTAAAACCATAAACATTGTAGAGCACAGAATCCAAGTGCTTAGTTATCCTTTCTGATTTATTTTTGTATAATGCAACAACACATTTAGAATAAGTTTCAACGCATGTTCATGTTGAGGTGTGGTTGTGTGTTTATGTTAAACTACATAATAAAAGCAGGGCATCTCTTTCATAACCCAAAACCTGCACATTGCACATCTGTTTATTATGACCAGACAATCTCGGCTGAGCAGAGAGAGATTACTGGCCGAGAAAACATGCCAGGATTAAAAATGTAAGTCACTGGTTTGTCTGAATAAGGGGGGAGGGGGACTGTAGAAGTGTAATTTGTTTATTTCTAAAAATAAAAAAATAAAAAAGTCATCCACATTTCACCAAGAAACTTCCTCTGAAGTTATTTTTCGCTGTGAAAATGGGGGTAGTGCCAGGTTAAGGCATTAACAATCCATCCAAGATAAACAAACTGATTAACTTAAAACACGCGGGTACGTTCTGTGCAGCCGTAATGGTGGTGATGTAATCCAGCCGCTGTGCTTTTTCATGCCAAATTTCTCTGCATTCATTTTCTAGCCCTTAGGGACACGTGCTGATGAGCTGTGACTATAAAAGATGCTTTATGATTATTGGCATGAAATGAGTGGAGGAGATCATAATAAAGCTTGGCTGGTCAACAGAAGTACCGATACTGAAAAAAAAAAGAAAAAAAGAAAAATTACTTTCATGCTTAGTGGAGACATTAAAGGGTTAGTTCACCCAAAAATGAAAATTAAGTCATTAATTACTCACCCCCATGCTGTACCAACCCCGTAAGACCTTCGTTCGTCTTCGGAACACAAATAATGATATTTTTGATTAAATGTGACAGCTGGATCACTCCTCCATAGGCTGCCTAAGGGAATGAAACCTGACGGCCCAGAAAGTCAATGAAGAAAATGTTTAAATATTCCATGTCACAACAGTGGCTCAACTATAAGTTTATCAAGCGACGAGAATACTTTTTGTGGGGAAATAAAACAAAAATAACGACTTTATTCGACTATTCCTTTTCTTCCTTGTAGGCCTGAAACGAGACTTCGAGAGATTTCCACGACGCATGCGCGAGAATTGCGATCTCCTTCAACTACTTCAGTTAAGTTCTCGCGCATGCATCGTGGAAATCTCTCGAAGTCTCGTTTCAGGCCTACAAGGAAGAAAAGGAATAGTCGAATAAAGTCGTTATTTTTGTTTTATTTCCGGACAAAAAGTATTCTCGTCGCTTGATAAACTTATAGTTGAGCCACTGTTGTGACATGGAATATTTAAACATTTTCTTCATTGACTTTCTGGGCCGTCAGGATTCATTCCCTTAGGCAGCCTATGGAGGAGTGATCCAGCTGTCACATTTAATCAAAAATATCATTATTTGTGTTCCGAAGACGAACGAAGGTCTTACGGGGTTGGTACAGCATGGGGGTGAGTAATTAATGACTTAATTTTCATTTTTGGGTGAACTAACCCTTTAAGCGTTAAAAGTTTCACCAAAGCTGCATTTATTTGATCACAAACATACAAATGAAATGTGATTGCATTTTTAAATAACTGCTTTCTATTTTAATATATTTTAAAATGCAATTTATTCCTGTGATGCAAAGCTGAATTTTCAGCATCAGTGTCACATGATCCTTCAGAAATCATTCTAATATGCTGATTTGCTGCTCAAGAAACATTTCGTATCATTATCAATGTTGAAAACTGTAACAATGTTAAAGTCTTTACTGTCACTTGATCAATTTAAAGCGTCCTTGCTGAAGAAAAGTATTATTATTATATATATATTTTTTTATCTTACTAATCATATATAGATGACATATATATAAAAATGTTTCGACTTTTTTGGCACCTACAACAAATGGCTTACTTAAATTTGTCTCTACATTACACACGTCATCTTAAGAGTTTGTGATGAGGAGTTGTCTAGGCATTACAGTGACAGTACAGTAAGTGACATCAGTGAGATGATGTCTGAGGCAGTGTGAGAGTGATTATGTCCACAGTGAAATCTGTGGCGTGAGCACATTGTAGTGATGTGCAGGTGACAGTGAGCTCATGCTAATGCTAATGCCAGAGAAACCCCAGCAGCTGCAGCCAAACAAGTGAGCTCATTATGCTCCGCTTCAAAAGGTTAGAGCACCACGAGCACCATGAATTATTCCAACTGATCAAGCCTCTCTCGCTTTCTCGATGTTGAGCCACGGGTCCAAAAAAAGAATCATGATAATGCACTGGACATGATATGCTAATAACCTGCTGATTTAGACATGTTGCTAAAAGTACTATGCTATCAACTGTTTCAGTAAATGATGCTACGGATGCCATTTTGGACACCATAATGGTAATACCATGGTATTCTTTGACAGAGTTGAAGTATACCATGATACAGTATATAAATATAGTACTGTTATATAGTACATCTGACGCATCACTGTACCATGGTACTGCCATAGTATTTTTAGGCCCTAAACATAAGCAAAAACATATGTAGAGGTGTTGAACTTTTTTGAAAGATCAAGCATTAAAAAATACAAAATGTATCATAGCTTGCTTTTGACTTCAGTCAAGAACTTTTTACTTCATTTTAAAACTTTGGTCAACCAGCATTGTTCGGGTGTGTTACACAGTCAAAAGCATTTATAATACTTAATTTTGTAACTAATTTTCTATTTATTTTATTTGTGTTTTACTGCATATGTGTATATATTATGCACTTAGTAGTTTTTTTTTTTTTTCCAGTTTTTCTGTGTTTTTTATTTTATTATTATATTTAATTTAGTTAGCCAAAGGCACAAAAAGAGACAACCGTACATTTAACCTATTATCAAAAGTGAACAACAAGCAATATGCCTCCAAGCAGAAGTTATAAGAAAATAGCAATAAAAGAGCCCAAATGTGAATACAGAGTAAGAAAATTAAATAATAATAATACTTTAGTTATTTTATAATAATACACTATTTAATCTGGATATGAATTATTTAATAAAAATGAAAAAGCACGTGATTTCCAAAGGGAACTATACAGTTTTTTTAAAACAAGTTAAAAAAACAACAACATCTGAAATCATTTAATGCGCATTAAAATTGGTAAACTTGTTGTTGTCGACGTGTTCAAATGTAGTTATACTGATTTTGTGTTTTATATTATTCTTTCAACAGCACTGACCTTTGACCTCCAGCCAATGAGTCCCCATTCCTGACTGGTGGAAGATGGAGAAGCCTGTGTTTCTGCTTTGTGTTGGGTGCGCTACACTGTAAACAATGGAGGTGTCTGGATTACCTCCGGCAGCAGAGCTTAACGAAACTGAACTTAATGAGACATTGAGTCATGGCCACCATATGCATCTGGCTCCCAGCATGCAGTTAGGGAGCATGTCTAACCCACAATCTCGTTTACGAGACACGTCGGGGCTCGTAGTCATGGTGACTCTTAATGCAGTGGCACTCTTGGCCAACAGCGGTGTACTCGCAGTAGTAGTGAAAGTCCCCCACCTCCGCAAGTTCAGTTTGGTGTGTCACCTCTGCATCGTGGATTTGCTGTGCGCTGCCCTCCTCATGCCTCTCGGCATCGTCTGCGGCTCGCCCTTCTTCGCCGGCGTCATCTTCTCTGTACTCGAATGCAGACTGTACATATTCCTCAATGCCTTTCTCATATCTGCCTCTATCTTTACGGTTACTGTGATTAGTATCGAACGCTACTTCTACATCGTGCACCCCATGAGGTACGAGGCTAAAATGACCCCTTGGTTGTCCGCAGCTGTGATGGGACTCGTCTGGGTGGCGTCTACTTTACTGGGACTTGCTACCGTCTTCGGATGGCCCAGTTATGGAAGTAGAAGCTCCATTGCCGCAACCCACTGCTCTCTCCATTGGAGCCACAGCGGACACCGCCGAGTATTTGCTATTTTGTTCTGCACGGTTTGCTTTTGCGTGCCAGCCGCCATTATCATTGCCGTCTATGGGCACGTCTATAAAGTCGCCCACACGGCTGCCCGGGAAAGGGGGCCGATCCCGAGCTGGACGATGGCGACCGCTCATCCGAAGCGTCGGTCTGATTCCGTCAACAGCCAGACTACAATCATCACCACCAGCACGAGCATCCGGAGAAGTCCGGTCCCTCGCAGGAAGAAGAGAACACTGGTTGGCGGGAAAGCGGCACTTACTTTAGCCATCATCGTGGGTCAGTTCCTGCTCTGCTGGCTGCCTTACTTTGCCTTCCACCTGCATCTGTCGCTGGGATTCTCTCACAGTACCTCAGAAGAAGCTGAGGGACCCGTCACCTGGCTGGCGTATTCCACGTTCGCGGTAAACCCGTTTTTTTATGGGCTGCTGAACCGTCAGATCAGGGAGGAGTTGTGTAAGATGCTCTTGTGTTGCCGATCGGTCGGCAGGCCAGTGCGGCCCTCGGTTTCGGGCCATGAACGTTCAGGCCAAGAAGACTTTTTTCACTTTTTGCACAGAAGCGGCGACAGGGACGGGGTCAGATGCAGCTACCACATGGCTACACCGAGGAGCACGCTGGACCAGACTAGTTTTAGGATACCGGGGCAAATACCAGAAGAAATTACCTAAAACATTCATGAGATTTTCATGACATTGAGGAGTTACTCAAAAACATTCCTATTCATAATCATTTCTGTGATGCATTTTTATTACTTTACAAATGATGGGTTTTTTTTGGGCTTTTTAGCTTTTCTTTAAAGACAGCATGAGATGAAAATTCTCCCTGTCTATTTTCTAAATGCATGTTATTGATCTTGTTGTGAACGATTCATCCATCCCAGGGATCAACAGTGCATCCTCAACTCGCAGTTGTGCTAAAATAGTCAAATGTACACTCACCTAAAGGATTATTAGGAACACCTGTTCAATTTCTCATTAATGCAATTATCTAATCAACCAATCACAAGGCAGTTGCTTCAATGCATTTAGGGGTGTGATCCTGGTCAAGACAATCTCCTGAACTCCAAACTGAAATGTCAGAATGGGAAAGAAAGGTGATTTAAGCAATTTTGAGTGTGGCATGGTTGTTGGTGCCAGATGGGCCGGTCTGAGTATTTCACAATCTGCTCAGTTACTGGGATTTTTACACACAACCATTTCTAGGGTTTACAAAAAATGGTGTGAAAAGGGAAAAACATCCAGTATGCGGCAGTCCTGTGGGCGAAAATGCCTTGTTGATGCTAGAGGTCAGAGGAGAATGGGCCGACTGATTCAAGCTGATAGAAGAGCAACTTTGACTGAAATAACCACTCGTTACAACCGAGGTATGCAGCAAAGCATTTGTAAAGCCAAAACACGCACAACCTTGAGGCGGATGGGCTACAACAGCGGAAGACCCCACCGGGTACCACTCATCTCCACTACAAATAGGAAAAAGAGGCTACAATTTGCAAGAGGTCACCAAAATTGGACAGTTGAAGACTGGAAAAATGTTGCCTGGTCTGATGAGTCTCGATTTCTGTTGAGACATTCAGATAGTAGAGTCAGAATTTGGCGTAAACAGAATGAGAACATGGATCCATTATGCCTTGTTACCACTGTGCAGGCTGGTGGTGGTGGTGTAATGGTGTGGGGGATGTTTTCTTGGGACACTTTAGGCCCCTTAGTGCCAATTGGGCATCGTTTAAATGCCACGGCCTACCTGAGCATTGTTTCTGACCATGTCCATCCCTTTATGGCCACCATGTACCCATCCTCTGATGGCTACTTCAAGCAGGATAATGCACCATGTCACAAAGCTCAAATCATTTCAAACTGGTTTCTTGAACATGACAATGAGTTCACTGTACTAAAATGGCCCCCACAGTCACCAGATCTCAACCCAATAGAGCATCTTTGGGATGTGATGGAACGGGAGCTTCGTGCCCTGGATGTGCATCCCACAAATCTCCATCAACTGCAAGATGCTATTCTATCAATATGGGCCAACATTTCTAAAGAATACTTTCAGCACCTTGTTGAATCAATGCCACGTAGAATTAAGGCAGTTCTGAAGGCGAAAGTGGGTCAAACACAGTATTAGTGTGGTGTTCCTAATAATCCTTTAGGTGAGTGTATTTAGGAGCACATTTCAACAGGTTTGGGAAATGTAAAGTCATAAAAAGTCTTAAATGGTATACCAAACATCTTAATTATCATTTTAAAGGGCCACTGAAGTGCCTTGGAACGTGCAGCTTTTTATGATGCGTTGACGTAATTTCCACTGAAACAGGAAGCTAAGGCGGGACGTATTGAATGACTCCTCCCCCTTTGTCAAGTCGTACTTGACAGCACCATGGAAGCGAATGATGATGATACGTTGGATTCAATAGTAGAGGTTTGAATAAATTCTAGCCATTTCATTCTTAGCCATCGTACAGTTGGAAAACGCAACCGAACACACATCTCCAACCCATATTTCTCCGTGACGTGTCAATAGTCGCTTTGGCCAGGTGGTATTTATAGCATAGGGGGCGGGACGCTTTAGATTCTAGAGAGCATTTGATTGGACAGATGTGATGAGAAGCTGAAGTCCGCGAAGCATAAAAATCCATGATCCATTTTAGCGGAAGTGAGGGACTTTAAGTTTCGAATGCCTATATCTCCTAAATGCGAATTTTGTCATTGTTTTGGAACACGCCAGCTTATTTATAACCTTAAGGCTAACATATTCATACTAAAAGCTAAAAGTAATAATTTTCTAAATATCTGGGATGGAAAAACAGGAATTGCGACACAATGAACAACAAATCCCTTTAATCCAATCCACAGCCATTGAGAGCCAATGGCTCTGATCCAATTACAATTCTTCCTAGTGGTGACTCCGCCTACATGTTTACAAACACAGAGCTGATTATGGTTTGAATGGCATTATGAACTGAAATGACCTATTTGTTCCCTAAACTTTTAATGTCATCAAGCATAACCAACCTTTAAATTAAAGATAGTCAGGGTAGATGCCATATTTAATTCACATATCGGCCTACAACATTTGTTGTAAAAATGACCTCTCAGCTTTGTTATGGCATCAGTCCTCCTGACTAAGGTTTATTAACATATTCGAAATTTTCTAAAAACTTCAGCTTTTTTAGCATTACAGAGAACACCCTTTTCTACTGCAGTATTTACTTTCTTTAAAAAGTGTTTTTTTTTACTTTCTTTAAAAACTAAAACGTTTTTTGAATCAATACATATTTATTTCTATTATTTATAATGCACTTGGCTATCTGCTGTATTTCTTTTCTATTGTAGATATCTCACACATGCATGGGATGAAGTAAGAAAGCCAGATTGTTTGGTTGTATAATAAAGACACTATAGTCACAGAAAGCTTGACAGATGCTGATTCAGTTGAATGCAGCATATGTTGAGTTGTGTTGCGTTAACAGCTCATTGTGCTGATTTTATCCTTATTTTGAATGGTGTGCTATATGGAGCCACCCATTACATCACACAGTGTACTTATTTGCAGCTTCTTTATTTATACAAAACAATGTGACCATTACTGTCTTTTGTTGTCATGGAGATGGATAAGAGCTATATCCATGTTTTTATGGGAGGATGGTACTGTATAGAGCTGGTTTCTTGCCATTGTTTATTCAGATGTACATCTTCATGCAGGCTAATAGTTTACTCCACAGAGTCAACAACAGCCTGAAGTTTAAGCCACATCATTATCAGTAACTAACATTATTTATCATTTAAAACGGTTGGGGTCAGTAAGATTTTTTGTAAAGAAACTACTTTTTCTGCAAAAGATGCATTAAATTGATCAGAATGCCAGTAAAGACATTTAATGTGTTATAAAAAAATCTATTTATAATAAATGCTGTTCTTTTGAACTTTCTATTCATCTAAGAATCAACAGTTGTGCTGCTTCATATTTTTTGTGGAAACTGATACACTTTTTAATGATTCTTAGATGAAGCAGCACAACCGTTTTTAACATTGATAATAATAAGAAATGTTTCTTGAGCAGCAAATCATCATATTAGAATGATTTCTGAAGGATCGTGTGACACTGAAGACTGGAGTAATGATGCTGAAAATTCAGCTTTGCCTCACAGGAATAAATTACATTTGAAATATATTATCATGGAAAACAGCTATTTTAAACTGTAAAAATATCCCACAATATTACAGTTTTACTTTTTACTATATTTTTATAAATGCAGCCTTGGTGAGCAGAAGAGACTTCCTTCAAAATCATAAAAAAAATCAAAAAGTATTCGTATATTTTTACTCATTCTCTGATATTCTTGTTCTCCTGTGTTTGAAAATCCTGTGACTTAGGCTATGCCAAGTACGTATTATAGAACAGTAAATCTGCCAGTTTCACAGTATTCGTGTCGTGTGGCAACTATTTAAACAGATGGTTTTAGCTGAATTCTATGTAGTTTAGATCAGTTCAGCTCTCAGTATATCATCTGAAAGCATGTTTCATGTAATTATAGCTCCTTCATTTTTAGGGACATGTTTTTCATTCAAATGGGAGATTTGAATGCAGATTAGACTTAACGGATAAAGCAAACTAAAACAGGGCGGCTGCCAAAATAATGTTTTTAAAAAGCGATGATCCAACCGCACAATCCAAACTGAGCAAAGGTGAACTGGACAAAATGTTACAAACTGGGCATGAGATTAAACAATGAAGGTGATTAATATGAGAGCTTTCCGTAATGAAACACCACGAGGACATCTGACCATTATAGTACAGATGATGAAACAGATGAAAAATATCACTGAAGAATGAACCTTTGAACTCAGCCACCGAGCAACCAACCAAAACACCCTAGCAACCACATTAGCAACACTCACAACACCCTATCATAGCGGCTAGTTTTGCAAAGGCAACATCGCTCACATTTCTTCAGAAAATGTAAAAATCGATTTAGCAACAAAAATATTTCTGTTTTCTCAAAGGCAATACAAATGTATAAAAAATCAAGAACATGTAGTAATAAACAGTATGAATTAACGTGAGAGTGAACATTTTCGGGATTTATTGTTATGCATTTAGTATTTGCTACGAGATCAGCTGTTGGGTTATAATTAGAAACCAATGATCTGCCAATGGCTTTAACAGTGAAACGCATTTTCCTAAAAGCATACTGTGAAATCTGCAAGAATTTCCCAAACGCAAACAGAGGGGGTCGCTATTGAGCGCGCGCGCTGTGTGTGTGTGTGTGTGTGTGTGTCTGTGTGCTTTTGTTTTTGTGATATACAAGGACACAAATGTGTATAATGACATGCATATTACACTGGTATTCCAACTTACACGTGATATATGAGGACATTGCATGAGTCCTCATATTTCAAATAGCTTAAAAAAAAAACATAAAAAACAATGTGTTTGTAAAAATGCAGCATGTTTCCTGTGATGGGTAGGTTTAGGGATAGGGGCAGTGTAGGGGGATAGAATATACAGTTTGTCCAGTATAAAAGTCATTACGCCTATGGAATGTCCTCATATATCACAAAAACACAGCTGTGTGTGTGTGTGTGTGAGAACATTAAATGGCAAAAAAGCAGTTTTGCTATTGGATATTGCTAGTTCTGTCCAGTTTTATTTTGTGATACCATTAAAGGTATTGTAGGTAGGAATTTTATTAAAAAAAACTTTTTTCCAAATTTGTTTAAACTTTCTGCATATATCATTGCATAATTAAAATGTAAGTACTCTGAAAAAGAAAGTATAAAAATCGAGTGTCTGTAGACCTCTCACGACTGTTTTAAAGACAGCTCATTTCCATTCACGTCACCACCCCTCCCTTCTGGGCTCCTTCCAAAGCCACGCCCCCAAAACACATGAACGCGCAACTCCGACCGCTGAGCTGAAGACTATGGCAAGCCCTTTTAACATTTAAAAGCTAAGTTTGACTATCCGGAATTAACATTGTAGATATCAACAACGTCTTTCTGACTAGTCATAATTACATTTTGGATAGTTTGTATTATCATTTAAGATATCTGTAACGTAATTGTGACTAGTCGAAACGACAGATAGAGATATCTGTAATTCAGTTTTGACTAGGAAAAACTGAATTACAGATATCTGCAATGACGTCATTGAAAACGACATTCAACTCGTCACACATCTTAAATGACAATTGCAGATATCTGTAATTCAGTTTTGACTAGGCAGAATGAAAGTTAAAGATATCTCAAACGTCATTATGACTAGAGCAAATTATTTTGCATGAGCTTGCTCTATTTTAGATATACATGAATACATAATTTCCCCTCCCCGCCAAATCAAAGAAGAAGTTGGTTAATTTACTTATTTCTATGAATGGAAGGAGAAAGAAGCAGTCATGGCATTGGCTGTAATCGAAAAGCACCAGAAAATGTTTCCAGCATGACACAAATTGTATTCATTAGCATTAGCCTGCGGGTTTCTCAAAAATATTGGCAACATGCAATGTTTGCCATGCATTTCTATGTTATGATGATGCTTAAAATTACCGTAGGTTATTGTTGATGTAGGATTTACGCATGAGAGAGATTCACACTAATTCACTTTAATGCTTACATGCATGCTGTATTAGCTAACAGCATTAAAAACATGCTCTGCTGTTCCCGCCTAAAGTGGGATGCGGGCCTAATTTGCATACAGATATCTGCAACGTCATTTCGCCTAGTCAAAACTCTAATTCAAGATATCTGTAATTACATTTTGACTAGGCAGAATGAAAGTTACAGATATCTCAAATTTCAGATATCTCTAATCAAAATTAATTTCAAGATATCTATAACTTGATAATAGATATCTACAATTAAATTATGACTATCCCTAACTCCAGTTTGAGATATCTACAACGCCATTTTGACTAGTCATAATTCCAGTTACAGATATCTACAACGTAATTTCGCCTAGTCAAAACTTAATTTAAGATATCTGAAAAGGAACATGTAGATATCTTGAATTGAGGTTAATTAAAGATATCTTGAACTGGAGTTATGACTAGTCAGAATCAAATTGTAGATATCTCAAACTGGAATTACAGATATCTACAATTCAGTTGCAGATATCCGTAATTCACAGAGTGGATATCTCCAACTGAATTGTAGATATCTGTAATGATAAACCCCATACAAATGAATGGCAAAAGTGATGTCATTTGTCCTAGGAAGAATGTCTTTGTGGATATCTGAAATGACAATTATGGATAGGAAGAATGTAGTTGCGGATATCTGAAATGTTCTTTTTGACTAGGCAAAACTGAATTACAGATATCTGCAACACATATCCAGTCTAGCTGTTAAATGTTAAAATGGCTTGCCATAGAAGACGCATTATTTACCTGAGACGAGCGGAGAGGAAGGAGCGCAGTGCAGTGACATCATGTCACATGTAATAAAAAAATCTAACTTTATCATTATGAAGATAAACAAATAAGATGTATTTTAGTACTCACTATCAAGCTATTGGTAAAGTTTTAAATATACATTTATTGATTCGATAACGAACTAGTTATCTATAGCCTAAGGCAAAGCTAAAAACAGGTTGCATGATACACGTTTTTCCATTGCCATCATTTACACTGTGATGAAGATGACTTTCGTGTAAGATTCATAATGGTCGGCATGTAAGAGTTTCCATGATGAAAGCATTGTTGACTCTGATGAGGACAGTGGGGTTAATAGCATTTATGAGTCTTCCCCTACCATCCTAGGAAAAAAATAAATCGCTCTCCAGATGTAGATCTACATTTTGCTTCGTTTCGCTCGGACATTTAACGGCGCGTACATACACGCATAAACGTAGATAGCTCAAAATGCGTATAGATAACACGCCACTTGACTTGAAAGTGGCGTCACGTGTATGTTTACGCAAAAGTCATGATGTCATGTTACCGCATCGTCAGCTCGAGGACAGATCCGGGGTCGAGGGCGAAGCAGAGGAGGTCGTGCAAGAGGCCGTGCAAATAGGGTCCGAGGAAGTAGAGGCTAAGGACTGGGTGGTCGAAGTGCAGGGCAAGGAGCACTTCTTGGACAAGAGGACCTGCGTCGAGTTTTGCATCTTCAAGCTCAAACAAGGGTGAACAGATATGATCTGGATACGCGCAAGTGGGCAGGTCCTGTGTGGCAAAAGGGTGGTTGCCATGGTTGCGAGAGAGTGACAGTCGCCTAAGCCAATCCTTTGTTTCGCCCCAGTTGGAAATAATGAGCTGTGTTTAGTGCAGATTAAATGGTCTAGAGTCACTCGATTTTTATACTCTTTTTATCAGAGTACTTACATTTTAATTATGCATTGATATATATAGAAAGTTTAAACAAATTTGGAAAAAAGTTTTTTTTATAAAATTCCTACCTACAAGACCTTTAAGTTTTTATTAATACTTTGAATTAGTTTTCATTTTAAAACCGTTTCCATTTCATTTGAATTTTAGGTAATATTTTAGTAATTATGTTGTGCGTTTTTGTCATTTAAAAAAAAAGTATTTAAGTAATTTAAGTACATCAATTTAAACTAAATGAAAACTTTGGTGGCTGAAATAAAATAACTTTTTAATATTTCAGTTAAAAAAAATATTAATTTCAAGCGACAAAAATGTAATAACCCCGGTCCTTTCCTAAATCCTAACTTCTAAATTCTGAGTTTTAAATTTTGTTATATAATAAAATAACATTATTAAAAATTATTTTGGCTGCGTTTTCCAGGAAGAGGAAGCCTTTTCAGATACATATCTGCTAAAAGTTTACCTTGCAAACTTTTAGTATATTGATGGCCTCAAAGCAATCAGACATATGCTAAAAGACAAAAAAAGTCACATCATTCACTAAAAATGTCCAAAGTGTTTTATATTTTAAATCATTGGACCAAATTTACAAGCGCAATACTCCACACTGATCTAACTAAATCCCAATCAGTGCTGAAAATCAATGCTTCCGTTCATAAATGTCATTACGTTCTTGACCCGCAGGTTCTTTTAAGAGCTCTTCTCAGCTTATAACCAGTGGCCTGCATTTGACCAGTCACTAATGGGGTATTTATAGCAGATGTATCAGTGGGGGCTGGCATCTTCCCATTGGGGCCTGTTTGGGAATGCCTGCTAGGGCACGGTCACTTTCCTAATATATCCCATATCCCTGTTTCAGCTTCAAGACAGCACTTCGGCTCTCCATTCACACTGTATATGTGTGAGAGTGTGTGAAACTGTTTATGTGGGTTTTGATGCTGTTGATGCCCCGCTTTATGACCTTACGACCTTCATATTGATGACGGGCACCATGATGCAGAGTACGGACGCAAGGGAAACTGAGATCGACCTGAGGGATGCAGGAGATGGAGAGGACGACGAGGGACAACAGACGTGGAAGACGCAGCTGGAAACCGTCCTGGAGGAAGAGGAAGAAGAAGATGCGATCTCTACACAGAGTGACACCAGGCCTCTGATCAATGAACGGGACCCAAGACAGATAAACGAGTGTCTTAAGGTAATCACTTCATGTCCGACTACAATATGTCTTTATTGTAGCACTATGGAGTCTATAGAACGTCACTTTTGATGGTGACAGTGACTGTCGTGGAGCTTTGGACCTTCAAGGACCAGGAACATAATAGTGCTTGGTGACATCATGAAAAACCACTATTTATACTAGGGAGTGTTTAGACTACAGTCTCAAAATCTCCAAGCCATCAAATCAACTTGTTTTCCAGTACAAACATCTAAACATTCTTAAATCAAGACACATTTACTTGAGAAGCAACATGATTTAAAGACTGAAAATCTGTAAATGAAAACAAAAAACAAACAAAAAACTTAAATCAATGGGAAACCAGGATTCTTTTTCCTTACCATATTGATAAACACGACTTAATAAAATAAATTGAGTACAATGTATTGAGTGTATTCTTAAAACAAGAAAAGATATTTCAAAACAATATTTTCTTCTTTTATGCATCATCTTTTAATTCATGCATTGATCTTTTTTCAGAAAATGACAGGACATTAAAGGGATACTCCACTTATAAAAGTTGAAAATATAAAGTTGCGATTTTCTAGGCTGATATGGCTAGGAACTATACTCTCATTCCTGTGTAATAATCAAGAAACTTTACTGCCGTACCATGAATGCAGGAGGCGCAATGATATGACAAGTTATGTCATATGACTTAGTCCCGGTCACGTTGGAAGTTACCGAGCTGGGGACTATTTTCATGCGCTGCGTCATATCATTACGCCTGCTGCACTCATGGTACGGCAGTAAAGTTTCTTGATTATTACGCAGGAATGAGAGTATAGTTCCTAGCCATATCAGCCTAGAAAATCGCAACTTTACATTTTCCGTCGGTCTTAGTGCACGATGTAACTACAGAAGAGTCAAGTTTTAAATAGGAAAAATATCGAAACTCTTTGGTCATTTTTTTTTTTAGAAATGCTAATGGTCTTGTCCACTTCAATGATGTATGCTAAGCTATGCTAAAAGTGGTACCGCCAGAACCAGAGATCGGCTGAATGGATTCAAAAACAGTAAAACTCAACAGTTTAACTCTGGGGGAGTTGTAAAATGAGCCTATTTCCAAAAAAAGTGGAGTATCCCTTTAAGTCTTGTTCTATGGAGAAAAAAAAAATATGCTTAAAACAAACAAAAAAAGATTTAACCCCATTGACGGCTATTTATTCTTGCTTAATATTGATGAAATTTCAGCAAAAAAAGACAAGATATCAAGTTGCTTCTTTTCAGGAAACATGACTTAATATCTCAAGTCATTCTCATTCTCAAGTGAATCTTGATTTAAGATTTTTTAGATATTTGTACTGAGAAATACAGAGTTTGATCAATCATATTGTATTTAATGACATTTAGAATTGGTTAAATTAGATTGAATTTACTGAATCTACTCTGGATCCAAAGGAAAGAACATTGTCTTGACATTGTAGACAACCACAGCTGGTAGCAGGAGATGGATTAGAAGAACATGTGTGAATATCATGTAGACAATAATAGCAACCGCTTCTTGAATGAGCTGACCAGACAAATTACACACCTACTTTTAGCTTTAGAGCTACTGTATTGTTTACGTTATGAACCACTGCTAAGACTAAATTGCAGATTGCAGTATTCAATTTAAAATACTTAAAGAGGTTGAAATGCATACCAAATACTGTGTAGTAGGCCTGCCACAAACAGAAATAGAAGACATAAATATAGCCTATAGGCTACCCTCGTCTCGGAGCTGTAACAGTCCCGCCTTTCATTTAAAACAGCCAATTAGCTGTTTTACAGCACATACATGAACTATTAGCCTAATATGAGCTAAAAATGGAAGAAAAAAAAGGCTACATTATTATTTTTTAGCCTATATTGGTGATGTTAGTGAAAATTAGCGTAGCCACTAACTTATCCAGCCTGGTCTATCCCTATTCACGTAGAAGCTGAATTCATATATTTAAATGTAGAATCATGTCTAAAATGCAAAATCAAAATAAATCATGATTTTTGACTACTGTTGTCAGATTCATTGGTGATGTATTTTAGTGAAAGATTACCATATCCAGTGTTAGCTTAGCCAGCTTTGTCTTTCCCTGTTCATGTAACTTAGAAGCTAATTGCAAGCTATTCATACATTTAAATGTAGATTCATGTCTAAAATGTAAAATCAAATCTAAATCATGATTTATGACTACTGTTGGCAGGTTCATTGGTGAATTATGTTGGTAAAAGATTAGCATAGCCAATATTAGTTGAGCCAGCTTCTTTCCCTGTGTGTGTAAAATGTAATTTAGGGCTACTGTATTTGAATGTAAGTTAGTGTTTATACGGACTAAAATGAATAAAAACAGGTGCATTTTCCAAGATGGCTGTAAGGTGACTATCATTAAAGCAACATTTTCAAGGAACAAAATATGCTACTTTACTGAATTTTCTCTTCCGACAGGTTAGTTTTGAGGATGTGATAGCAGAGCCGGTGTCGGTGCGCAGTGGGGATCGGGTGTGGATCTGGAGTCATGCTATTTTCGAAGTGTCCAGGGTCTGGTTTTACCGTGCCATCACGGCTCTGCTGGCTGTTCCAGTGTCCCTCATTGCTGGGATTCTTTTGGCCGTCCTCAGCTTCGTTCACATCTGGTATACGAGCAGATTACATTTTTACTTTTAACCAAAGCGACTTACAGTATTGCATTACCTGAGAATCAATCCCATGACCTTGCTGTTGCCAGTGTGGCAAAGTGGTGCGGGAGTGGCAGCTCTATTTTATATGACATTGGGCGTAACAACAATTTATACCCACGCTCAATTCAGTTTATTATTCCGACTACGCCACTTGGGGAATTTCGCCCCAAGAATTTAATATAACATCTAAGCTAAGGCACGCACAGATCCTAACCACAGTTGAAGTCAGAGACATAGGTGATTGAAAAACATTTTATTCATTGTTAAAGGCAGTTCTTTTTCTATAAAAAGGTGTTGACCAGCAGTCACTCTCTTCAATTTACTAGGTTCTAGAGTGGGCGACAGGGAAACCTGGGCGTACCCAAGGGCAGTCTCGAGGTATCACCTCTATGAAGAGTACTCTATTCAGTGCACACACACCAGCACAGCACACACTCCACGACTCATGTCAGAGAAGACCACGACACACAGTGAGGACCCTACCACCTAATTGCCCTCTCGTCTGCCCCCGGGTGCCCAGGCCCTGCCAAAAAAAAAAAAAAAAAAAAAAAAAAAAAAAAAAAAAAAAACATTAAAGAGCAGTGTTATGCAAAACAAAATAACAGCAAAAATGAAAATTGTTATACAATTCCAGGGCGGAACCAACTCCTTGGTCCCGACCTGATCGTCACCAATCAAAAACAACAACAAATCACATAAATTCAGCAGTACAATTCAACCAAAAAAAAAAAGAAATATATATATATATATATATATATATATATAAATATAAATTCACTTGTACGATAATTTGGTTCAAAACAAAACTTCAAAAATACTCAGTCTCAAATAGTTAAGGAAATAAACCAAAAAAAAAAAAAAAAAAAGAAACAAACTCAAAACATATCAGAAAGGGCTTGACATTAACTTTTTGAGGCACTTGTCCTTCGGACAAGTAAATTTATGTTTCACTTGTCCTTGCACAAAAGGCACTTGCCCGGGTAAAGATTTATAATTTCATTTATTTTTTTTGTGTTTTGCGAATGCAGAATTCGAACAAACCATTGAAAGCACCCTAAAACTATCAATATACAATTCAGTTGAAACAATAGAAAGGAACGTGTCCCAAGAGTAGAGTTCTATGGGACAGCAGTGTGTCATGTCTAAAGGCACTTGTCCCTTTGACCAACGAAGATGAGCTGTAATATATTATAAAAATATAGATAACTTAGGTGTTATTAAAAATGTTATTTGTTACATAAAACATTTACACAATTTCTGTTATGTACCATTTTGCAGCTTCGTCCCAAGATCCTTTGGGAACATACAGACCGTGCAGTTACTTGAAAGAGGAATTATTTACTGCGTCATCTCAGTTACAGTTCGTACATTATCAGGGCTTGGAAATACTGTGACTTGCTAAAGTAGGACAATTGGCTAGTAGAACATAATTTCAGTAAATCAAACTGCAAGACCCAGTGAAATGTTATTTAGTTAGCAATGCTAGCTTGCATTGCTAACGACATTGGCTAACTCAAATTTGGTAGGGTATCCTCAGTATTTTGCAAGCTAGCTAGACTTTTACACACTATATCTAAAATAATTTTGTAGACATAATGGATTTTGCCACTTTCTACCCAGCAGAGGCTGATTTACCAAGGGATATTTTAAAACGTGTTAGCTACTTTACATCTTCATTAGCTAATATTTAACTATGTACATTGTACAACCAATACAAATGCTGTTAAAGGATTAGTTCACATCAAAATGAAAATTTTATGATAATTTACTCACCCCAATGCCATCCAAGATGTTCATGTCTTTCTTCAGTGAAAAAGAAATTAAGTTTGAGGAAAACATTTCAGGATTTTTCTCCACACAATGAACTTCAAGCGCAACCAACACGTTGAAGTCCAAATCGATGCAGTTTAAAAGGGCTTTGAAGTGCTTCAAAGGGCTGTGCACGTTCCCAGCTGAGGAATTGGGTCTTTATCTAGCGAAACGATTGTTCATTTTCTAAAAAAAAAAATAAAAAAAGTATACTTTTTATAACCACAATTGTTGGTCTTGTGCTGGTCTGCGACGTTGGAAACGTCACGAAATATTTTTTTTTTATTAATAATTATAAAATAAAACAAATGTCGGACGATTTTGAAGTTGGAGGAGAAAATTAGATGGCATTTTCATTTTGAGGTGAACTAATGCTTTAATGCTTGCTTACAGTAGCTACACAGCTGCCGACGCTAAGTTCCCTATCGAGTCGGTCTCTCGACATTACGTATGGGGAAATCCATTTTCCTCGAATCATGAAGTCTGATGGAATAACTCTTTTGCTTGCAAATAGCCAATGGCAGTCCCGCCATCACCTGATTGGCTGACACTGCTCAATATAGGTGACGGCGGGCGCCAAAAAACCTCAGAATCTTTTTTCTTCACTCGAGTCTGTTTCACCGTTTGATTTACGCATTCAGAGCGGAGTAAAATTAGGAGTTTTTATCCCCTCTCGCGTTCCGGTGGATTTCTACTATGTCTCTGTGTCGCATGTGTGGTGGACCCATCGAATTCCCGGATGCGCACAAACTTTGTGTGCTGTGCCTGGGTCGGGACCACGCGGAGGCGGCACTCGAGGGATCGGGATGTCCCGCCTGTGAGGAGCTTCCCATCAAGATCCTTCGTGCAAGGCTGGCTGTTACACGTAACGTCGACCTTGTATCTCCTGCCTCTCCCCAGTCTGCCGCCGTCGAGCCGCGGACCGGGAGACAGCAGAGACTTCCATCCGTGGGTTCTGTCGAGGCTCTGTCGTCGGCCCAAGGCCCACGCCATCCTCACGTGGCAGAGCCCGTGACCTACTCTGAGGCCTCTTACCGCCCTCCTCAGGAAGCGCGGGAAATGGTCTCGTTTGGATACGACGATGACGACGCCATGTCCACCAATGCTTCCGACCCAGGTGCGTGGTCTGAGTCTCCATCTGAAGGCGCCCCCGCCTCCTTGGATGCGGAGCTTATGGCCATTCTAACAGAGGCCGTGGCAGATATGGAGCTGGAGTGGACGGCGCCAAAGGAGATGCCGTCGAAGAGATGGATGGACGGTTCCTTCCTCGGTGCGGGCCGTCAAGCTGAAGCCCCGCGG
This sequence comes from Tiaroga cobitis, assembly GCA_030578255.1. NCBI lineage: Eukaryota > Metazoa > Chordata > Actinopteri > Cypriniformes > Leuciscidae > Tiaroga > Tiaroga cobitis. The sequence goes on along the minus strand of CM060601.1, from coordinate 20,692,204 downwards.
AGACCCGCCCCCTTCTTCTCTGAGGTCCACGAGGAGCTCACCAGGTCATGGCGCTCCCCTTACTCAGCCCGAGCCCATGCACAAGGTACCCAGTTGCTGTCTACAGTGGAAGGAGCTGAAAAGCTAGGGTACGCTCGGTTGCCTCCCGTCGAGGATGCTATCGCGGCTCATCTGGCGTCCTCTCCTGGCTGGAAGACCGCCCAGCTGCCTTCCAGACCATGTCGCGCTACTGCCCAAATGGCTGAGAAGGCCTACATTTCCGCGGGACATGCAGCATCTGCCCTCCATACGATGGCAATCCTGCAGGTGTTCCAGACGCGACTCCTAGGGTCCCTGGATGAGGGAAGCCCGGACCCTGAGTTGCTCAGGAAACTGCGCACGGCGGCAGATCTCGCTCTGGCGGCGTCAAAGAAGATCGCTCAGGGAATCGGACGCAATATGGGCAGTCTTGTGGCCCTGCATCGCCATCTGTGGCTAACGCTGTCGGGGATGCGCGATACTGATAAGAGGCAGTTCCTGGACGCTCCGGTAAGCCCCACGGGCCTTTTCGGTGTTGCGGTGGAGTCGTTATCCGACAAGTACGCGGAGACCGTCAAACAGTCTAAAATGATGCCGCATCTGCTGCCGAAACGGTCTCAAGCCCCCCCGGCGGCAAGATCCAGATCTTCCTCTGCACAGCGCCCAGCGGGACCTACCAGACGCATGCCCCCGAGCGCGGCAGAACGTCGTGAGCCAGAGCCCCCCTTCCGTCAGAGGCAGTTCAGGAAGCAGCCCCGCTTCGGTGCGAAGCCGGCCTCTAGTAGCCAAGGGCGACCGGCGGGCAAAAAGGAGCGGCATTCCTGATGCGTGTGTCGGGGAGGAGAGAGCGCGGGACGTGTTCGTCGGACCCGCTGCAAAGAGGGCGTGTTCCCGCCCAGAGTTCGGCGAGAATGTGTTGAATTTGAAACCGCTGTGTTCTGTTTCAATAAACAAAATGCATTACATGTCTCAGCAAAAGAGCTTTCTTCCTCCCAACACTATTACCCGCGCCATAAGCGGAACCTCTCCTCCGGGAGACGTTTCGCAGAGCGGAAGCTCGGGGAGACCCGAGAAGGTGGTTATTTATGTCCCCGTGCAAAGAGCCGCGGACGAGCCATCTGCCCTCAATATAACGGCCAATGCTTCCCCGGTGGATGGCGCCCAGCCCCCGCCGCAGCATTCATTAAAGCCCCCCCTATCGAGTCACCTGAGTACGTGGTCAACACTACCTACGGCTTCAATGTGGGTGTTAAACACGATAAAGCGCGGCTATACGCTCCAATTCGCTCGCAGACCACCCCGCTTCGGCGGTGTGATTTTGACAGAGGTGTCAGAACAGAGCGCCCCGTTACTTCGGGAAGAAATCTCCTCTCTCCTGTCCAAACAAGCAGTGGAGATAGTTCCCGAAGAGCGGAAAAACTCCGGTTTTTACAGCCGTTATTTTCTTGTACCAAAGAAGGACGGAGGTATGCGCCCTATTTTGGATCTGAGATTACTGAACAAATCGCTCGCGAAACGCGCGTTCAAAATGTTAACAGTGAAGCAAATCCTCGCGCACATTCAGCCCGACGATTACTTCTTTGCAGTGGATCTAAAGGATGCATACTTCCATATTCAGATAGCCCCACATCACAGGCGCTTTCTTCGGTTTGCTTTCGAGGGTGTGGCATACCAGTTCAAAGTGCTACCCTTCGGGCTAGCCCTGGCACCCCGTGTGTTTACAATGTGCATGAATGCAGCGCTTGCTCCCCTGAAGCTCAGTGGAATACGCATTCTGAACTATCTCGACGACTGGTTAGTCATCGCGCGTTCGAGGAGTGTCCTTGTGGAACACAGACACAGACTCCTCGCTCACCTGATGGATTTGGGACTGTCTGTGAACATGCAGAAGAGCGAGCTCCAACCGTGCCAGTCCATCACATTCCTCGGTATGGTGCTGGACTCGCGCACTATGATCGCGAAGCTATCAGAGGCGAGAATCCAATCGATTCAGAGAGTGTTAGCCCTATTCGTTCAAGGCAGAGCCATCCCCTTAAAGACGTTTCAGAGGCTACTCGGGCTAATGGCGGCTGCAGCCCCCGTCTGCAGACTGGGCTTATTACACATGAGACCGCTTCAGCACTGGTTACAGGGGCGCGTACAGCCGCGGGCATGGAGAACGGGAACGGAACGCCTTGTTATAACGCGTTCATGTCTGGAGACTCTAGCACCGTGGTTCGGCACGACCATGTTCGAGCAGGGAGCTGCTTTGGGCAGAGTGGTCAGACGCGTAGTGGTCACTACGGATGCGTCGCTGTCAGGCTGGGGAGCCCTCTGCGATGGCAGACCGGCATTCGGTACGTGGACAGGAGACCGGACGCGCTGGCATATAAACTGCTTGGAGATGGAAGCGGTCCATCTAGCGTTGCGCGGGTTTCTCCCATTTGTGAAAGACCGTCATGTTCTCATCAGAACGGACAACACGGCGGTGGTGGCGTACATAAATCGCCAAGGAGGTTTACGGTCGCGATCCCTGCAGGGGCTAGCGAGGCGGCTATTATTATGGACGGACAAAGTTCTACTGTCGATTCGAGCAGTGCATGTGCCGGGCAGTCTGAATTGCGGCGCGGACATGCTGTCCAGGGACGGCATTGTGCACGGAGAGTGGAGACTTCATCCGCAGACAGTAAACATGATCTGGAGTCTGTTTGGCAAAGCGGAGATCGATCTCTTCGCATCGCAGGAGAACGCCCACTGCCCGCTGTTCTTTGCATTGACGACGGCCACTCTAAAGGGAGACGCACTGTCGAGCCGCTGGCCGGAGGGGCGGAAGTATGCTTTTCCTCCGATCAAGTTAATGCCGCTGGTGCTGCAAAAGATCAGGGAAGAGAGATGTGCGTTGATTCTGGTAGCGCCGAAGTGGCCCAACCAGCCGTGGTTCCCGGAGCTAGTGAACATGGCGCTTTTTCCCCCGTGGCGGATTCCGCCGAGAAGAGACCTCCTATCTCAGGCGAGGGGGACCATATGGCACCCCAACCCGGAGCTGTGGGACCTGCACGTGTGGCAGATCAGCACGGAGTATCACAGCGGGCACTGCAGACAATAGCAGAGGCTAGAGCCCCTTCAACGAGGCGCTTATACGCTCTGAAGTGGAGGGTGTTTGCTAACTGGTGTGTTGACAAAGAGGAGGACCCCAGGAATTGCGATATTGCCATTATTTTGACCTTCCTACAGGAACGTCTGGATGCGGGCAGTTCGCCATCTACACTGAAAGTTTACGTGGCCGCTATTGCTGCTTGTCGTAATGTGGATGGCCATTCAGTGGGGAAACACCCTTTGATAACGGGTTTCCTCCGGGGAGCGAGGCGGCTTTTCCCCCCCCGCCTTCATCAGATGCCGGTGTGGGACCTGTCGTTAGTGCTTAGTGCGCTGTCTGACCCGCCTTTCGAACCAGCTGAGTCTAGTGACATCAAAGTTCTCTCATTCAAGACGGCGCTTTTGCTCGCGCTAGCCTGCGGTAAGCGGGTGGGGGACTTACAGGCTCTGTCAGTGAACAGTGCATGTATGCAGTTTGGACCGGAAGATTGCATGGTCAGACTCTTACCCAAGCGTGGATACTCGCCTAAAGTGCTTTCGACTCCATTCAGAGCCCAGGTGATTACAATTCCAGCATTTTGCCCCGATGGGGTCAGTATTTCGGAGTCTCAGAAGGACGCTTTGTGCCCCGTGCGTGCCCTGCGTGCTTATGTGAACAGAACTGGCCATTTTCGTACTTCAGAGCAGCTCTTCGTCTGCTTCGCGGGTGCCAAGAAAGGCGGCGCGCTGTCGAAGCAGAGGCTATCACACTGGATAGTGGAGGCTGTGCGACTGGCTTATACTTCTCGGGGAGTTGTTTGCCCTATAGGAGTGCACGCCCACTCCACTAGGAGTTTGGCGTCATCATGGGCGTGGGCGAGAGGTATGTCTATCCAGGACATTTGCTTCGCGGCAGGCTGGTCGTCGCGTAATACGTTTGCGAGATTCTATAACTTGAATATTCCTTCATTCACTCCGCACGTATTGTCGGTACATGGAGAGAAAGCTGAGCTGTTATTGGACTAGGCTAGACATGCCCCTAATGGCGCACACTCTAGCCGCGGCTCCGACTAAGCGTGAGTTATTAGCAATATAAGCTATCTGTTCTTTATGTTGTGTCCTTATTATTATGCCCGCATTCATAAGCCGGCAGTGTATTCCTAAGCACCAATCACATTGCTGCAATTCCCCACTCATTCAGTTCAGTGTTGCTTAACTGTGTGGGAGGGGCCACGTCGGTGCGGTTGCCGACTTGGCTCTGTGCCAAGGGGTGGTTTCGACCAGGTCCGGTGGCGGTTTCTGAGCTGTATAGGGATTTGCGCTTGCGCTATCTTCAGCTCGTTCTAGCTGGGCGGGGTTTTCCCACGCGGCGGGGGTTTTATTGCTCCCCATACGTAATGTCGAGAGACCGACTCGATAGGGAACGTCTCTGGTTACTCACGTAACCTTGGTTCCCTGAGAGGAGGGAACGAGACATTACGTAACCTGCCGTGTGGGAAGGGCTCACAGTTCCTTACTCTCGTTCAGCTAAGATTCTGAGGTTTTTTGGCGCCCGCCGTCACCTATATTGAGCAGTGTCAGCCAATCAGGTGATGGCGGGACTGCCATTGGCTATTTGCAAGCAAAAGAGTTATTCCATCAGACTTCATGATTCGAGGAAAATGGATTTCCCCATACGTAATGTCTCGTTCCCTCCTCTCAGGGAACCAAGGTTACGTGAGTAACCAGAGACGTTAGCTAGCTAACGTCACTTGTCAGCCAGGTTGGGTTGCGCCCGACAGACGCCACAGAACATTACTGTAACCCAGTCGAATTCATCTTTCCATTTGGTTAAAAAAAATTAGTTCCCGTTTTAATTCGTATGTTGTTGGTTTAAGGTGACTTCTTGTTTTTGGAGCTTTTCCTGGCGCTTGGCCGGGCTGCGGAGCCTGAAGAAACATAACACTCCACCACTGCTGCCAGCAAGGTTTTCCAGCCCAAAACCTCGTCAAAAACCGCGAGAATTGGCCAAACCCGGTAATGATATTTTTCCCGCAGTGCTGAATGAGAACTGAAGAGCCATACTCTCGAACCATATACAGAGAGGTAATTTAGGCTATAGGTGATTTATAAACAGTCGGTTTATCCACCTGTTTCCGGGGGGCGCTACTGTAAAAAATAAAGTGGGTGCAACTTACCGATGGTATTTTGTGTGCTATTTAGCGAAGAGGCTAGGTGTTTTTCAGATAATATTTTACTATTTAAAATAAGTCGCAAACCTTTATGAGAGATGTCGTTACGGAGCTCAGGGACAACATGTGCTGTTCGCGGTTGTACATAGGCCTATAACCGGACTAAACTAATTCAGTGGCAAATTGTATTATCCAACAATCTTGGACTAAAGATTTTAAGTGAAGGCTACTGTGAAGCAACATATTCAGAACATGAATGACACACAGTAAACATTTCATAGTATATCTAATATAATATAGGCTATATATATATATATATATATATTTCTCAGGTCTGTAAGGCAAGTAGACGCTGAGTTTCGGTTCATTTATGAGACGAGCTGCAGTTCAGGCGCCAGCGCGTGTCTTGATTATTGCCTGCTATATTTACCGCTACATATTTATTAAATCCAGGTAAATTGTTGATGAAACATTGATTGAAATTAAGATACAATTAATACAAAACGAAATTAATTTTAAATAAAGGCTCAGTGCTTTCAAAAAGTTAAAGTTTTTTTGTGTCACCCTCATGTATTTCCCTCAAAATACAAAATGAATGTGCTATATATTTTTAATGTCTGGAATCCTTTATTGATATGATATGATATATGTATATAAACCGAGGTTTCAATAGCCTAAATGCATTTTCGGAGAATTTATATTTTGACTGCAAATGTCACGTCCATAATGCTGGAATCGCCCAATTTTAAATAATTTATCCTCAACTAGTTTTGTGGTGTGGGTCTACAAATTGTATAATGTTAACTTCAAATAATACAAATAGTAAAGATATGGTAGCTATATTGGATCTGGACGGGAAGGATATCTCTGGGAGTGGGAAGGGCGTATCGTGATTCTGCCTTCCCTGACCGCGACACAGGTCCGTGGATCTGAGTATCGCGATTTCGGTTTTATTTAACATGATTCTTTTTTATTACTATTTAGGAACAAACAAGGGCCTCTGTTTAAAAAACGCCGACTCGCACCGGCAGTCCAGAGCACCGCAGCGCATATCTTCAAGTTTAGCCATAACCGAATGTCCAGTTTAACTGCCACAAGTTGATCTTGTAATAAAGAACTCATCGTGGAAAAACACGCTGTATTTTTGTATTTTCATTGCATTTGTAATTGATAAAAAGTTAAACAAATTAAATAATACATTTTAGTATAAATATTAATGATTAATCGATAGTCGAATGAATGAATGAGTGTCACGTTTCGCTTGTTTACTTCGAACCGGAAGACGCACCCACTTTTGACGCAAGGCCTCATGGGACGTAGGAAACTTGTGGATAACCTGAAAAAATAACGAGGCATTTTAATGTTTTCTAAATCAGTGTGTTTGCTGGAAATATACCTCCATCTCCGATGTAAAGCGGATGCGCCTTTAGAGAGAAATTCATATGGATTGCATAATCAGACGGTAACGTTAGGCTATTTTCTATCGATTCGAATTGGTTCTTTAAAAGTGGACATTTCAAGCTTTAGCCTAACGTTACATAGACTAGATTTTGTTTTAGTTCAGTTTACAGAGACCCTGAAAGCGCGCCTGATTGTTTTATTTTGCAAAAGCACGTTTTCTTGTTATTGTGAGTTTACACAAATAAAAGTAGTTGCAAATTATGTATTATTTTTTCAGTATGACCAGAAATGATAGAGTATTTAAGTTGTTTCCACTGTTGATAGGAAAACGCAAGTGTTCGCGCCCGCGCCTCTGTTCCATGCAGTGCGCGCTCCACACTCCGCACAAACCCTTGGATATGCGTCAAAATCTTGTGTTTATTAAAAAATGTGTTAGTTTTAAATCGATTAAATTAAATCTGTAAAATAGACGTAATGAGTGTCACATAACGTGAAGTAACATGGCATTTTATTTTGTTGAAAGTAACTTGTCCGGTCGGCCAACTAATTTTCTCTTCTACTTGTCCTACAAAAAATCCACTTGCCCCGAACAAGCCTTAATGTCGAGCCCTGTCAGACACGGAGTCATCCTTGATCCTTCGCTGGAAACCGTTTACTTGAAAGGCTCACTTAGGGCGGTTCACTCGAGACGACTAACAAAACAGCCAGAGAAAACAGCACACAAAACAGAACCCAAACAGAACAGCAGTTGATGAGACACAGCGCGAACAAAGTCGTATGGCGAAACACAGAGCAGATAATACACATTCAGAAGGTCGGTATCGTCCTTATCGCATGCCTAAAATAAAACAGAGAGGTGTTACACAGAGTTCTTCTCCCTTACTCACAACCAAGCAAGCTGTCCCAGAATCACCATCCCCAGACTATGCGATAGATGGAGGCGAACGTCTCCGACAAGCTCGTTGTCATGAAGCGCCGATAAATCGTACACTAAGCATACAGATCAGTCAGATTACTCGCCTCGTCAAACCAAACCATAAAACCTCATCTATAAACCGCCCCGCATACGAATACTTCTCTTACCTGTCTCAAATCTCCACATTCAACTCTCCAAACAAGACTATAGACCCGCCAACAGCACCGCCAGTGGATAAACAGCTTCGGCCAATTTTACAAGCAGCACGTTAAAAAGAAAGCAGCGGGGCGCGTGGATGACGTCACTGCCCCGGAAAAATGACGCACCTCAATGAACTGGTAGCCCGTGCTCTTATACGCAACAGGTGCCAGGCCATTGGTCAAACCTCCAACAGGTGGGAGGGGTGCTAACCCATCCTGCCACACCAGCACAGGAATGCACATCATGGAACACTGAATGTTATGGAAAGGCAACTTTATATATTTTTTTATTTAAATATTATGATTGCAATTGGTCTTTCATGCTAAAATCTCCAGCATAATTTCCTGCGTATAGATATGAAACATACTAAACACAAATTTTATAAAGAACTGATTTTTTTCCCCAGGTGTAAGAATACATTTTTATTAGACTACTTATTTCAATTAAGAGAAATAAATCCTAAGCTTTCACTTTTTACTCTGTTTCAGGTTCTTTACGCCATGTGTGCAGGTTGTCTTGATAAACACCGGGTGGTTGCAAACTTTATGGAGCAGCATTTTAGACATAATCATCCTTCCCTTCTTCCAAAGCGTAGCCAAGTGCTGCAGAGGGATTAATGTTGTTCTGTCACAGGAATGAGAAACATTCACTGGAATTGGTTGAATCAACTCAAATGGGAATTCACATTGAACTTTTGGCCAGATGTGTGGCCATCTGGCTCCTGGTGCATGTCAAGGGGGACCATGCCCAAATGCTAAGCGGGATAAATGTTAACTCACTGCCAAAGACTGACAAGAAAAAGATATTTGGAAATGCATGAAGGTAGCTTATGTATTAATGTTTTTTTAAAGGGACAGATCACCCAATAATGAGAATTCTGTCATTTATTAACTGTCATGTTGTTCAAACCCCACATGATTGTCTTTCTCCTGTGGAGCTTCTTTTTTTTCCCCATTTTTATTACCTTATATGTTCCATGAAAGAAATAAAGTCATACTGGTAGGGAACGACGTGAGAGTCAGAATATTCATTTTCTGATTAACTAACCCTGCGTGTTTTATACAGACTTCATCAATGTTTTCGTTTTATTAAGTAATTTCTTAATTTCCTACCAAAGGTGCCATAAAACATGTTTGCAGCTGGTGCGGATTGAGAAATCCTCCATTTTGGTTTATGATTATGGTTAAACATACGGCTATTAACATCTATTGTGTGTTCTGATGACCTGTTTTGCATTGCATTGAGGACACATTGTGTGTTCTTTGAAGTATTCTCAAGGCAAAAGCCCTTTCACTTGAAAATATAACCAATTATTCTCAACTATTCAATTAAATGGCTCACTATTCATATGCTAATATAAGGCCTCCAAAATAACAGTAAGGGCTGATTCAGTTATATAACGCACTTAGCTTTAAAGGGTTAGTTCACCCAAAAATGAAAATTAAGCCATTAATTACTCACCCCCATGCTGTACCAACCCCGTAAGACCTTCGTTCGTCTTCGGAACACAAATGAAGATATTTTTGATTAAATGTGACAGCTGGATCACTCCTCCATAGGCTCCCTAAGGGAATGAATCCTGACGTCCCAGAAAGTCAATGAAGAAAATGTTTAAATATTCCATGTCACAACAGTGGCTCAACTATAAGTTTATCAAGCGACGAGAATACTTTTTGTGCGGAAATAAAACAAAAATAACGACTTTATTCGACTATTCCTTTTCTTCCTTGTAGGCCTGAAACGAGACTTCAAGAGATTTCCACAACGCATGCGCGAGAATTGCGATCTCCTTCAACTACTTCAGTTAAGTTCTCGCGCGTGCGCGTCGTGGAAATCTCTTGAAGTCTCGTTTCAGGCCTACAAGGAAGAAAAGGAATAGTCGAATAAATTCGTTATTTTTGTTTGTTTTTTCGCACAAAAAGTATTCTCGTCGCTTGATAAACTTATAGTTGAGCCACTGTTGGGTTGGTACAGCATGGGGGTGAGTAATTAATGACTTAATTTTCATTTTTGGGTGAACTAACCCTTTAAGAGTAAACAATCTGCCATAGTCATTTTAATCTGATTAGCTCCACTCTAGCGAACCCTAGTGTTGGGGAGATCAGATCCATGCATTTCCCATTTTAAAATGCCCTTCAGTTCAAAATGACATTTTAAAGCACATTCAAAATTCTCTCGAGGTCTTAAAGTAATAGTTCACCCAAAAAATGTAAATGTACTCATCTTAATATCATTCTAAACCTGAATGACTGCTTTTCTTCTTAAAAGAATAAAGGGTGACATAATTTTTATTTTTGAGTGAACTATCCCTTTAACTCCAATAAGATGACTCCAGTAGAGCTCAGGTTACAGATGCATCATGGATCTATAAATAATGGCAATCAAACGGGTGTGTCTGTTACTTGGAAAAGGAAAACACAAACATGGCTTGACACATACCAAGAGATTGTGTAGATGCTAAAAATTGTCTGACATGTCAGTGTTTCATTGGATGTCTAAAATGTTGCATTTAAGTTTAAAAAGCAGTTTTTGCAACCATGAACAGAATGTCAACCTTTATTTTCAAACAAGGAAGACATAAGTAGAAAATACAAATAGATAACTGAAGGTTTTCAAGGGAGATGTTTCAGTGCGGGTGGATGTACAAACGGTTGGCGGATCAACTAAAAAAGCGCAAGTGCATAGAAAATCGTAACATTTCACAGTCTGAACCAGTATACTTAAAAGCAACCAGTGGCACATCCCATAGAACAAAACTAAACTGCAATTCACATTTTTGTGATTCTTATGTCATATCATGTTAGTTTTTGATTAAATAAAGAAATGGAGTGGAATAAAATCCCTATACAAATCATGAATACATTTGACCCTAAGTCTTTCCTCATGAACAGCACACATTGTACATCGTTTAGCCTTGTGAGATGGTTTAAAAACTAAAAATTCCCAATATCTCCATGTTCTACCTGGCAGTATTGGATAACTAAAACAATTGCTCAGTCTATACGAGAACAGAAATGAAGCATATTATAAACAGGGCTTCAGGGAAGTAAAAAACAGTGTTGGAATGAAGAGGGTCTCATTTTTTGTCGAGTATAAAGGACCGACTAAACCGTGGAGGAAAGGGTAGTTTATGCCACTTGAATCATCTGGCCCACTGTGTCCTCTTCAGCTTGATCCTGCTCAGAGTTCTGTGAGGAGAAAGGAAGATAAATAAAGATGATGAAAATGTCATCAATATGACGTGTTATTAGGGGATGACTGGTGTTGAGTGAACTCTTACCTGTTTGAACCATGAGAATTTTCTGCTAGTGATCAAATTGTCTGATATACAAAATATTAGTGGTCGACTCAACTCTAAAATACATTTCAAACATCTATGAGATTTATTCATCAACTAATGAGCCTAAAAATAAATTTCATTTTATATTGAAGAATTTGTTTATATGCAACCCTTTGCAAAATAAAAATTGAATATTTGACATGGTGAAAACTCTTTATCAGCATGTAAAAAAACCTGCAAGATATTACTAACAAAATATAAATCAAGAACAATGGTTTATTTGCATAAAAAGGGCATATACCTTTAAGTAACAAACATAACTATAATGTAAATGCAAACAAGAGCCCACATACAAGAGCTGTAAGAAACATAAAATGGCAAAAGCAATAACAACGCCACAGCTTTGGGCAAAGACAGATAAGCATTGAAAGGTGCAAGCCAAGCCATACATCACAAATGAAAACAGATCATTTTGAATGACTATTCATACCTGTAAGATGGTAAAAAGGACAAATAAACACAGCTTAATACATCTTAGCATCCAGAGAGTTTTTACAGCATGGAAGGACAAACGGCAGAAATGCAGACACAAAGATGTCAAGGCTGAAGATTTCCCTTTAAAGTAGCAGTTAGACATTTAAGACAAGAAACCTTTAACATTGACAGGGTAAAATGTGCTAATCACCCATGTTTACAGCTGACGCTTTTTGAAAGAAGCCGTTTCCAATTAGCAGAGCTCAAACATAATATCTTTAGGCTGCACACTAACATGTGCAGCTAAATAATGCAATTATTAAAGGAATTAAAAAGCTGCAAGGAAGCACAGCAGTTACAAACATGGGAATAAGCTGTACATTGTATTTGCTCAAACTATATACTAGAACATATATACTAAGATCTTAGTATGCATGTTCAGTTGAACTAGTTGGAAATGACAATAAACTCACAGACAGAGACAGTTCGGACATGAATATGTCACAGACGCATGAGGTAGCTCAGGCACAGAGCTGCAGCGTATGGATGATTAAGTTAAATTAGGTGTATACAGCGAGTTCAGTCTTTCGTGTGGGACACGGGCTGGGGTTGGATAGATCACCCCAGAGGCGGGGCAGAGGTGGCTGGCCAATGAGAGCTGAGCTCAAGCCCCTCGCTCACCTTAAGAGCCTGCATGGCCATTTCTTCTTTTTCCTTTGGAGAAAAGAAGCGTCCACCGTCTCCACGCTTCCTGGCCATGGCGTGACGATGACGGGACTCATGCAGGTATTTCTGGAAGGGAAAACATATTGAAGAGGTGGTCAAGGTACAGGATTATTCGCATACATGCCGTCATTCACATTTCAGAATGGAAATAAATTAAATATGTATAATGAGTCATATATATCATATTTATCACTGCAGATAAAGCATTAGTTATTGCAGTAAAATTATACATACTCTTCTCTCTTTGGGGATTTTGCCCTCAGCCTCTAGTTTGGCACGGGCTTGTCTCCTTTTGAGAATCCGGTGATACTGTTTAGCGTTGACGTACAGAGGTTCCTCCTCCAGCATCTCAGCTCCAGGAAGAGGAATGCGCTGCATGGTGGGAACCGACCCACCAGCCCCTGGGACCATCTGATTCAATTATAAACATGCACACAAATGTTAGGAAATATGGCCTAAATAGATCATCTGTGTAATAGGCTAGCAAGAAGTCCCTTTCGGTTATAAATAAAAGTGAACAGAAATACTCACCATGACCATTCCTCCAGAATTGACCATGTTTCCCGCCATGGGAAGAGTGACCGTCACTGTGCCCTGGCCGGTGTTAGTGGTGTTTGTGTTGGATCCAGCTGAGACTAACTGAGCTCCTGCTAAAGATGAAGCTGGAATGGTGATCATTCCTGGATGGAAAAATAAAAAAATGCATATCGTATGAAGTGTTTATTGAAAGTATGACTAGCTTAACCCAACTTTTAACTGCTTAAAAGTGCATGATATTTATGGGTTAGTGTTTTGCAGTGGAGTAGCAGTGTTACCCTGCTGCAGGATGGTCCCATCCGCATTAACAGGCTGGTAAACGATGGTCTGTCCTTCAGCGGTTTGAGCGACCTGTTGACCTTGTAAAGTGATCTGCTGCTGACCCTGAGAACATACAAAGGATGAGTGTTTATTTACCACGAACTTGCGTATTTTACTGCAAGAGATACTTCTAGCAGGTGCTCCTTTATGTTTGTTGAAATATGTGTCAAAATGAAGTTAGCAAACCTGGAATATATCGTAGGATACCTGGTTCTGTCCTGCAGTGACTGCCGTTTGTGGCTGTTGAATGATGATTTGTTGGGTCTGTCCTTGCTGACCCTGTAGCTGTAAAGTCTGTCCACCAGGAAGCTGGATCTGACTGGGTTGTACCAACTGAATCTGTGGCAAATTTAGTCATTTTATTACATGTACATCCCCAATATCTTGAAGGAACACTATACTGCTGTGGCTCTCAACCTTTTTGACTTAGACCGCATGACTTTTCCAGTTCTTGCTAATTTATTGGATAAGATTTTTTTTAATTCTTTACTCACAAGTATATATTTTAGAGCTTATTATAAATGTATATTAATCATTAAAAAAAATGGCCAAAGAGTTATAAAATTGTATTAATTTACATGTATTTCCAAGTCTAGAAATCACACTTTAAAATAAGGCTTCCTCGTTTATCCAGGTTTTCCAAGACTGTGGGAATCCGAGTTCTTCAAAGACAAAAGTTGAATAAAAATTTTCTGTTGTTTCGTCTTATTTTAAATCAATTTAACTAGTTGAGAACCACTGCTATATAATATTACTTAAGTATTAAAATAACTAGAGAAATTGAATAAGTTGGTGAAAATGGTACATTTTTGACCAGCAACTGAATGTAAAATGAGCTCCACCCACCTGTTGCAGCCCCTGTGTACCAGATACTGGTACTTGCATGATGGTTTGACCTTGTCCTCCTGTCATGGCCTGTACCATTATGGGCTGCCCAGAGGAAGTGATGAGCTGACCCCCACTGACTTGTACCATAAGAGGCTGCCCTTGGACCTTAGAAGAGGATGCATGCAAAATAAATAAATCATTTGTTTTATGTCAACTTTAAGATAATTTACCTATGGAAGCCCATTTCTGACACAAAAGAAAAGAAAAAAAAGAGTAAAAATGATGACTTCAAAAGTAAAAAATGAGTACATACTAAATCAGTCAAAATGATGACTTAAAAGTCATAATTATGAGATAAAGTCATAATTTAATTTTTTTACGGACTTAGTAAGTAATAATGTTTACTTTTAAAATCATAATTTTGCCTTTTTAATCTTATAATTTTAAACTTTTGAAATCATAATTTATTTTTTTTTATTTCGATTTAGAGTCATAATTTCCACTTTTCAAGTCATAATTGACTTTTCATCTCATAAATTAATGATGATGACATAATGTCAATCTTTTGTAATAAATCTGAGTTAAGTCAATTTCAACTTTTGACGTCATAATTGCAACTTTTTAAGTCATAATTCTTAATCTCATAATTATGACTTAGTATGTCATCATTTTTTTTATGTCATTATGACTTTTGTCATCATTTTTACTTTGTAAGTTCTAATTTTGACTACTCATCTCATAAATATGACTGTGTGTCATAATTACGACTTTTTATGTCATAATTATGACTTATAATTATGTGGCACCAATGGGCTTCCATACATTAAAGGCATACGAATATGAAATATTTCAGTTTGTAAAAGCGGTTTCATTATGATATACATTAAGGCAATGCAAAACACAGATGCATGCAAGAAAATGCAGTGCATGTGAATGTCCGAAATGCAAAAAGTTGGTGGTTCAGCTGTTCTGTACATTTTATAATGCACTTTGCAAAACAAAACATGTTAAAAACTCATGCATGTGGGTGTTCTTTGGACACTGAAATTCTTGTAAATCATAGTGAGTGATAAACTTAAACTGAGACAGATGCAAAAAGCACACAGGTCACAGATACCTGATACCTTAACATTGCATTCATCATTATTACAATGCAATACTAGCAAACTGATCTCAGACTCAGATCAGAGGCAATGCGAGTTGAAATGGCATGCATGGGGATTTGGAGACAGCAGAGGGGCTCAGAAAGCCAACCACTACCTGAAGAACCTGCTGGGTTGCAGTCTGGCCTACCTGAGGCTCAGTCTGCAACTGCACCGCAGTCACTGTGCCCTGGGCCAGAGATAAGGGACTGTCACCATACTACATACTGACTAACGTGACTCGCAGATTAGTAAAAACACACACAAAAACTTTCCTTCAATGGTTTTATACCAGCCTGAGATGCTTTATTACTACATATACTAGTCTTTTTGATGCTTTTCGAAGGACAGACTTCCATAGAGTACATCATTATCAGATACTATCTGTAAGTTTCACACATTACCTGCTGTTGGATCTGTCCACTGTTGGTCTGCACCACTATCTGCTCTCCACTAGTTGTCGTGGTGGTGTACTGCTCCATGTTTGCCGTTTGACTTCTGCGGGTTATGAGAGATGAGATCAAAATAGAACTTAAGTCTGGGAAAAAAAGCAATAACACGTTGTTGCATTAATCTGATCTCTTATGCAACAGCACATGCATCTAATGAAAGAAGCTTAAAAGATAATGCTTAACCGCATTGCTGGTTTACAACATACATCATTTTAGTCAGCTCTTTAAATTATTATCTCTGTTTATGATATTAGTGAGCAGATCCTACATTTATATATGGAGTTTTTTGCCCCCAAAACAATTGGAAATTAAAAAAAGTATTTTTGTAATTTCTGATAATACTGTGTATTAAATTAATTCCCTGTATTGTTACCTTTGCATGTTTATAGTTTACTGGACTTATTTAACTGCAGATTAACAACAAAAAAATATTTAAATTTGACACTTGTAGCACAATGGTTTTCTTTTAAGTACTTTCGAGTACCATATAAATATAAATGGTGGTACACCAATAATATCAAGGTGTATATCAAAGTAATACCACAACTGTGTCATGGTACAAACACACTAAACACATAAAAAAAATAAAAATAAAGATAGAATCACTTTTATGGTTATTTTTACTCCCTCTCCCTGAGAAATATGAAACATGCATAAAAAACAAGAAAACCTAGATATTATAATTTTCTGTAAGAACCTTTGTTGTTGTGATTATTAGTGTGATATTTATCTCTCAATATCATTTCGTTTTGCTTTATGTCCTGGAGTTTTTGCATGCTTAAAAAACTGCAATGAATGGGACACCGTTTTCTGTTAATGAAAAACATTTGTCATATTTTTCAATTTGATATTAAGTCTTCATACTTTTTAAACTGAGAAGCAAAAGAAAAATCTGCTTTAATCAGATTTTATTCTGCAGATGAAATATATGCAAATATTTTCCTATTTACATGATTGAAATATAAATGCTATGCTGAATGACATTACAAGAATATTGTTGTTGACCTTGCTTGTAGATTTACGACAGTATATAAATAAAATATAGAAAACGATTTTCTATTATTAAAAGTACAAATAAAAACACAGTGTTTAGGTTTCGGTGTTAGTTTCTATTACCATTAAATGTATCTGCTATTCTTCAGTTTCACCCGTCGGGTCTTTGTATCGTCACTGACGCTTTTGTTGTGTTGCAACATGCATGTTTCTCACAAACGAAACTCTTTCTCCTTTAAACAGCACATTTTAAATAAGACTACTCAATACTGCAGTGTGTATATGGTGTTAATAAAAACACAATCTTTCTCTAACATTGCTGGCGCTGCGTTAGCACATCGATCTCCGTCCGTGTTCTCATGCACAAGCGTGTTTTTTTGAGCAAACCAATGATTAAAGACAAACAACTACTAAGATTTATAACCCTCTTTTGGTTGATTAAAACCAATACATCAACATTCTGGCTCCAATCGACATTTTAGACCCTGGGAAAGTCAGGAAAATATACAACAAAGACTGGCCTAAAAATGGGCCTATGAGACGCCAGCGCTGCTTAACGGAAAAACAACAAAATTAAAACATATCTCGAAATTGTTTATCGTTTTAACCACATAATTAGAGACATACACGTGCATGCCGTCCACTGAGTGGACCTTGACATACACAATCCACACTATTCCTGTTTATAATGATTTTAGTCATTTGGTTGGTCCGTCACACACCAATCCCCAGCTAACCGACCGAGTCCCGTCCCCTCCCAGCAGCCGCGCTCACTCACCGTCCTCGCCGCCGCCCGATGCACCTCTGATTGGCTCCGATAGCGGCGCCTGGAGCCCAATCACACGACGCGTCTCGCTCAGGAGCCAAAATGGCGCACAAGGCAAAATACCGCGATGAAGCTCAAACGCCCCTCCTACAAGACGAAGACCACGCCCTCTCTCAACCCCTGCATATCTCTGACAGTTGAAGAGCTGTGCGAAAGAACTGTCATTTAGAAAATAATACATAAATAAATACATACATGTAAGAATACAGCTAGTACGTAAAATAAACATAAAACAAAGGTTAAATAAATAATTAAAGAAATGAATAAATACATAAAAATAAGTGAATTCACGACTATTTGATATTTATTTTATTAGATTGTCATTTGAATAAATTAAATTAATGATCCATTAGAAAAAAATAGCTAACTTTCACAACTTTAGTCCAACATGTTTTTTTTTTCATACATGATTTCATTTTGCTTTTCCTCTCTCTGACATAATAAAATGTAGCTATTACACTTAACCTAGCTATAGCAAACTTTCATATGCTAATGTTAATCTTTAGGTTGTTTTAATAAATACTTACATAAAATAAATAGGAAAAAATATCACGGAATTGTAGTGTTCTTTGTTAATGTTAAATATTTTTCATGTGATGTTCTTATTTTTTAAACTTAGAAAAAAAAGGAAAATTTGCACATCTGTTTAAAATCAGATTTTATTTTGCACATGAAATATATGCAGGTTTCGTTCTATTTACACAATTGAAAATACAAATGCTGTGCTGAATGACATTAGCCAACTGGTGTTTATTGACCATATATGTTTCTCAGTACAATGCAAAGTAGGAAACATTAGTCAAATTGTACAATATCCAACTTTAAGGATGTTTATGTACCCTTGTACAAGAAAAAAAAAAAGCTGTTTTAATAAAAGAGACACAACACATTTTAAAGTCTTTGTGAATTCAGTTCACCTTGCTGCATCAGGGTCAATTAACCCATTTGGTTCAAGTCAATAATAAGAGTGGACTTCAAAAAAGATTTTTTTTATTGTTCTTGGCAGTCACATTTAATGGTACAGCATTTTACACTTTGACTTAAGAAAAGCCATATTCATCTCAAACTTGAGGACATGCAAACCCATCAATGAAATGCGTGGTCCACTGTCATCTATAACACCTGAGGTATCTATTTTTATTACCTGTGCAAAAAAAAAAAAACTTAATCAGCTTACTGACTACAAATTAGCTTATTTATGAGTTGACAGTCAATAAAGTCCAAAAATATACATTTTCATATTTGATTAGGCTGCTAATTAGATGCAGTTAATATTGTCGACCTCCCAATGAAGGATGAGTTGCTGTTCTGAAATTTATTTTTATGTCATAGATTTTGTCTGGTTATTGAATATATAACTATTGCTGAATTAGCAACAAGTAATCAGACTATTATGCACTTATTGTTTCTCTATGACACTTGTATTAAGTATGTATATATTAAGATGATTGAAAACCACGCAATGTGGCGTTTCTCAAATCTTTTCTTGCATCAGATGACACTGTACCAAACAGAGAATAGCATTGGTAATACTAAAACGATAGAATTTATAATTATTCGTGCATAGAAGATATGCAAAGTGCAAAGTATATCTAAGCACACAGCAATGGCAGGGAACCAGATAGATGGCAAAGTGAGATTTGATTGATAGTATAATGAAGTCTCAATGTTCATCTATGGTCTAAATATTACCTTTAAACACTTTCATCTGAATTTGCTCACATAATATCTCTGGAATTAATGAGCAGGCTATTTTCCGAAGATACTTCTATTTTTACACTGGATTTAAAAAAAGAAACAGACTTCTTCAAGGAGACTTCAAATACACAAAATAAAGAACAAAGCTGAAAATCTTTTGGTGAAGTTAAATACCTGATGCAGGAAACCAGCAATGGAAAATAAGCACTTACATATGTCTGTTGTATGTGTGTCAACTCACATAAATTTGAAATATATGGCAACATAATCACATCAAATCCTTTTTCTTTCAGGAATGGATCAGAAAGCTCTATTGGGAGAAGCTTTTGGGAAAATGCATGTTTTCTCCGTTCCTGTCCTTGTAGTCAAATCTTGCTGGTCTGATCGCTGAATATTTGTCCCCAACTAGCCAAAAACAAATTGATTAGGCAGAATGTGTGTCATTATCCGATAGGTGCTGGAAAGCAGATACACACATGGAGGGTCATGGGAAGGGTAGGCATTGTGGTTTTTCTCTTAATTTGATACAGTTTTCTGATGATCCATGTGTCTGTCACTCTAGAAGGTCCTGCAGATGTCAAAAATAGAATGACAGGATTAATTCAATGACTTTGTTGAAATTAAATATTGTGTCTTTAGCAGCAAGGTGAAGTATGTACCTCATCTGAATCATCATGATAGTGCGTCTTGCCAACCTCCAGTGTGTCCAGGTCATCCACACCATCGATACCGTTAGCTTCAGCGTGCTGCTGTAATACAGAATACCTGTGCACCAGGAACCTACCGAAGACATCAAAAAGGGGCTGTGACACAGATACTGCATATATTAACAAAATATTAAATGCTGGATTAGAAATCAAAAATAAATGAAGACTTTGCTCATATGTACTGCACGATACAACATTCATTTAATAATAATATAAATATAATATAAATTAAAATGTACTTAAAATTAAGAATTTAAAATGTAAAAAAAAAACAGTTCATGTTCTGCTGTGTGTGAGGTTTATGGAAATGGGGGCACAAACCTTCCACCACAGACATATTTTTTGATGAAAATAACCCCAGCAACGGCACTGATCAATAGAACAGCGATGACCACAGCGATTATAGGAGCTGAATTGAATGTATGTTCCCCTGTCTGAGAAATGCATAGTGGGAAAGATTTTTTGTTGTGCTTTTTCTGTTAAACGTTTCTTGAGCAGCAAATCAGCATATTAAAATGATTTCTAAAGGATCATGTCACACTGAAGATTGAAGTAATGATGCTGAAAATGAATCTTTGCATTACAGGAATAAATTACATAATAATAATAACATTAAAATAAAGAAACAATTATTTAAAAAAAATTCAGATATGTTTTTACTATATTCAGATCAAACAAAAGCAAACAAATTTGAGACTTCTTTCAAACTACATCTACATGCATATGTACAGTGCTTAGCATAATAGAACACACCCATGCTAAAGTTGACTAAAAAGAGGAATAAAAAAATCCTCTTTTGGAAATTGTTCGTAATGTACGAACAGCACTGTATATGTAGGTATAAAGTGCATTCTGTTCATAAAATGAAAACCTACCGGTAGCTCTGACCTCAGCAAGTTACTGACGCATTTCTTACTCAGATCGATCTCTTTGCGTTCTGGAATTATTCCTCCTTCACAGTGGTCCCCGGGAATTTTCCGATAACTACAGTCATAGAAAGTCCACACTTTGGGATATGTTTTTACTTACACTGCTTTGACAAAAACATTCACTGATATGCAAAAATGAATATGCAAATCAGTTAAGTCAATCAGGCTCGCACATTAGCTAGGACAGCAATATATGTAAAGAAAAAAAAAAGCTTACACCCGCTGAACACTTCAATACAACTCCAGTGAATTTGGAAATAGAGGGTGATTTGTTACCCGCTGGTCTGAAGCTGCTCTTTGCGCCCGTGCAGGCAGAACTCCAGTGAATGGCCAATAAGGTCAGGCTGCTCCACACACACAGAGCTGTTTTCCGCATGGTAGAACCCAAAGTCACTGCAGGAAAAGAACAACAAGGATTGGAATCACAGACTGAATGTACGTTATGAATAGTGTAAATGACTCACATTGTACTTTGAGTGTATTTGATAAGTTAGTATGTGTTTGTACCACTGAAAGTCAGTTAGGGAGCAGGAACATGTTGTGGGCTCCTTGGTCACCATGTAATCCCGGCCGTTCCAACAGACTGAGTCCTTCCTCAACCGTAAGAACCTTTCCTTGTATCCCAGTATGCATCCGTCGGTGGGGTCGCTATTATTGCTTGAGTGAGCGAGCCACTCAATGTAGTCATTATCCTGGCCTGCAGGATGAGTATTTGGTCATTTCAGGGCAATGTTTACACATTTGAAGATCTTCTGAATGCTAACAGAAGTATGCATCATACTGGTAAAAGATGGGATTCTGTATATTTGTATAGTGGTTTATAAAATGCTTTTTAGAAATATCAGGCAACTCACAGTCTCTAGAGAGCAACAGCCTGAAGTCGACAGTGACAGAAACCCAGTACTGATTCAGGACGGTTTCTCTGTAGCCCCACAGGCTGACGTTCATGGAGCGGGCACCGGGTTCTGATGCCAGGCCAGTGAAGTATATTGGGTCACTGGTGAAATTATACACATGCCAACACTGACCTTCATCAGTGGAAAATCTAGTGGAAAAATTGAAAATAATAAAAATCATGTAAAAAACACTGCCGTTCAAAAGTTTGGGATTGGTAAGATTTTTTTATATTTTTGAAAGAAGTCTCTTCTGCTTTTCTGATAGAAAGCTCACTTGATCTGTGATATGGGGTGTGAGGGGTTGTGCTCCACCGCTACCAGCAGTCCTCCTGAATCCAGTATGGCGTAGTGATGGGGGCCTTTTAATGCTTGAAACCATGTGTAACCCCCGTCATCCGATACGTACACGTCTGGAGAAAGCACAGAAACTGCGCCTCCCACACTCCCTGATGAAAGAGCAGATGGAAAGGAGACGTGAGTCAGAGAAATGCAGCGTGACAGTGTAATGGTCCTTGGACAGTGTAACTACCAAATATGAGTTAAAACAGTAAAATAATAATAAAATATATGTATAATTAATTATTACTTATTTACTTTAGTTCTGCAATTGGATAAATTAAACATGATGGGGTTTGGGTGATTAGGTATACTAGAATCACAGTGTTTTTTGTTGTTGTTGTACAAGCCAGTGGCCAAAGGAAAATAAAATAAAATTAAACTCGTATTAGTCACATGGCTGAGGCTGGTGAAAATGGTTATACAGAAGGTTTAGACTGAATGTGAGTCAGTGATGGCGCTGCCTTGTGGAAAGACATGTGTTGGTGAATGTGGGCAGTATTCACCATGTGCCAGGATGAGTCCCACTGCATTGGGCTCTGAGAGGGGCTGCAAGGGCACGTTCAGTTTCATAGAGATGCTGTAGGATGCGTGAATATGCAGACTACACTGCAGAAGACAGACGCATATGATATTAACACGAAATCACACACACTGCAATTTGAGTGCTTATTCTCGAACCAAAGTTTTGCATGATTTGAATATTAAGTTAAAATCATTAGAAGAGGGAACTTTAAACAAGCTTAAATTATTGCGGTTTCACAATTCCAAGTGTGTTTCAGCTCAGAGAAAGCTCTTAGAAATGCACTATTTAAGCTCTTGACCTTAACAACAATAATAATGACTCTGGTGCAACTAACGCTGGACATGTGTTATCTTGTTAATCTATCCTTTTATAGTCAGACAGACCAAATATTTGCTAGTTACGTGCTTTTGTCCTTAATGTTCACACAAAACAAATGCAATACGCCAGTCTGTATTTATCGGCACATGACCAAGACTTCTTTTGGTGACTTTAATAGCGACATGATAAACATATTATAATGCAAATGTCCCTGGAGTAACTGCCTGGCTCAAGGACATAATTACGATTGCTTAATAATACTGCAAACCAGAAACCAGTTTACTGGCTCTAGTTGACCACTCTACATATTGTCCATGATTTATGTCTAATATAAAGATGTGATTGTGGTTGTGCCGTTTATCTGTGGCTCTCACTTTGTCTGGGTGCTCGGTTGTGGAGTCACACACTCCGTTCCAGGGCTTCTGCAGAGGTCGCCACCCTCCACCTTGATTGAATGTGATCACTGTCTGTACAGAGCCATCTGAAGAAGAAAAATACACATCAGCAAATATGAGATTCATATAAATAAATGATTTATGATTACAGTCACAGACTTACCCACGGCGAGCACACTGGTCAAATATACGCCCCTCAGAGAGGTGATGTTGGTGAAGTCAGTGTCTCCGCCCGTAGTGGTATACAAATGGCGTTCCAAAGACTTGGAAAACACTGTACCTCGGTCATCAGACACATATATGGTACCAACACCTGAATCTGATGGAGTAAAAAAACACTTGTTAGTAGTTCTGATGTCATGGTTACAAAATCACACATTCAAATAATGGACCCTTTTTAGATTTCCAGGGTTCTCAGAAGAAGTTGTCATGGGTAAACTTCTATAGTGGTGAAAGGGAGATGACAGCAAATTAGAGATGCACCGATTGATCTTCTTGTGACCGGAATCGGCCAATTTTCACGTGATCGGCCATGATCGGCGACCGGCCGGTCAGTCTGACATAATCCGATTTTATGCCGGTCAAATGCACTCGGGCGCCGCATGATTAACACCGCGCAACATCAGCATCACACGTGCACACGGAAAGTGCACATGTAGGAAACCTCGTGAATTCACACAGCAAGCGAGAGCAGCGCGGTTTTTTTTTTCCTTCACAATGAGTGCATTCACACCGGGAGCCGGAGCAGCGTGTGAGCGTCGAGCAGGAGCGTCGCGTGAGCAACAGTGAAGCGCGGGTTTCGGCGCCGTGTCTATTTTTGCTGCGCTCAATTTAAGAGAAAGCACACTTTTGATGGACAAAAATAAATAGGATTTCATCCAAAAAGTGCCCAAAATGCGCAGAATTTGCATGTCTGGTGTGTTTTAACAAGAACTGAAGTAGGCTAGGCTATGTCAGAAAGAAAATGAAGGTCTAGGCCTACTCAAAAATATATTTATAGAAAATTTACCCATTTAAACTTGTTTTTATTATTTCCCAATCGTTTCCCTGCACATGCTTCACTTGTCCTATTAAGCTTGGCTGGACATGTGTCAGATGAGAGAAGAACTGTTTGAGAAATATAACCTGCCATTGATGTACAAGTGATTGCAATAGGCCTGTGTGTGTGTGTGTGTGAGAGAGACAGAAATATCTTTATACTGCAAGGCTATATTTATTTTATTTGTTATTTATATATTATTTTATTGCCATTACCTGTTTTCATACAGAAGTTTAGTTTGCTAAATATATCAGATTTTTTTAGTTGGATATTGGATGTGAAAAGGAAATGGTTCTTCCATAACACTGCACTTTAGATGTGTGGGAATTTCCCACACTAGGAGTCATTTATATAGTTCTATTTTATAGCGATTATTTGTTCAAAAAATGTTCTATGCAAAATGTTCTATTAAAGAGAAGATAGAAAATAAATATTTGTGTGTGCTATAAAGTGGTTTGAAAAAATGAAATCGGAATCGGCTAAAATCGGAATCGGCAGGTCAAACTCAAGGAAAAATCGGAATCGGGATCTGCCTAGAAAATTGTAATCGGTGCATCTCTACAGCAAATATCTTTTTAGTATTTGCATTTGCTCGAATAGGAAAAGAAAAAAACCTGTGATAGCATTTCCATGACTTTCCAAAAGAGCAAAAAAAATACAGAGACATCGATTTCAGCAGGTAGAAGAAAGAAAGATGTGAAATTTAACCGTCACTCCCTCAGCTGTTGTTTTAGAAACACCATTAATTCCTTTTTTGTCATTTAGTGCTATAAATGTGTATTAACTTTTTTTTACATGAAAATATGGGAAACTTTACTAGATTTGCAATGCTGATAACTAGAATACATGAAATTATGCACGCAGCACAGAAAATTCATGTAATATTGGTAATCTTTTTTAAATATTTTATCATTTTTAAGGTTTTACTTCAAAACTAATTCAAAATCTTAACCAGTGTTGAAAATATAAAAATAAAATCTAATTCAAAATATGAATAAATACTATAATAGCATATAAACAATACTTAAATAACACAATCCAAACTTCAAGTCTAAGTAACATGATCCATAAATTGATATTGCATAGCAACATTATTATTTAAGAGGTTTATTTTGCTGAACAACAATAACTCGCTTCACCTCCAGGTTCATCTACGTGCATGAAGACCATATCACTGTTTGCGGCTAGAATGGAGTAGAACTGTTCGTGGCCAACGGTGGGAAGCTGAGCCATGTCCCACGTCTCCCCCTGATCTACTGAGACATGAATCATGCGTGTGGAACCCTGCAAAAAAAAATAAAAATCATCATCTGTATGCGATTTCAATCTCACACAACACACTACAGCTACAGCAAAAATCGAATCAGATGCCTTGCTATATACTGCCGACATAGACAGCTCTAAAACATTTGAAAATATACTAAAATAGAAAACAGGTATATTAAATTGTACTAATATTTCACAATATTACTGTTTTTACTGTATTTTTGATCAAATAAATGCCACCTTGGTGAGCACCGGAGACTTCCTTTAGAAACAAAAGATCTTACCAGACCCAAACCTTTGAACAGTAGTGTATATGTGGTGATTTTGATCAAAAGGAAGCATTTTTGATATCTAAAAATGTTATCTAAGTGGGAAGCACACAAGATTTTGTGACAGAATTATACATGACATTACTTATTTAAGATTTTAAGAGAGCTCACCGAGTCAGTCATGACTGAGGCAAAAACAAAGCGTCCACCCAAGCCGAAGGAATAAATCCTGCTTCCAATAGTTTTAAATGTCCTGCCATAGTCTAATGATTTTCTCAATTCCAAGGTTCCCCGGTCACCTGAGAGAGAGAGAGAGAGAGAGAGAGAGAGAGAGAGAGAGAGAGAGAGAGAGAGAGAGAGAGAGAGAGAGAGAGAGAGAGAGAGAGAGATTCAAAAATATGACTTAAAGAGAAACAATAAGCGGGAAGCATCTATCCATTTGCAGCATTATTCAAATGATGGGGCCATAACAAAGTCACTCACTGCAGGATCCATTGGGATTTGTAGTTAAGAAAATGGTGTCATCAATTCCCCTGAAATGTCAAGCAAACAGATACAATCAGAAATTTCCATCCATCCATGCCGAATTCACTTCTGCATGCAAAAGCTAAGGGCATTCCTATAAAGCACTGCTACTTCAAATCTAACCAAAGGCCTCTGTTTCTTCAGTGTAAGAAATCCATTGAGACCAGTACCATATTTATCAGGGTTAGGATTGTAAACCTCAAAGGAATGGTTCATGCAAAATGAAAATTGCTTCATAATGCATTTTATGGTGCTTTGGGTAATGAAAACAAAACCTCAAACATTTTGCCTAAGGGATTTTGTTTTTGACTGAAAAAGTTAATCATTCGTTATTTCATATGTTCCATGAAAAAAGCTCTAATCTGATACAAAGATAAACAGACAGAATGAAATATGTTTTTGTGTGAGAATCCTAACCTCAAACCAATGCACACATTACAAAAATGTAATCGCAATAGATTTTGCTTCCCTTGACAATCAAGAGAAATGAACTGTTATTAAAACAATTAAATCTAAATTAGCTCTAGGCAGCGAAACCACATCAAATTGTTACATCAGAACGTTTCAGCACTTGGACACACAATGACCAATCAAAATGGGGAACAAAAATGACTTTTTGGACGAATAACTCGCACACAAGATCTCTCTCAAAGCTGTGTGCTCTGACTGTTTAGCTACTATGACTGTACATGACTGTTTACATGTTTACTGTTTACTGCTTACATGACTGTTTAGCTACTATTTATGGCAGTCAGGATCGATGCACAGCTTTTCATCAAATGGAAGCTAAGTTGTATTTACAAGTACTCAGGCTTCAGGGTACGTGACATTACATTTTGGAGATATATAATCTTGGAGAGTTTATGTTGAGACACCTGGTAGCAGCTAAACAAACCAAACATTATCACCCAGAGTTATATCACATTTCATATTGACCTGCCACTAAATATCACATAAAAGCAAACTTTGGTCCTTCAAATGGTGGGCCAGAATGAGCTGCAATATGGCCCAGACATTGGGACAATGGACTATTGTTACTGATTAATTTATGTTCTTCTTGTTTACAGTCATACCATTTCACAAGACAAACAGTCTCATGGATCTTCCTCCAACTGCCCCCGAAGTCCTCGGACAGCCATAAGTCATACTGAATCAAGAAGAAAACAGTGTTAGTACATGTTCTTTTGCACAAAACCCAAAGGAAATGTCTAATCAGAGGTCTTACATTGATGCTGTAGACCATGAGTATGTTGCTGTCTCTGGGGTTGTATGTGATCTGCATTAATGGATGGAAGGGAAGCTCAGAGGTCACAAAGCTGGTGCCGAAATCAACTGAACGGAAAATTTTGGTGACTTTCCCCTCGGTTAGATCGCCTGTGAGGATCACCTGTGGGACAGATCATGACCCTGTTCAGTAATTCATAAAAAAAAATGTTTTAATAGTACATGTCTATCAGAGATGATCATTTCAATGTATTTGTAAATTAGCTCAATAAATACACTTATAATGGAAAGAGAAACATTTAAAACCAAAAACACTTAGCTTCATTTGTTTAATCAAAAACACAGTAAAAACGTGCATAAATGTGAAATATTATTATAATTCAAAATAGCTGTTTTCTATTTAAATATATTTTAAAATGGAATTTATTCATGTGAAGGAAAAGCTGAATTACTGCAGTCTTTTAAATCTGCTGATTTGGTCCTCAAGAAATATTTCATACTATTATCAATGTTGAAAACAGTTGTAATGTTTAATATTTATGTGGAAACTGTGGTACATTGATGAATAAAAAGTTCAAAAGAACAGCATTTATTTAAAACAGAATTTTTTTTTTCATTGTAAATATCTTTACTGCAATTGTTGCTGAATAAAAGCATTTAAAAAAGAATTTCATTAAAAAATTTTTTTTTTTTTTTTTTAAAGACCCCAAACTTTTGAATGGTAGTGTATGCTTGTTACTAAACCTCATCCTTTTGAGGTGGCACAACTTTCCACCAGTATGAACTTGTTTGCTTGTACACATTTCAAAGCACACCACAGTGTCTATGGACATTACATTGAAAATAACCAGTAATATTCCTTTCAGAACAGTTCAATATTACAGCAGAGAAGTAAATATTCACCTTCCCAGAATTTTCAGGACCGATTGCGATGCCAAACTCTGTCTGTATGAAGGTGTTGTTAATGAGGTCGGTGATGTCCTGGAATGTCTTTCCATAGTCTTCACTGACCCAGAAGAGATAAGAGGGAGTTATGGATCATGTGATATAGCTAAACAAAAAACCATCCAAATGTGTACCAACATTTGTATTGAGCTAACTCAACACTGAAAGAGGAAGGATTCATTGCACACTATTAATCCCGTTAAGGCAAGACAATTTTGAGACACAAAGACAAATCTTTAGATTTTGGGCTATTTGACCTTTCATAACGTGCCGTGTCAGACTAGTGAAAAACGTGTGATGCAATTTTTTTTTGCAATACCTAATGTAATCAATCAACTAGGGAAGTATGGTGAATATATATATATTTTTTACCCTATTCACCTATGGCGCCGTCTTGACTTAAAAACTCAATTCTTCTGGCAAGAGCTTGGACACTGTCCTAAAACGCACTCTTACCTTCTGTACAGTCTGGACTGACCAAACCGCATGATAAAAAGAGGAACCTGGAACGTGGTGAGCACCAGTAGTACCTGCACAGAAGAGGGACACAGTGAATGGTATAGCATGTGGATGTGAAAGTCGTTCAGAAACTCGCAGTGCAGTGAAGCATGATCTAAACTCGGCCGGGATACTGCGGGACACATGCCTGGACTTGAGAACAGCCACAATCTCACCCTTCACACTTAATTCATCCAGCTATCGCTCAAGACCAGGCGCTTGCTGCTTCTGAGAAGATTCTGATTGGTCGGTGCCTTGTTCTCATTTAACTCCTGTCTCTAATCCTTAAGTCAACATGAAATGGTATTTGCAATCCATTTTACTTTCATAATGTGACACATTTCCAGAGAATAAATCAATCATTAACATTCACCAATAGTCCATACAGTCTAGGTGATATCAGCAAAGGAAAAAAGGAAAGTAATTTTAGAGGCAGAGTAATTTAGAATATTTCAATGAAAGATTAAAAAGACAAAAAATAGTATGAACCGTTTATATTAACCCATCAAAAGCAAAGTTTTGTGACTTTTAGTTCATGCCTGTTGGCTTTATATATATATTTATATATATTTATATTTATATATATATACTCTGAAAACTAAGTAATGAACTAAAAGTCACAAAAATGTGCTTTTGATGTTTATTTAATATAAACGGTTCATCAAAAATGTTTTTTTCTTTTTAACTTTTCATTCAAATATTATAAATTACTCTGCCTCTGAAATTACCTTTCTTTTTTAAATATATATATATATATATATATATATATATATATGTATATATATATATATATATATATATATATATAATTTTTATGTTTCACTTAACTTAATAGAAAGTAATTAGGTAGTCTTTAAGTCTCTTCAGGAAAATTGGACCAAAAATATTAAATGACTCATCCTGCACTACACACAGATTTTTGCCCAATCATATGCTATCTACAATGAAAAAATAAACAAAGTTATTTAAAACACAGAACAAACCCTTCATGAAAACCCATATTTAAAAAAAGTAAATAGGGTCCATTTCTATTCATGTTTCTTCTAACAAAAGAAGACTTCTTTATGTGCCTGAAAAAAGCTGGACAATTAGAACAATATTCGTTAAAGGTGCAATAATCAATTACCAGAATGGTGCTAACTATGACACCTCAAAAGTAGAAAAGGTGTCTCAAAAGACGCAACTCTTTGAAAATGTTTGCAGAGAGTTAGCAGAAATGTATTGGAGTGTTGTTGTTGGGTGAAGGCTGTGCTGGAGGAGTAATTGCAGCTTGTACATGTTTTACAGCTGCACTTTGGTTCAGTTCTATAAGAGACGGATTCCGCCTCCAGTGTTGTTGGCCCTAAATGACAGTTTGAGGTCTTGTCCAGCCAGGCTCTGAAGAGTCTTTCAGCCGCTGAAGCTGTATTTCACTCATTCTATTTTCACATTGATGTGCGATTGTAGGAGCCACATTCCTGCGATTCAGATCATGGAGCCGACCACAGAACAGCTTAGTGCATTAAAACACTTGGGTTAAACTGACAATTACACATTTTTTTTTGATCGGCTACTGGTTAGTAAACATAGTGGCAGTAACATAGTGGATTAGAAGGATTGGGATAAATCAAAGGTTGTTGGTTCACATCCCAAAGAGAATGAACAGATGAAATTTGTATAGGACATCAGCAAGTCAGTAATATTATGGTGGCCGTTTTTCAAGCCAAATTTTCATTTTTTGTCAAATAGTGTGATGCTGTTCACACATTTTGTTGTAAGTGGTGCATTAAAAACACGGCTGCTATGTTGTGGTGGGTTTATTACGAGGATAGTAAATGACTTTAGTTAGGCCACAGATTGACCTAATTACAAGAATCATTGGATATCAATTCAAATATCAATAATCAATATCAATTAATTTAAATTCACCTTTCATTGTAGGATACAGTTGATGTGGACAGACAAAAATCCCATATTTTATAGTAACGATGCATTTAAATTTAAAACTAGATATTTTTCATGACACTGTATTCCTATGTAGATAATTAGTCAAATTCGACTCACCCCTGTATCGTCTCCAACCCAGGCCAGAGACACCGAGCCACTCAGGTCATTGAAGTTATACTGGAAAAGAGACGTAGAGACATAAATGAAGTACGAATGCAAATAAACATTGTAGTTAAAAAGTCTGTAGATTGATGATACTAATAATCCCTGTACCGCCGACATGAACTTTTTCTCTGTGAAAATATTCATCATAACTTAAACTAAATTCAATCTAAAACAAAACAGGTCATTTTCATTAGGATCACTACATTTGGGCTCTAGAATCCATTTTATTCTAATATTGTTCTCTCTCTCTCGGTCTAATGCAGGTTTGTTTTCAGAGCGCTTCTGTGGTGAAACTAAACACCACAGGCTTTCACTGTAGTCCACAGGGATGAGATTGCAGGCTGGAATCGGACTATATATATATATATATATATATATATATATATAAATAAAAGGAAATTAAAACAAAAATAACGACTAAAAACCACACTCCAAACCACAGCTTTACATAGCTAAAAATAAAGAACCATCCAGTACAGAGCAGAAAGTGGTCACACAAATCAAACAAAAAGCTAATATAAGCAAAAAAGTGCATGGAAATGGAAATTGTATTGCTATATTAAACATAACAAAGTGAACAAACAACATTTTATAAGCACATTTTATTTGCAAATGTATTAACAATGTTTTGATTTGACAGTAAAACTTTCCAAGTTACTAAATATTTATTTGGAGACAAAATCAGACACAAAAAGGCATTTTTGTTGCGTAAAGTAAAAGTAAAGAGCTATACAATTCATGTAGATTCATTGGTCGTCATCTGTTGATATTTCTTTTAAAACATAAACGGGATACATGAGTAGTAGTGTCTTTTCATCAAAAGAAAAATCAGAAAAGCGGTTCTCTAGGCTATATCACTAAACAAACAACTGAGACACTAATCTAAGTTAAACCGACCACCAATCAGCTAAATCAATAACAAAATAAAATTGTATTAAATGTATGTTAGTAATGCCCAATAAAAGGCAATGTCTAATAAAAGACAACTAAGCAAACATATTTCCGGGGATTAATTCGAAAAGTCCAGGTGATTCTTGGAAGAAAAACACAAGTGCTGGGATTTATCTGTCCACAGGGAAGCGGAACCATGTAGCGACATGCACACAGAAAACACTGCTGATTCGACAGATGGCTGTGCCGCTGTCAGCCGACCCGCACTGCTAGGGAATGTGTGTGTGTGTGTGTGTGTGTGTGCACATTTAAGAGGAAAGGCCCGCTGTCAGTCGAGTGTGTAACCTCCCTTTCAGTTTCACTCACTGGAATGCAAGACCCAGATGGTGTGTGTGTGTGTGTGTGTGTGTGTGTGTGTGTGTGTGTGTGTGTGTGCGTGTGTGTGTGTGTGTGTGTGTGCATGCGTGAGGAACAGAGTGAGTGCATGCGTGAGGAACAGAGTGAGTGCCCCACATTTTCATCTGCCTCACACACTGAGAACAAGAGAGCAACTGATGTCAAAGAGATTGTGGGAGAGAAAAGGAGGGAAACGAATAAAGAAAACCCAAGCACACATACACAGGCTCTGTTCCAAAAGCTAGTGAGCTGTCTGGCTACTTGCTACATAGGCATTTGCCTCCGATATGGAAGCTCATAAGGGACCGATTTGGATGCTCTGCATTGACAGCAATTCCACAAATCTTTATGTGAAATGCATGAAACTCGATTCAATTGATTTCGATAGTGTTTGGCTTTAGTAATGCATGTTGCTAAACTAACAGCATATAGCACAAATGCTTATCAAGTAAAATATTATTGAATTAGAATGGCAACATTCTTATTTAAAATCAAATCACCAGACTCTTTCAACTGAGCTTATTGCAATGCATTCTGGGATTACTTTTTTTTCATAGAATTTAACAGAGTAATGTTGTTAACATTTGGAACAGACTTTGTGTCAGTATTCACGGTGTCTTAAAATGGTGCCTATGTAGGCAGTTCACTAGGTTTTGGAGCCAAACAGAGCCAAACATTCCTGGGTGTTTTTTTTTTTTTTTATGGGATAAAATAATGTGGTAACAGGGTTACATGCAAAATATGCTAAACATTAAGCATTACATTTTTTTTTAAAAATACGTTTTTTATTTCAATATGAGTATCAAGATAATAAAAATAAAAATGCAATTTATTTTTGCAAAAGTGCTGCAATAATAAAAATAAAATAAAATGCAATAAAAGTAAAATAAATGTAATAATACACTAAAACCTGTTAAAAAACATCAAACAGGACAGGTACAACCGGATGAAATAAGATAAAAAATAAAATAATCCTAAACATAATAAAATAAAATAGTAAACCGGTGTAAAGTAAAAATACAAAAGTAAAATATAGAAAAATAAAATAAAATCTGTTATAAAACATCAAACAGGATAGGTAAACCAGACAAAATAAAAATAAAATAAAATATACAACAAAATAACCTTAAAGTTACAAAACATCAAAAGGCCAATCAACCATGGAATATAGTCAAAACTGAGTGCAATCAATGATGTATAATTTTAAAAAGGTAAAGTGTAAAATTGGTCTATGATGTCTTAAAATGCTGCCTATGCATTACGTTTTGGCACAAAAACACTCACAAACCATAACTGGATAAAGTAAAAACTTATAACGTATAATGACAAAACCCCATCCACACACATTCAGATCCATTTTGAGTATCTCATCTAGTATTTTACGGTCCATATGGACATTTTTGTCTAAGGAGGCCCTTTACACCGCACTCCTTTCTACAGATCACATCCTCTCTGCATTTCTGCAATTCCACCCAACCCCTTGGAGATCAATGATCATGTCACAGAATAATCCGTTTCTCACTTCTCCTCACTGATGACATCATCTTACAATTTTTACACATTTTCTTTTTTCTTTTCTCTTAAAAAAGCAGCCGTACAAGGTCCAGGGAAGCAAAAGAACCGCAGCATTTTTTAAACTCGCTAGCGTTCAGGCCTAATGGAAATTTGCACTCTCACAATCCAAAGTGTGAACAAAAGTTTCCATGTTACCAACCCAGCCAACGTCCTTCTGATGCAACCCACCTCAAAACAGACCCTGAATGGTACATGTGTTCTAGAACAGCAAGAACAAGACGTCTTAAAACACCTGCTTAAACTCCAGGGCCAGTGTTCCTTCTAAATAATGTGTCTTTGAATAATGCATACAGTGGTTGCCTCTCCATTCCTTGCCATATTTAAACCAGAAGGAAAGAAACATGCTGACATCCCAAGTACTGGCCAACAAAACAGGCTTGCCAAGAATGGCCTGCACCACGCCAACAAGCCTTCTTAAATGGGGGATTAAAGAGTGATGAAAAGACATTGTGAGCATACAACGATCCTTCAGTTTGGAGAAGACCAAAGAACACGACTCAAAGTAAGGCCCTAAACAAACTCTATGGCTCTGTCCTGAATTCAGTCTATACACTTATGGTTCAACTTTTGAGTCCACACTTTGGTGATGAAATACTTCATAGATTGTTGGTTAGTGTAACATAGAATCACAGATTGTGTTTTGGACAATCAGATCACAAGTAGATGAAGCAGACACATACCCGTTTACACCTGGTGTTTTAATCCGTTTCTTTTGTCCACTTTCAACCACTTCTGTCCTGATTTCTTCATGGGGAGGGTCTATGGGCAGGTAAATGTATGTTTTTCCCCCAGATATTTCAATCTAATGGACAATGTTTGCGCAATTTCCATATAAACACGCCCAGAGACGACGGAAAAACATCAGCTTTCATTTCTGCTCTGACAGCCACTAGACCAATGTTATTGGTCTAGTGGCTATCAGGAATCAGATCACAAGTGGAGGACGCTAAATACAGGTGTAAATGGGGTAGATTAAACTGGGAAGGGTCATAGCACTTGCATATTGTTGTTCTATTGTTAGTTTAACTGCTTCTATTGTTCTCATTTGTAAGTCGCTTTGGATAAAATCGTCTGCTAAATGAATAAATGTAAATGTCAAAACATTTTAGACCCCGTTTACACCTGTATTTAGCGTCCTCCACTTGTGATCATATTCCGATCAACCAAAACGCATCTTAATATCAGGTGTAAACAGGGCCTGACAGTACTCCAATGGTGTACAAGATATGCGGGGATGCAAAAGATTTTGTGTTTTAAAAGGGGTGTTACCAGAAAGAAAAAAATTGAGAACACAGTGGTGTGAGCTTTTTCAGGTATATTAGAATTCCTTAGTAACTGCCACGGTAACACAAAGAATTCATACTGCACACTTGCAATGCACTTGCAAGTATTAGCATCTGTGTTTGTGTGTATGTGAGTATGTGTCTGGTCTAAGGCAATGGTATGGTACACAATCCTAAATGGTTGTGTGGTAATCCTGGCCAGGAATAAAAACTACCACCATTAAAAGGCTTGCAAAATGGTCACAGGTCAATGGTGGATTACTACGGTCTGTTTTCACAAAGTTGAGTGATACAATCACCCGATGGGGATATTTGCAGAGAAAATCCATCCTGCGGGGAGAGAGGCCGAATAATATTAAAGCATGTCTGCTGTGTTAAGGCTTGGAGAGGCCACCTGAGCGTGGGGCCATGGGGCCCTTGAAATCCTCCAAAACAATAACATTCAGACACGGCAGATAGGCTTTTACAAAAGAAATATCTGCAATATACTGTACAATGGGAGAAATATCTAGAAAACTTCAGTATACACTCCTACTCCTTTCCAGCTCTAGTCTTAGCTCAACACGTCCTTTCCAGTGGACATGTTAGAACCACGAGGAACATTGTTTGGGTTGCTTTTCTGGCATCTCACCAACCCTGAGCATTTCAGAGAGGACAGAAAATGTTTTCTCTGTACATTCTCCCCAGAAACAGGAAAGGGGAAAACCTGGACGTCTTTCCCTTGTACTGAACTGGTAAACAGTCTTTGAACCCCATGTCCAGCCAAAAGAAGCTTTAGACTTGGTCCAAATGGCTTCACAGTCTGAGGACCAACAACAAACATGACTTAATTTCTAGACAGTAGAAAAGTAAAATAATAATTTGGGTTTAATATGAGACACGTCTCAAGTCAGTCTCAAAATAAGTGCTATTTAGACAGGTGGGCGAATGCTAACACGTGATTCAAAAACATGCACAAAAATATCCTGGAATCAAGATCTTAAACCATGTTTTCCTAACTGGAACGGCACGCTGAAATGGGTAAGAGGTCAGCAGTTCGTTAGATGAAGCCGTGTTTGTGTTTTCATTGGACTCACATAAATAACTCCCCACTGGCACAACTTGGATTTAAACATCCAGAGCGGAGTCTTAAAAAGTCTTCCAGCCTCCAAAAGAGCATCTCAAATCATTCAAACGCAAACTTCACCCACAAAGCTGTTTCAACATGTGTACCGTTATAAGTTCACGCAGACTTCATTAGAAGAGACTACAGGCAGTTGTTAAAAAGACTTTATTGTGAGCTCGTAAAATTTCTAATTGCTCTGGCAGGTCATAAATTCCATCGGTCAGCAGCCAGTTTTCACGTCGACTGACCACAGGCTCTTGCGCAACACCATGGTTGCACATTTTGGACTGGAACAGATCTGGAATATTATGCTTCAAACTTAGCACTGCAAGCCTCTAAATGATTGCTTTTTAGATCATAAACTCGATGCTTCACTGATAACTAATTATATTTTATCTATCAGTAAATCACTGGGTGAATAGCTATTGTTCATTGCAGTGTTGAAATTTTGTTGGATGTCATTGGACACAATAAGTTGGAATTTACAAAACATTTCCATTGCAAGAATAAAACTTAAGCACATAACTTATCCTGCTGCGCACATGAATGACACCTTAAATCGTGCAGCTTGTTAAAAAGAAGCCTGCTATTACTTTTCTATAGCCTGGTTAAAACCATACCATTATCATTTGTAACTGAGTTATGGTCTGGCAAAGCGTCATAGACAAATAATTTCCAAAGGGGCGTCACCAA
The DNA here is from genome assembly GCA_030578255.1 of Tiaroga cobitis. Classification (NCBI taxonomy): domain Eukaryota; kingdom Metazoa; phylum Chordata; class Actinopteri; order Cypriniformes; family Leuciscidae; genus Tiaroga; species Tiaroga cobitis. Next base: position 20,655,259 of record CM060601.1, on the reverse strand, counting down.
CGGACGTTGCCGATAGACCTAAAACCAATCAGAGCGATGAAGGAGATGACGTATGCAGAGCGGCGGAGAAACATCTCTGAGTTTTGTTCTTTGCTCGAATTTTAACAAAAAGGAAACGTTTAAATCGCTTAAAACAGACACGATAGCTGATTCGAACGAGTGATGTTCCACGGATGCGGCATCCATCTTTGTAATGTAGGCTAAAATCTGCTTCAAAATCCCAGCGCTGTCGTCATCGTGTAAAGCCCGCCCCAACGTTTCTGATTGGTGCCTCGATTTCGACGGACTGGAAATGGGCTTGAATGAGCTCTTTGCCAGACTAACTTTCAGACCAAATCTAAATTTGCCGGAAGTTGTCTGGGTTTTCCCATGCTAACTTTTCTATGCAGAAACATAGAAACAGGGGGGGGGGAAACATATCTAGAGACCAGAATAATATAGAGACTTATAAAAAGTAAACTTGCATCAAAATTTCAGCAACCATAAATATTAAGCTGAATCAATTATCAATGATATGGTCGCCGGGCGATATTTCGTCAGTCGAATATTTTCCAATGACACGCTTTGACAGTTTCAGCATCTATTATTTTGTGCACACAATGTAGATAAGCTAAAACAAGAAAACACGTCAACAGTGTAGACGTATTACCAATTGACCAAAAATGATGCTACAGTAGAAATATGGAAAATTTGTTCAGCTGAAATATCGAGAGCCGACTCATTGCCGAAGAACTTATGACAGTTTTATTTATCACATGAGAACACGACAACCTGAACTGCATACCAGGTTCAGTTACCCAAATAATTAAAATTGAATTACCAAAACATTATTTTCATTTTTGTGTTCTTCTAATATAAATAGTGGGATTCAAAAGTCTAGCAAGCATTTGAATCAAACAAAGTTTTATAAATGTTATGTTGTTAAAATAGCACTGTTGAGCGGTTTGGATGTACATGTTATTAAATCCCCACCTCAAGAGTGGCCAAATATAAATATTTGAATCATAATGAAGGGGTCAAAATAGGCTAACTACAATAACTTTACATGTACTTTTGGCAGGAACACTACAGTGCATGTATGCATGCAAGTTGATGTCCAACTATCCAAACGGGTGTTAAAAGGTCTGAAACTGAATTTAACAAGGAGATGCTTTAGAGAGACGTTGCCTTCAAATACTTTTCCCACTGTTGTCATGCCTCAAGCCTTTTCCCGTTTCAGAAACATTCCTTTCTTGGAGGAAGCATTTCACTTCAACACTCATTTATGCTGGACGGAATGTGAGAGGATAAGAGCCAAAAATACTGGCCATAAAAAAAAAACTGGCTCTGTATTCTTTCTTAACAACAACAGTCTTTCTCTATCAGCACTTAGGCTAAACTCATGACCTATTGCCTTAGCTTTCCCTAAAAATGTCAATGTGCTCTGTATTTGGATAAATAGGGGATGCTTCCCACAGAACAGGACTGATATAGAAGATATAGATTGGGATATATGTAGCTCATCGTTTACCGATAAAGCCTGCCCAGCAAGAGGTCACGCCAACTGCTGGTAAAACGTAATTGATGAGCTCGTGGGAGAGAGTTAGATAAGTGAGAAATACAGGGAGGCAGCTTGTTTTCTGACTTCTTAGGGGTTAGTAATCAGTCATGGGCCACTGTAATGAATGAACTCTGACTAGATCTAGTTAAGCAGAGTCACCTGACCCTTCTGTACATAAATACAGTAGAAACAGATCGCAGAGACATTAGAAGCACATCAAGAGGTGAATGCATTTGTTCTCTGATAAAGATGAAATCTGTGGAATGTCTCAAAGGAACATCAAACACTGGCCCATCGAATTATAAGGTGATACTACAAGCCGAGTGATGTTTTTATCAACCATCTGGAAAACTTCACAAACATCATTTTATTTGAGAGCTTGTTTTCATACACTTCTAAACACTTCTTAAATATTAAAGTAATTCCATTAGAGACGTGATAGCCTTAAAAATGTTGGTGTGGTCTGGCAATGCTGTGTGGCATTTAAAAAACGACTGAAAAAATAACATTCAGTTGCTGAGAAAGGTGATGTAGGTACATTATTAGGTAATCTCAGACAAGAGGCCAGTAGTATGATCTCACTTTTGTGATTTATGGTCCCTAGAAATTTAGAAAGAGCTTCCAAAATAGGAGGAAAAAACTCAATTCTACTTTCAAAAAAGAAAAAAAAGAAACTTAAACAAGTGTTAACTAGTCAAAACAGGGGGGTGGGGGGAATTCCAAAGAAAATTTTACATTGAAATGATATGCACAAAGCTTTTCAATCTATACTAATAAATAATATATATTAGATTATGCCTATTCTGAGCTGTGATGAGAGTATAAAGAGTAAGAGATGTTTTGACCTACCGTATGAGTGTTGTTTTTTAACGTAGAATCAAAGCCGTGCAGTGATTCACATTGATTTTGTGCGGATTCTTCACTCCTTTTCATCCTGACATGATCCGGCTGATGTAAATCTCCCAAACTGAGCAAATTTCGTGATTTGTGACTCTTTAGAAACACGGGTTGCTCACTGCTAAAGCGTCTGGGTCTCTCTTCAAAGTCCATGCAAAGAGCCACTGAGACGAACACAACCAAAACACAGCAGAATACGGTGCTCATGGTTTCCGTTTAATGTGCACAAAATTCTTCCGTCTAAATTTCCATGAGTAGCAGGTTTATTGGTAATAGAAGAGAACGGGCACTGTTTACACTCTGACTCATGTCTGTAGCGAAGCCGCTGTTCGCACTGCTAAACTAACTCACGGATTGTTCAAGATTAGGATGGGCTGTCCGTTCGACACGCCCATTCTCATGAATATTAATTCAGGCGCGCTGACGTTTCCTGGTAACCCTTTCAATGGCCATAGGTTTGCACGCGTTAACATTCCAAACGCAAAGACTTAACATTAATAAGAAAATATCGACATTACTCGACATTATCGACAATTGACCAATGGCGGAGGCATGGTTCATGAATATTAAGAGACAAGCAGAACTGGGTTAACCACGCCTTCTACTGACCAACCTATCTTACAAATTGTGTGGCACCAGTCTGTCTTCCTTCCGATTTAAAATGACAACAAAACTGCTATGTGTTTGACTTATTTGCCTATCTTGATGTGCTGCGAAAAGTTTTATTTGAATGTCATTACATTTTTATTGCATTGATATTATGGTAAGACTACTAAACATATTTGATATTACAGAAACTGGCTAACACATTTTTATTAAATAACTACTTTTATTATTACTATATAGTACTATATAATTACTGTATTATTGTAACTTGTTTTGAATAAATGTAATTTATAAAATGTTACTGTACTATATTAACAAATAAACAAATTATTGTTTCAACATTTTTTAAACAAAGAACTTTAGGTGAAAAATAATTAAGGCCACTAATACAATGAAAAAAATTGTGACATTGACATGTTAACTGTACAAAGAGCCATTATATACATATAAAAAATTATATAGATTTATTTTTATATAGATATAATTGAGTTTCACAAAAAACAATTGTATATACCACTTCAAATGCATGGTATTATATTAAATTATAAAAATGAGCATTATATTCACACACACACACCAAAAGTATATAATACAAATATGATTATCCTTCTTTAGACTTTTGCATGCAAATAAACTGCTGTCCTTATAATAAACATTTACAGCACATGATATTTCCTTTTTTTCTTTATTAGCCTATAAATGACTCATAAAAGAAGAAACCAAACTCATCAGTTTTTCAACAACAGTTTATTATCGCAGTGATTGGTAACAAAAAGAACCCCCCGTTTAATTCAATTACAAGATCTGCTGTCCTGTGCTTGTACAGAACTATAGAAATTTTGGGATTGACATAAGAAGAAAAAAAGTAAAAACTCAATTCCTGTCTGAACAGGCAAACCGTAGGATGCAGCCAGAGTATTATGTATGCAATTGCTGTGTGTTGATTCACACACATTTTTTTGTTGTATTGAACATCAGTCGGGCTTAGCACAGCTCTAGATATCCTTGATGACATCCTCAAGCTCTTCTTTTGTGTACATGTGAAAGGTCTTGCCGGGCTCTACTGTGGCAAGCTGCAGGCAGAGAAAAGGAAATTGTCAGACCTTCAAATACTTTTAAATTAAATTATATTTCACATGACCGACATCATGTGAGGTGAAGTGCTTGTGCATTACCTCAATGTTAGTGGCATTGAGTTTCTCCTCCATCACTTGTTTCAGAATAGTGAGAGAAGACTTGATGGCATCCTTTAACGTCATGGACTGAAAAAAATAAAGAGATATTTTATGAATGTTTACTGGGAAACAGAAGCGACAAGTATAGTGTGATTATTTTTTCCCCAAAGCAATTAGATTTATGAAGAAGTCTTTTGGACACTGGCCGCTGCTTATTAGATTGCAGGGTCACATGGGTGAGTCTTGTGACTAAAGTTACACTAGTAGAGGCATGGCATACTGGAATGGGAAGATGGGTGGGGTGGATTTAAAAAGGGACTCTGATTTCCTGATCACATGGCTCAATTTGCTGCTGTAGGAAACACTTATCTCTGTGAGAATATCATCTTGATATAACCTGACTGTGGCATTATGGATCAGATGGCTAAGTTAGAGCTTAGAATGTTGTTATATACACATAGAGTTGATTTTCCATTATATAAAAGTACATAACTATATAATATAATATATGTTACAAGTTAGTAGGGCTGTTGGAACGAATTCCGAAATTCGAATATAATTCGAATATTAAAAAATCAATACTATTCGAATGCTGAAGTTACTATTCGAATATTGTTTTTTTGTGTATATTTTAAAAAAAATGTTATACCGTAAAACTTCAAATAATAGACGCCTGTCTCGTTTACACGCCTAGTGTGGCTGCAGTTTGGGTATAAAGGCCGGTCTCAAATAGAGGCCGGGTCTGTTTTTTAGTTTCGGGTTGTATTTAATCTTCTAAAACCCGTCAGATCGTTTTTTGGCGGCCGCCAACGCAAATGTTTGTCCCGCCTTTTTTGATCGGTGAGTGATGTAGACTAGAATACGAGCAGAGAGAAGAGAGAGAGAGAGAGAGAGAGAGAGAGAGAGAGAGAGAGAGAGAGAGAGAGAGAGAGAGAGAGAGAGAGAGAGAGAGAGAGAGAGAGAGAGAGAGAGAGAGAGAGAGAGAGAGAGAGAGAGAGAGAGAGAGAGAGAGAGAGAGAGAGAGAGAGAGAGAGAGAGAGAGAGAGAGAGAGAGAGAGAGAGAGAGAGAGAGAGAGAGAGAGAGAGAGAATCAATTGACACGATAGTAAAAGGTTGGAAGTTTCACGTGGAGCATTTGGAAATTTTTAGAGATTAGAGACTCTAGGCCTACACTCAATGAACAACATCTCAACACTAAATTATAAAGGCCTGTCTCATATAGACGCCTGTCTCAAATACAAGCAGGAGCAGTTCGACGATTTGGGAAAATAAAAGCCCGGGCTACTATTTGAAGTTTTACGGGTATGCAATCTTGCCTTTCTCGCCACCTTGGCTTACACACATGTGAAAATGAAATGCTTTTGTTTCGTCTGATGTACAATAAAGTTTTTGAATCATAACACAGTTGTGCACGTTATCCACGCTGTATCATCATAACAATACTGTCAAAATTGGTAAATGTTTAACAACGTAAAAAAAACCGCTCGTGAAGCGCAAATATCTCGGTGAAAACTCAACGGATTTGGCGAGCACCGAACTCATTGGAACCGTCTAGTCGAACTGAAAAGAACGATATAAATTTCAGGATTTTTGGTAGTGTTTTAGCGGAGATATTAGCCGAAAACCATCGATAGCGCTTCAACCATATTCAGAACGAATAAAATGTGTATTGTAATGTTAGATGTCCCTCTAGTGGACAGAACGTGTAACAACAACCACATGCTATAGTGGCATTGGCGACCCATAAGCCTGAGTAATGTCGTAAATATTAATAATAGGATGAATTTGAGCATCTAATATTCGAATATTATTCGAATATTAAATAAAATAATGAATGGAATTCGAATAGTATTATAGAGGAAGATTGACAGCCCTACAAGTTAGTTGACCCCAAATTGCCTATATTTGCCTTTAAAATTAATTAATACAACTTATGATGCAAAAATGGTTGCTTGGCTTGCGTGATTTGTTTTTTTAAATTCAATATTTACTCAATATCAAATTAGACTTACAGGCAAATCACTACGTTGTTTCAGATACAAAAATAATGCTACTTTTGAAAGTTTGTGCAGGCTCAAGGGACGTTGAGCTGTGCATTCTACTTGAGCATCAAAACTGAGCCATCAGATTACTATTTCATTATTAATTTCACCATAAAACCCTAAAAAGTAAATGGAGAGAGTGGCTAAACAAACCTTGTGGTAAACCTCCTGCAGAGAGCTCTGAGCACCTTCAGATGCTGAGCCAATAGCCCTGGCATCACACTGGACAAAAGTCCCAGAAGGATCCATGTGGTATCTGATAAAAAAAAAAAAAGATCAGTGTGATTTACATACTATACAAACCAAACAAGTCTGTACGAGTGCCTAATAAAAAAAAAACCGGGTATTCAGAACTTCTTTTTGAATCTTGGAAAATTTGGATTTTTTATGGAATAATTTAATAATAATTATAATGTTTTTGATACTAACCTACTTCTACTAGAACTGCACAATTCTAATTCCGTTTTTGTGACAGCAAATTTAAATGTTCTTTAACTTCTTTATTATTATAAAAGAACACGGTGCTGCAATTCACTCTGAAACATGCAGTGCATATATTTATTTAAGTGAATCACAGCCTTGAAAATAATAATTGATAATCGCACTAAGCGATATTGCAATTTCAGTTTTATTCTGATTAATCATGCATCATTAAACTGGGTAAAATTTTAAACAACAAATATTGCAATTATAATAATTATAACATTTTTATACTGATTTCTTGTAGGAGTGCACGATGCAAGAAAAAAATATCGAAATGTTGGATAGACATAAAATAAATAAAAAAAACTCCAGGTTTGCTGTGCTTAGTTGAACTGTACAATTTGGCGGAAAAAAAAATCTGAACAAAGAACACTGCCAGGATTCACTCTGATATATGCAGCACATATACTTAATTAAATCAAAGCCTTGGCGATTTGATAACCGCACTAACCCATATTGCATTTTCATTTTATTCCAATTAATCGTGTATCCTTATTTTCAATGCATAGTAGGGGTGGAACGGTTCACAAAATCCTCGGTTCGGTTTGTATCACGGATCTGTGATCACGGTTTACGGTTAGATTCGGTATACATTGTTAATGTTATTTTTTTCCTTTTTAACACTTTAGAAATACCCTACATCAGCATAAATGATATAGCCTTATAATCTACCATTTACAGTATTTCAAAAATAAGTTATTCTCAAGGTCATGTAATCAAAAAACTGAAAGAATGAGGCAGCTTGATCTTAGGAATAGACAATCATAAATTAAATCGGCTATTAGATACAGTAAGAGGGGAGATGTTGTTAATTTCAACAGGCTGTTCATTTATTTGCAAAAAAGTTTACAACTGTTGGCCTTAAACAAATTGTAGCTGTGAACAAAAACACTTATTGACAAATTTAAAGAATAGGCTTTATTGTCACTATCAGTGCCTACATTTATTACAGTGTTGTTACAGTAACTTTGTGGTGGCTCTAAAAAATTAATCTTTAAAAGAAGAAAAATAACTTCAAGCTGTAGATTTTTATGGTGATATTTAAATGCTTCAGGTGGTAGAAGTTGTTCTTTCCTACCCGACTTTCTCTTTCACTGTCAGTTGACACACTGGGGTGATGTCTCCGCAGATGAGCTAACATATTGGAAGTGTACCATTAGTATAAGCAACACGTGTTGCACAGTGCTTGCAAACTGTGGCGGTTTTTCCACCACTTTCTTACCGCCGGCGTCGTCATATCTAGCACTAAATCCAAAAGGATCTCACACAGTAGACTGAAACGATACTGTCGGTGCCTCCTCTAAAAACTCTGAGCGGCTTGCCATTTCTGCAGTTGACCTGCTGCACCCGACACTCCTAACATTCGCCTTCGTGCCAAATGATAAAAATAAAAAACACGTTACGCTACGCGTGGCCGGACCCGAACAATACACACGTCTTGAACCATGACAAGTGAATTGAACGGCTCAGATTTTTTCTTGAACCGTTCCACCCCTATGTGTATAGATTCTGATTTCTAGATAAAGGTCATTCTTCATCTTACCCATACATCAAGCAGGGCAAAACATAAAAATTTAAACAAACCAGCAAAATTCATAATTGTTTTAAATATCTACTGCAACAAAATGCTGCACATTTACCTAGCTAAATACTAAAAACAAAAGAAGTATACTTACAGCTGAGGTCCTTTCTCATCCACACCACCAAAAAGCAGAGCGACACCAAAAGGACGGCTCTAAAGTTGAAAAAAGAGGAACATTTGTATTCAAACCAACAATAGAGACTACCGTCCTCAGTGAACTGAAAACAAGTGCAATAAATTGGAGCCCAATGGCTCTTACCATAGCGCCAGGGTCAGCGTCCTCCTCTCCAAACTGCAGAGCGAGGTTAGACACGGCCTGCGTTACGCTCTCCACCGTCATCGTCTCATTGTAGGTAAACCAATGGTTCTGCAGAAACACTAGAATGCTTACAATATAATCTTTTGCATTTTGAGTGAAAACTTTTTCTGCCACCTGTACACAATTATTACTGAATGAGACTCATTGGCTTTGGTGACAATACGGATTATGAAGAAACTTTTTACTGACCTGTGTTTCCACTCTTGCTTTGTCGATAAGCGTTTTAGCATCAGCTATTAAGCCACTCATGGCACAGCCTGTATTAATAAATGAACATTATCATTCACAACTAGCTTTATTACCCTTATCCTCACAGAGAATATGTAATATAATAAAAGTTTGTCAAACCAATATGAGTGTCGATCTCTACAATCTTTTCAATGCTGCTGGGCTCCATCAGAGGAGAGGTTATTCTCTTCTCCACAGCGAGACACACTCCCTCTGATGTCTGAATGCCAATGGCTGTGGACCCCAACTGGAAAGACAGCACAAAGCAAAGCAAATCAGCACCGACATTCACTTCTTACAACAAGAGAAAAGCTGAGAAAGACAATATTCTGGTAATAAGAAGTGCTACATATCATATTACAAGTATTCGATATTATATAATCTTATTATTTTAGTAGACAGTGTTAGTAAAACTCAATATATTATTGAATATACAGAAAAGATTCACCTTGATGGCTTCAATAGCATATTCTACTTGAAAAAGCCTTCCCTCTGGTGAGAAAGTGTTAACACCTCTGAGGATGGAAAAAAAGAGTCAATGCGATACAGTAAGCATATTCAAATATGTATTAATAATAGCTTTTATACACTGTAATAAACCGTAGAGTTGATGCATTTATTATATTGGCAAAACAAAACTGAAAGTGAAAGTTTCAAGACAAGATGGTGACAGTAACTTACATGCTTTGAAAAGAAGTGTAAATATCATATTACATACATATATATATATATATATATATATATATATATATATATATTGTATGTATGTATGTATGTGTATATATATATATATATGTATTATGTATGTATATATATATATATATATATATATATATATATATATATATATATATATATTATAAATAATACACACACACACACAGACACCAAGCATGAAAAGACGTTCATAGCAGTGAAAGCATAAAGTATAAATAAAGGTCATTCTTCATCTTACCTGTCATATTCTGATCTTGTTAGGAACATTTTGAAATGCAAATCTATAAAAATTAATACGAAATTGTTGAAACAGACCTGGATAATCAAACTTTAAATGAAGTGAATTAGCACAAAACAACAGCTTGCTATGTAAGCGGGGCGATGTTGGCATTGGAGTGCGTAAATAACCAATCAGAGACCGGCACCCCTTCCACTGATTGGATGAGTTTGATATGAAAGGCGGGACTAAGAGTCAACTATCTATTTGATTGGTCGAACCACCATTCACTCAATGACAAGGCATGTTTCGTTTCAACCAAAGCCCGTCTTTCAACCAAGTCATTCATAGATGAGCGCTTTAAAAATACTCTCCGCGTATTTATTTTCATCTATGCACTTTTAAAAACCCTCATTGAGCTCAATGAGCAGTTTTCCCATAAAATTTTATACATTTCGTTCTTTATTTTGATTAACGTTAAACCATGAGAGAACCTATACACATGAGCATCTACCGTTAGCTAACCGATTTACTACTAAATAAACAACACACGGGCCGTTAAAACAACTTTATACAATATGATTTGTTGTTTCAAATGGTTTTGTCTGTTGAGTTGCGACTTACTGCTGTAGAGCACAACAATACATGAATTTCTTACCTTCTGCAGTGGAGGGTGAGTTTGCTAGTTTCAACAGTGCAGGAAGTGTTTATACATAATCGCCCGACAAAAACGTTCAGGACAACTTAGGTTCCTACCCTTTAGCACACTGGCTATGAATGGGCGTAAAACCATATGACGACGATATGAATATGGCCTATATATCTCGTAGCAAAATCATTTTTTACAAATAAAAGACACTAAAATGTTTAAAATCAAATTATAACATAAGTGAAATTGCAAGCCTATTGCAAGCCATTTAAGGGATGATATACATTTTTCCAATAATTTTTAAATGCCACAAAATTGTACATGAAACTGTAAATAAAACGTACCTATAATCAAAATTCGGCCTTTTGTGTGTGCATGCATGGATGTGCATCAGAGATATTTTCTTCTGCATTTTTTATGTATATAAACATTTATACTTATTTTTGAAAAATAACATTAGCTTTTATTGCAAAATGTATTTGAGCTTTATTAAACTTTTGGGATTTGCTGTTTTTTTCTCATGTACCTAAATTTTTTTCAGTCCAATACCAAATACAATAGTGTTGCTTATGCTGGTACCTATTAAATGGAAAATATTTGTGATTTCTTTAGGATAAAATGGGTGATCTTCCCCATAATTATAACATTATACTCGTTCATCACAATATCCATCATTTAAGATATTTAAGAGGCCAACATTTTAGATGATAATATTTGTGTTTTTTCAGGCATTTATTTAAAGAACATCAAATCCAACAATGTTTATTGTAAATACACATAACAAAGGTCACGCAAATGCCACTTAATAAACTTGCCTAATTAAATCATCTTTTAATAAAGATTCGTGTTCTTACTATTTTTATTTATTAATTTGTGCTGTTTTATAAAAGCAGTTTATTCATAACCACCAATAAAAGCTCAATTTTTTGTACATGTTTCTCTGTTTCTGGAGGGATCTGGCAACACTGCAGTGCATTTACGTGTGTATGTCACTTTAAGAGAAAGTTGGAATCACGTGTTTCACTGTAGAAAGTTTGACAAGTTGGTCGACACAAGCCCTCTATTTTTCCCGCTAGCGAAAACCTTGAACGTCATTGTCGTGTGTGCTCTTTTTCTGTTAATAACGAAATCAGAAACTATCCTGGAATCGAAATCTTTCCTATTAGCTACGATATAAAAACACGCCAAAAACATGGAAATCTTACAGGTAATAAACTAACAGCCGTTTGGTGGTGTTTTCCGCTCAGGAGATCGATTGAAGGATTTCGTCTTTATTTTCTCCACAGAAAGTCATGTCGGGGTTTAGTCTGGATTTGGGACCTGTGAAAGAGCCACTGGGATTTATCCGAGTCCTGGAATGGGTGAGTTGCTGCGATCATTCACCAGATCCAAATGTCACATTGTATATTTTTGATGGGACGGTCAGTATGACAATTAGCAATACACTCTTGCAGATGTCTTTAAACACTGTATTATGCGATCATATCCACGCACCTTTAGTTTAAACGATGATACAAGTTCGTTCTAGTCACATATGGTACTGTTGTTTTGTCAATAAGGGGCAACACCCATGTCAATTTAATGACAACTGCATCAAAACTGGTATATTTTCCATTATTATGGTCATCTATACATATACACATCTTTACATGTGTCATCTGATTGTGCTGTAGAAATCTTCTCAAGCATACAAATGCATGCAAATTTATACAAGTCCTTCCTTGCACACTGTCTCTTGAGAATGAAATGGTGTTTACATTGCCAACGGTAGGAACAACCAGCAACCCAGATAGTCATGTTTGCCACATGCGCATAAGAGGCTCCTATGGTGGACTTTAGACTAATACTACATATACCACTTCAAACAATGGAAAATCTAGGCTATAAAGGCGATAAAACACACCTACCTGCAGGGTTCTCCGAATGATGTGGGTAACTAGGCCTCGACTCACTCTCTGGAGGTCATTAACCTACTAAGAAATCAGGCTGGATATGAAATTAACTTTTTGATTCAGTCTGATCTGATTTACGTGCTATACAATTAAGTTTCGATGATCTAGAAAAAAGTTGAATAGATTCTAGAACGTAGAAGCTTTCTTCAGAGGGTCATCTCAGCTACTTTTGCATGGCTTGCGAGCTAAATATATTTTTGTTTGTCCTCAGTTTAGTTTTAAACTAGACTGAAATTCAATCCAGTTGGTCTGATATAGTTTAGAAGTCCGGAAGTAGAAGCTAACTGCCACAAAATTCAGTGTTGATATGTGACACTATATCTGCGTAAACACAGACGTAAATATCCGACAGCACTGATACTAGCCAAGATCATTTTTAGAAGTGATGTTGTATATTCAGAAAAGAATCTCAGCTGCTTTTGCTGAAATAGCATCTAGTTCAACACACATTCCCTAATCGACCAGGCCATGCAGGTGCATTGATCCTTTAAAGTTGGCATGAAGCGGAAGTTACAAGTCTTTCTTTCCCTATTTATATATCTATATCAGAGTTAAACAGCTTCTCGAACAATTTTGTCCATTGGGATGTTGGTTAGACGGTTGTGGTTTGCTATTGGTCCATCTCATGTGAGTGACAGGTTGCCCCGCCCTCGCCCCAGTAAACGCGTCATCAGAGAAGAGAATAGTGATGGGAAGTCCGATTCTTTTCCGCAAAGTTTGTTTCAATGAACCGGTTAAAAAAAAGTTAGTTTACATAATCACACAAAAATGTCACATATACGCAATGCTATTATTATAAACCACCCAATAATGATGTGACACACATATGCTTTACATCTATAGTGAATTAATTAGTCTTAATCAACTTACCTTTTTGCATAAACCATTAAAAAACTTTAATTTCAGCTCCTGCCTCAAGTCAACTGCTCAGCTACTCTTGCTTGCATCAGCAGCCCATCGGTTCTTTGTCTACTGTGAACTGTTTCCTCGGTTCAGCGTACTGATGACTCGTGAACTGTTGTAACCATTAACTGACTCTTGAACTGCTATCAGAATACTGCTGTTGACTAAATCCGTTCTATTTGTTACACTTTATGCTGTTCAGCAAAAGACATCAGAAACATACATTTTGCCCCCTTAATGAAACCTTCGGCAGACAGTTCCCAGCATGTCTGACATATCCGTACTCTTCTCAGTTCAGTTTACTGTTGTACTTCATGGAACGCTGGAGTTGGCAAAAACCGGCATCATAGGATCATATACTCCTGGATGTTGGCTCATTTCGAGACTGTGTGAGTGTCAGGCACGTCCGAAATTAAGTTTTGATTGAGTAAATTGTAAATCTGTGCTGACTCGAGCCGCAAACTGTTTAAGACAGGCACATGCATTTAAAAAATAGTTATGTGTTGTGCACAGATAAATCATTTATTATAGTGAAGTGAAGTGAAGGCAAGGTATACTTGGAATTTGTCCTCTGCATTTAACCCATCCATGTTAGTGCACACACATTAGGAGCAGTGAGTAGTGAACACACACACACACACACACACCGTAGACACACAAACCCAGAGCAGTGGGCAGCCTTTTTTGCTGTAGCGCCCAGTTAGATGCCTTGCTCAAGGACACCTCAGTAACCTTCGGATTACCAGTCCGACTCTCTAACCATTAGGCTACGACTGCAAAATTCCATGAAAAAACAAGAATGGTCCATTTTGATTTCTTGGTGACTTTAAATGTTGTCTAGGCCTTTGTTTTTTGGCAAAGTCTTTTTTTTCTTCTCTCACCTGGCAGGTTTTACATCTCTTTCGCTTTTGCCAGACCCTTTGTAAACATTTACACTTTGCACACAGTTTTGCTTTGGCTTCGCAAATCAGTATAATTCCGAACGTGCAAGGTGGTAAAGAAAAGAAAAGGTGCAATTTAACACTATAGTGTGTTGTTTTGGATCCTTTGTATGGAGGTAATGGAATTTCAGCAACTTAACCCAGGTGCTGTTTCCAAGGGGGGACACATTTCATCACAAGCTCATTTGAAGTAATCCCAGAAAACGAAAACCCACAGAGCAATAGAATTTGACTTGCATAAGGTGTAAACGAAGCTGTTATCTCATTAGATTAGAGATTACATGTGGAGATCTAGACAAGCTGAACTGGAAGTAGGAACTAGGAAATAAATTGGTGGTTCTTTAAGGTGTAACAGGTCTGGCTTTAGCTGTGTAAAAGTGCTTGAATGTGGAGGAGGATATGGTTAGTATGCATTCATAAGCATTTTTTTTTTTTTTTTTGAGAATGTCCTGAATTGCAAGAAAACTAAGGAAACAGGCGGTTTGACACATTATTTACGTAAAGCAAGAATGTCAGCCACTCCCTACAAAATCAGCATGTGTCCGCAGTGATGTTTTTGCTTTTAACAACCACAACCCAGTCTTCCAGTAATAATACAACAATGGAGAGGAAGTATTGGTCGCTAACAGGTAATCCGCTGATCAGGTTGACAGTGCTGGCAGGGACGGTTAATTTACACAAAGACGCTCTTTAATAGTCAATCGCTGTGTGTAGGTGTGCATTCCAGCGTGAACGTGGCATCTCGGCCCACCATGCGGTTCTGTTTGGTGTCAGGCACCCTTAGTTGGCTCGCTGTGCTTCTCTGTGCCAAGCACCTGCACCACACGCTGACCAGGAACGAAGCCAGAGTCTTGGCGGGGTGAAGATCACACACCCACTCTTCAGAATGCAGAGTGATTTCATGGCAGCAAAAATCATGCTATTTTTAGAATCATTTTGGGGTGCAATCCAGACCAGCGTGTCTCAGAGGATCAGATATCTGGTTTAGTGAAAGAAGAAAACAGTCTAGACTCTGCCGGAAAATATACTGTTAAGTCTGTTCAATCTTGATTAATTTATCACTTCAAACATATTAGAGAAAAAAATAGATATATTGATATATATATACAGAGTACTATTTTCTGTGAATTTTATAAAAGCTGTCAAGAAATGTCATATTTCAAAAATCTCGTAAAATGGAAGTATATTTATATTTTTCATATTTAGAGTAATTATTGAAAATATTTTTATTTTAAGAAATTATATATACTAATTCACATAAAATATAATTTTCTTAAAGACAATTAGGCCTATTTTTGGACCATTGTAATATTTTGCACTGACCAATTCATTTTTCCAGATCCCTAACATGATTATTTTTAGTATTATTTATTTTTATATATATATATATATATATATTTTTTTTTTTATTTATTTTTTTTTTTTTACATAAATGATACAGTGGCATTTAATCAGCTTTTATTTAGATTTTTCAGTTTTCATTTTAATTTGTGTTAGTAATTTTGTCATATTTATTAGTTTGTGTGTTTTTTTTTTTTATCTCTTTAGCTTTATTATATTTCAGTTTAAGTCATTTTTAGCACATCGGCTTAAATTGGAAAAGTTGATTCCCATTCCCTCCCACAAAATTTCTCACAAAGGACTTCTGGGACAGAAATTCTGCATCCCACTATTGTTTTTCTTGTATAATAGCAACTGTTTCTTAGAAGATCCTTCAATGTTTCTTAAACAGGATTCCACAGAGACACTTCAGTGATCGAACAATCCTTGGAATGCTTACTAAAATGTAAAACTTTAACTTGGTTTGAATATTTGTGAGACTGACTCTCAAGCTGTGAGTAGAGCTGTCTTAAAGGGATAGTTCACCTGAAGTCTCTCATTTTACCAATGAAAGAGTCATGGTTGGAAAAAATATGAGGGTTAGTAAACTATCGCTTTAAGCATTTTCTCAGTAGTTCTTCTTCACAATATGCTTAATCCGAGATCCACAGTGTTCCTCTGTTTTACAGCATGGCTCTTAAAAGTTTATCTTTTTTAATGATTGCTATGAAAAGCCTGCAGAATCTATAAATCAGAGCTGTGCTACTGTAGTTATTCTCACAAATGTCTGCAAAAGCCACTTCCTGTGTGGAAGTGAGGCATTTGTAAAAGGAAAGCAGCGAACCACGTGCCAGGATATGTGTGAGTCGGCAAGGGAAAGCATTGACGGATCAAACACTCAATCCATTTCACTCTCATTTATCATTTCACTTCACTGACAGCTGGTTTAAATGAATGTTTTTCTGTATACATGCTAAAGCTGTTAAACCGTCACTAATACAATTCAGCCACAACACATTTTTAAATCCAGATCCTATTCTAGTGGTCAAAATAGAATTCAACTAAATATTTCTAATGATCAAACATGAAATGCTTACATGAAATTGCTGAAAATAAATGTTTATTTTACTAGTTTACTCATAACAGAGCATTTTCACATTTTCAGACTTCTGTAAACTGACCAAGTGTCCATGGTTAAAGTCAGCGCTGATATCAGAACCGATATATGACAACTGCTCTGTAATGATTTCATGGAAAATGCTACACAGATGTCTTATTATCATGATTCTTGTGGTTTCAGATTTTCACCATTTGTGCCTTTGCCACAACTGGTGGTTATGTCGGATCCACTGTGGTAACTCATAACTGTGGTAAACACGAAGATATTTCTGCTCATTTCGGATATCCTTTTAGGTAAAACAACCACATTTCTTTTACAAATTATTTCAAAATAAAGGTATCTTTTTTTTCATTGTTAAAATGCTGTTCAGCTGAAAGTCATGCAACGAGTGAGCCATTTTGCAATTTGTAGAGATGCACCGATACTAAATTTCTCTGCTGATACCAATAGCATTTTATCTAGAATGATATCTGCCAATACCATAGTTTGATTTCTCAAGGAAACAAATCTCTCCCAAATAATGATGTAAACTATACAGGGAACCCTCTCATTTGATACATTACTACAATATTAGAGGTTAAAATGAACAACAGAGCTATTATATTCAACTGGTATTTATTTTCAGATATAATAGTTACACTCAAATAAAAACTGAAATGTTTCTATGCAACTCGGTTCATAAACTCTTGTCTTAATGCGAATTGATTCAAGCATAATTAACAGTAATTCAGCTCCTCTCTTTTTTTAATGCTTAAATGCTTTTATCAGCTGATACCGATTACTGGCAGATACATCAGTGCATCTCTAGTATTTTGCTTAACATACAAAACATGTTAAACGTGTGACTCTTACTTATCAGGCTCCCAAGTCAGCCATATGACATTGCTTATTGCAATAAGACAACGAACGCGACCTACCTGCAGGGAGATTTCTCCTCCTCGGCTGAGTTCTTCGTCGCTGTGGGAGTCTTGGGCTTCCTGTATTGTACTTTCACCCTCATCCTGTACTTGGGGTACCAGCAGGTTTACAGGGAGTCTAACCGTGGCCCCACCATTGTGAGTCATCGGTCAATTCATTTTTTTTATTTTATTTAAAGCATTATGAGTGATTGTGAGTGTGTGAATTATTATCTTTGTGCAATTGTCATTTGCATGATCTTTTTTGTATGTACTTGTCATGAATCAATAGCAAGACATTAAGAGTTTGTGACTTCTTGTTTGGAACAAAATGGTTTTTGTGATACAGAAGATTTAATATAATATTAAAATATGTTTAGTGATGATTTTTAAATTGATTTGATTTACAGTTTATTCATTTATGGCCGACCAATATGCATTTTTCAGTAGACGTCTTATGATAGGGCAGCCAATATAATTTCTGTATGATACAATTTAATTGTTGCAAATGTGATGTTTATTTTATTTAAAGTGCCCCTATTAAGCTAAAGGTTCCAAATTTTGTTTTGGAGGACTTCTACAATAGTTGTACATGCTTCCAAGGTCATAAACACTTTAATTTTCTTTTTCCACTTCATTTCTCACAGTGTCTCAAACAGTTAAAGGATTAATAAAGGATTCATTTACATGACAACGATGTACTAAAAACAGAAAAAATGTTCCTTTGTGTTTTTCGCGAATAGACAACAGTCAAAACAATCCCCATTCACACGGATCCAGGAGAACGACTAAAAACGCTGTGTTTTGCATGCCAGGCCAGTAGTTGGCGATGTCACTTTGTAAAGAAACACTACGCACCTATAGACTGAACACGAAAAATTCATGCACTCGACATCACCATTTTCACAAATTCACATTTTTGTAGTTTACACAGAGAAAATAATGGTGCACTTTGAAAACTAGTTTCAAAAGTTTGCGTTTTCAGGCCCCCAAAATGCTATTGTCGTGTAAATGAACAGCTAAAACGCATAAAGTTTTACATTTTTAGTTAAAAACGGTGTTGTGTAAACAGCCCCTAAACCCCTCCTTTCCGAGAACCTAATCTGCTCTGATTGGTCAGATGGCCCAGTCTGTTGTGATTGGTCTACCGCTTACAGCACTTGTCGGAAACCAAATGCCTCATTACCATTTCTGACTCTCAGCTCTGGATCTTCCCCAGTGCTTGCTACACAATGATAACAACAGTAACAATGACGTTGGTTTTACCATATCAATTTGAGTCCTCATCCTTTGGAAGTGCAGCAAAGTGGATTTGCTTTTGCAGCTCAGAAAACAGCATCTTCTCGACATGGAGACAACACAATCCAAACTCTTCCAGTCTCAGCTACATTTACAGTGTTTGAGGGCGGGCAGGGTTTGTACAAGGTGCTTAAACTACTTGAATTTGACTTTTTGAAATTTAAGTTCTGGAAAACCCTTGAAAACAGCCATATTTATGAAGAGGTACTTGAAAAGTGCTTGACTTCTTTAAATACAATATATATGAATTATTTTATTTATTTATTTTATTTTTTAACACAAATAACATCTTTTCATGCAAAATTAACACCGCAGTCCGTCTGTTAATAACCTTTCTCGGTATGAAGTACGCCAACAATATAATATAAAATATTACTTATTGAACAATAATAGCCATTATAAACTTTGTATTTATTATATATTATTAAATGCGTTCTAAGTTGTAATTTGGAAACCTTATTTCTGAGTTTGAGTTTAAAAAATCCTACAAAATATTGTTTGATAAGTGCAATATCTGATTGTAGTCCTTAAAAAAAACTAAAAAGTAGTGCTTAAAGTCCTTGAAAGTCCTGGAATTGAATTTTACAGTATCTGTACAAATCCTGGGCGGTTCAAAGTGGATGTTGTTTGCTGGCAGCCAATGAAAACTATTATGCAAATTTGGTACAAACCTACAAATGTTCATGCAGGAAGCAAGACTGGAATTACGACGTCTCGTTTAAGGCAGTTCAGAATCGATTCTTTTTTTTGGGGAAGCAATAACTCCATTTATCATGCACTTTCATCTTTGAAACTTTGCAGACCTTTTACGTTCACAAACTGCTATATTACACACTGCATGAAAGGTAATGTCTGGAAAAACATAATAGGGGCACTTTTTAGGAATTTTGTGTGCATTGATTTTGCAGTATTTACTCAAAATTCACTCAAATTTGAATAGAAAACAAGTATTCATGGTAAAGGCTGTACTTTTTGGAACTGACACTGACACTTCTGTTAACTGTCCAAATATTTGTTTCTGTTATTCACATCTTCTCATGCGATTTTTCTTGTAACTGTTGGACTACTTTTGTGTGTTTTGTCCTTTTGACAGCAACTTATACCATTTTCTCCTACAATTCCCACGTCCAAGGATTGCTATCCCAAACTTTAATCTGTTTCCTCTCCAGGATCTGATTGTGACTGGGATCTTTGCGTTCTTGTGGCTGGTGTGCTCCTCAGCCTGGGGAAAAGGCTTAACAGATGTCAAGTTTGCTACAGATCCTGAAAGGCTAATCAATAATTGTCTGCCTGATACATGCACAATGAAGAGCCACCCCTCTATGGGCCGTCTCAATGCCTCTGTGGTAAGGACGACCTGTTAGTTCTGATCTCATTTTTCTTCTTTTTCAAATTAAGCCTAGTTAATACCTTGAACATTTCTTTGGGCCATATTTTATTAGAGTTGATCTAAACCTGGCCCAACATGTACCTCACGTTACCTAACATTGCTCTGATTTGAGGCAGATCTATTTTTAATACTTGGTTTTGCACACACCTATAAACTGACCATGATAGACAGTTTTACTCAATGTGATATGACTGTATATTTGATCAATTATGGATAAATGTATAACCCTGTAAAGCTTACTGTATCACATTTGATACTCAGGCCTCCAAATTATGAACATGATCAAAACTTTGCTAAAAAACCTGTTGTACACAATCTATTACATGCCTTCTATCGCCTGATTCATAGTTGATACTTTTTAGGAAGTACAATGCCTTTTAGTATAATTCTATAAACGTCCTATTTTTTCTATGAAATCTTTAATAATTTTTTTATTTTTTTATAAATGTAACTTACAAAGAATAAGGTGAAGCAACTTAGGTTTACTTGATTATCCATTCATTATCTTTTAGAAAAATATATGAGTATTCAATATGATTCATCAAACTTTTGAGGAACATTTATTTGTACATCTCTCAATCATCATTGTTTTGCATTGGACTACATGTTTGCCCCACAATAAAAACTACAGAGCTTTGATCATAAAACTAAGCATTAAAATATCATCTTACTAAGATATTTTATTGGGAGATAAACTGACAACTGATATCATCTTACTAATGCTTTTTATGCAAGTAGTCGCTATGCTGTTAGAAAGATGCCATTGATTTCCATGAAAACCTTTTACTTTTTGACCATATAAATATCAGTTACTGCACCAAACTGCATATTTTTGTTCAGTTTGGACATCTGTATAAAATTGAGGTGTTTTATTCCTCCTCAAATATGAGCAACATATGCTACTATATCATGCTATATGAGCCACAAAAGCCTTATGTATCAAATATGTTATAAATGGAAATGTTATATATACATATATAAATTTGTCAAAACTATTATTTCAAATGTCAGGCTTTACAGGGTTAAGTTTAATTTTACTATTGCAATATGAAAAGCCCATACCATGATGGGTTCGAGTTTCGAGTTGATGAAACCAAACCAATCCGATCCAGCTTTGTTGGTACCATGACACTGATCATCAACTTTCTCTGTCAACTCCGACTTTGATCCTGAGTTTAGATGTGACATCAGTATTGAACAGCCAATCACATGCTGTGGAACAATGAAACATGCGATTTCACTTTTGAAATTGTCTTTAAAAATCAGTAGAAACAGGGGGAGTGACTATTGCATGATCAGACATGCAGCGTAAGTTGTTAAAAGACAAACCTCTTTCATTGTGCCTAAAACGCAAGGTTGGCGCAAACTAAACTAAACTTAGGCTAGCCCTAGCCGCCTAAACCGGCTTCATGGTATAGGCCCCTGGTTGTTAGGTTAAAGTTAGCAAAATTACTTGCACCACGGTTTAGAAATAATCTCAAAGACCTGTAGGAGAAAAGTGTGGGTTATTGTGATGACATTGTCCTTCTAGTAATTAACTTGTAAGCCGAAATGAGTAGTTGAAGCACTAAATGTATCTTTCTCTTTTCTGTGTCTTCTAGCTTTTTGGATTCCTAAACCTGATATTGTGGGCAGGGAACTGCTGGTTCATCTACAAGGAGACTCCGTTTCATAAGCCGGCCAATCCGCCACCCAACGCAGAGGAAGGAGTTTCCACCTCCTAATACGACAAGACGGCCTCCTTCCTCTCCTGTCCATCCGTTCATCAAGCAGACCACATCATCGTTTGTTCCTGCAAAAGCTTTGTTTCTAGCTCCATGCATTGCAGTTCACTACATTATAAATGCTATAAGCTGAATTCATCATTTCTTTATGATTTTTATTTTTATTTTAGTGTCTGTTTGATGGCCCTGTCAGATGATAATCCTGTCAAGCAGGTCGTCTGAAGCAAAGCAAAAAAAGAAACCAAATTTTATTAGATCAGTAGCATTTCTATTACAACTTACAAGCTAACTTGTGTTGTAGGTTATTGATGTTTTTCTTTTTTTATTATTAATTTGTCTAATTTGGTATAAAGATGACCTGCATCTCAATAACTCGAAATATCCACTACAGTGAACAGACATTGCATTTGAAAGCTCGTATGTGAGCACTTAAAACACTAGCACTCTAATATCTAGCTCTAGACATTTAAAGCTTGACTTTCCCTGTAGCTTTTAAAAACTATTTATTGGTTTAAGTGCCTTTTCATTTACGTTCACGATAGGATGTTTATCCACACCCAAAACACCTTTGACAACTAAGTCACCTTACTTTTGTCAGAAAAGGATAAATTGAAAAAAAAAAAAAATCATCTTGGTTTCAGTCATAAAGCCTCTGATATTTAGTCTATAACCTTTATTTTACATCCTTGTTTGAATTTTCTGAGTTGATTCTTTTTGAAGTGGTATTTGGTAATAATAATTACTACGCCAAAGGCCATATTTCATTTGCTATCAGGAAAGATATGTTAACTATTTAACTAGTCATCGTTCAACAGAAGAAATCACTTGTTTAATTGTTTTTCTACTGTTCAGAGTAGTAATGTTGACATTATTTGTATTTGGCTGTTTGACTTGACACTGAAAATTAAGCGTTTGTATCACGTGGGTTGATGTTTTTATTTGTAAAAAAAAGAACATTTAATTTTGTGCATCTGTGGCATGTTTTACTATCTTTTTTTTTTTTTTTTTACAGAAAGATACATTTATGGGGATTGCATTCAGTTTAAACCTAAAATATAGAGTAATTGTTCAATAGCTGTGATTTGTCTGTGTGTAGCTTATGTTCTGTTGAAAATTGGTTGGTATTTGTTTAATTTTAAATTGGTAATCTTTTTTTTGATTATTATATAAGTAGTTGTTTTAATCATAAGATTAACTTTCAAATTAATCTAAAGGATTTAATCCAATTACCTGGTATGTCAACATAGCTAGAAAAAGAAGACTTAAACATGAAATTATTAATATAAATTATTATAGTTGTGATTAAAGGGGGAAAAAGTTCAAAGTGCCATCTAAAAATCTCAAGAGAATTTCCTCATGTCACATACTGTCTAACTTTTGTCCTGAAGCAATCCTCAATTTTGGTTGTGACTTTTGGAAAAATATAGGCCTACATTTTTGTTGTTGTGTTTTGTATCTCTATGCTAAGTTCAGAAGGAAAATCTCCACAAAGGCTGATTTTCTTTAGTATTAAAAGAGGAGAGATGTAAATATTGGTTCGTGTTTTATTTCCAAAAGGCTGCACTAGGTGGTAGTGTTGTAAACGCAATAAATTCACCAAACTAAATCACACTCACAAGTTTTTGGGGTGGATGAAGATAATAAAAAAATAGGCAAATTCACATGATAAATGATAAACGACAAACGTGTGCATTGGTGATGTTCTCCATGCTTTCTAACTTGAACACCAATGATTAAGTAAATAAAAAAACCGAGACTGATATTTCTCTGAATTTTAGAACCATTCAGATTTATTTTATTTTTTTTTGCATGTGGCTAATCATCACGATTCTTATAAAAATATATAAACAATTTCGATTTTTAAAAAAAATATATTAAGAATGTGAAATATTTCTATTCAGTTTAATGTCAAATGGGTTTGAATCTTCGTACAGTAAAAATAGCGAAAATACATCAAAACAAAAATAAAACAAGCAATAATGCAAAGAAAATTCATAAATAAAAAACAGATAAAAGAAAATTCTACATTTCACAGAACAAGTGCGCGCACACGCAGGTTCCCTCTGCGCCCGCGGGAGCGCGCAATGTGACGTCAGCGCCTTGCCGCGCAGTGATGATGGCGGTGCGTGAACGCGCAGTTAAAGTAATGGCTGCTCTGGAACGGCGGGTGCCTTGTCTCGATGATTTCGTGGGCCAAAGCTGGAGCGTCTGGACGGAAAGAGCCAACCTGACAGCATCGGAGGGTGAGTGAGCACCTCGTTGCCGGTATTTCTCCATCAACCACAAAAAAGTCTCACGGATGTGCTTTATTTTTCGTGGAAAAGGCACGGCATCCCATACCATGTTACCCAAACAAAGAACCTGCCGGGTCCTAGTGCCGGCCGGGTTACGCGCTTGCGCTCTCTCTCTGACCAGTGTCGTCATAATAGAACGTGTTCCGTGTTCGTTTTGTCTGGAACTTCAAATGTAACTAACGCAACCAGTTTGAAACCACGAATCTCGTTTTGTCTACGGGCACATTATCAAATCAGTTAATAGTGCAGGCTTCATTTGCAGGTAGTTTTTATTTTGGCCCCACCCACAGAAGAGCTTGTGCTTCACAGATGACCAGTTCATGGCACAGATTGCATTTCACATTGAAAATATTGGGGAATAAAACCTAAACTATTGGCTTGATCCCATATTATTACTCCCATTAAACACCATAGTATGCGTAATTCAATATATGTCCCTTTTTCTCACAGTTTTGACTCCATATAGTGCATTCAAGACTGTAACCATCTATTCTGGACCAAATATAGTCCACCTTAGAAGAACCCATCATAGATCTGAATAGTGGAGGGGACACGTCCTTCTCAATGTTTACCATGTTTCCGGCCTTTTGGATTGTTGGATTTGAAGGTTGGATGTATATAAGAGCCCCATATGTGTTGGTAAAGCATTGATGGATAATGCTTCAATAAAGGTCATGTTTTTTATGTACTCTCTCTCTACACTTCCTCCAATCACTTTTTATAGGGTCTGATGGAGATGAATACAGCAAGAATGGCAAAAATACGATGGAAACCATGACGCTGAGGAAAGAGGGTAGGCGTTATATACTTTACTTTGATTTCATCAGGAGACAGCGATATTATCATTAAATGACCCCATTTAGTGATGGACTGATATATAAGCTGAATAATTGGCCGGTGTTTGGCTGTTTTGAGATTATCAACATTAACAAATAATGTGGTGGTTCTTCCTCTCAGGTCCAATATCTATAAACAGCCTTATAAATGTATAATAAACATGTTCTTTTGTGAAATTCAAGTAAGTGTCATATTTTTTCATTCAATAGCCGATCAGTAGTTTAAATTCAACAGCTATTATTACAATGTTATAAGATGAACTCAGGTAAATTACCCAGTTTAAACAGTGCAATTGACCTAAATTCAACCTGTCACCCTTCTCTTTAAATTTTGGCACAAACCATTGAAATTCCCACAATGGTTGACCTGCAAACCCATTCTAACATACTGTAATTTCATCCTTGTAGTAAAAACCCCTTATAATTAACATTTTTCTAATAAAGAAGACCATTGGAGTTTTTCAATTATGACGAAGAAAGAAGTGTTCAACCTAAATATATTTGTTTTCTTTAAAACAATACTAACGTGGTAGCTATGTCAATATGCACAATATTTGTCTGGTGAGACTTAAAATTGCTGGATTTATTTTTTGGTCAACAATTAAGAAAATTACTGACAGCCTAGTTGATGAATATAAATTTATTCTGTTTTAAGTGAGTTTTAACTTAATTGTGCAAGCAGACATTTCTTTTGACCAATGCTGATAACCTTAAAATAATCAAATTTTGTTTATTTTGAACAAATAGCTTAAACACAATTTCATAATATTGGGCGGTCAGTAGGATGAGCTGCCTGGCATGTTTAGTTAACTTGAGTCCTTCTCTCTGGAAAAATGTGTGCATTTAGAAACATTTTCTGTAGTATGAGTTTTTGATCATAGCTAATTTGTCCCTATTGTTTTGTGCTTCTGCAGATATGTCCATCTTCGGTCATTATCCTGGGCACGATGACTTCTTCCTGGTGGTGTGTGGCCACTGCAGTCAGGTGGTGAAGCCTCAGGCATTCGAAAAGCATTGCGAGAGGAGACATGGCCCTCTGGGTAAGCTCTATGCACACCTCCGCTCCACCCCACCTCCACCTCAACAGCAAAGACCTCGCCACGGACACACCCCTCCCTCCCACGGAACCTCCTCCTGGAGTGGCAGGAACCAGAATGTCGGTCCCCCGCGAGCTTCTCCACAATCTCCCTCTACTCCGCCTCAATTCAGACACTCAAAACCTCCGAAAGATGGAGTTTGGTAAGATTAACGAATCCGATCTTGTTATTTTGTGTTTATGGGATAGTTCACCCAAAAATGAAAGTTGTCATAATTTGTCGTTCCAAACCTGTAATACTTTTGTTCATCTTCGGAACACAAAATGAAGATATTTTTATTGAAATCTCATCATGTCTGTCTGTCTTTTGAAAGTCTGTTGACCCAAAACTCTGATGTTCAAAATGCTTATAAAGAGATTGTTAAAAAAAAGAAGCTTTTAATCCAAGTTTTCTGAAGTGACACGATCACTTTATACGATGAACGGTTTTAATTTAGGCTTATATTCACATAAACATAAACAGAAGCTCAACCATGCTTTCTTGACGCGCAAGAAAAACCTCATTGGTTCTTGCGGAAGCTCAAATGTGCTGGAGTGACACGTGAGAATGAACCTCATTGGTTCTTGCTCTTCAAGTGAGCATGCTTGAGCTTCCGTTTACCAAATTTGAATGCAATATGTACGTTCACTGAACAATTTTTATATGTGAGTAAAAGACCAAATTAAATCTGTTCATCATATAAAGCGAGTCTCCTCAGTTGGATTAAACTGCTAGATTCATATGGAATTATTTCACGTCCTCTTTTTGATGAGTCAAGAGTTTTGTGTAAATAGACTTCTATTGGTGGAACAGAAATCGTTGTGTTCCAAAGTTGAATGAAAGTCTTATGGATTTGGAACAACATGAGAGTGAGTAAATGATGACTGAATTTTCATTTTTGGGTCAATATCTCTTTAAAAGAGTGTCTGAAGTGTAAGAATCTGATCATTTGTGGTTATTAGCAACATAGACAACCTGTATAATTCATAAATCACTTTCTTTTCCCCAGGCACTCGCCTTCAAACTCGAGTCATTCAGAATCAGCTGTTTTTAAGCAGCCGCCTCCCATCGAATCCACGCGGAGCTCCCCTCCTCCTACTCTCAGAGACCCCCCATGGCCACATGGAGGCCCATCGCCCAATCGGCCTTCCTCAACTGAGAGGCCTCAATCCCAGAGAGGCGAGGCTGCCTCGATCCCTGTCGCCTCCGCACACCTCCGTGGGCCGAGGACATACAAGATGGCTCTCAGTAAGTCCTGACTGGAATTAGACTGATATATATTGTAGACCTTATGTAGCTCCGCCCCTTTTCAGCGCTGTGCTCGTTGTTCTGTCTTCCGGTTTATATTTCCACAGCATGAAGGTAAGATCTTACGGATTTATGAATGAAAATATCATTTTAAAATCTTCTCAGTCGACTGACATTTATGGCATCCGCTTCGAACATTAAAAATATCATAACTTTCGTTAAATTTACAATAAGAAAATCCACTTATAAATATTAGAAATATACAGAGCTACCTCAAAAACGGAAGTTCAAACACTAAAGGTGGCTGCGCACTTGTTTCTCGGGCGCATAAGGTCTTTGCATTTAATAATCATCACTTGGCTATGTTTGCATCCACATTTTCATGTTTTTTCCATGTGAATCCTGCTGACTACTTTGGGTGTTCAAGTCAAGTCACCTTTATTTATATAGCGCTTTTTACAGTACAAATTGTATCAAAGCAGCTTCACTGTGATAACATGAAAATTATACAAAAAAGTTTGTTTCTTGAAGAAAATTGCATCAACGTCCACCTTAAGTAAGGCAGATCAATAATATTGTTGAATATTAAAAGGATGCATATCTAATTATTAATGTATATGTGTAATTAGCCCCCAAAGTCATGTGATTAGGCAGTACCTAGAAGAGTGAATCTAAGCATAAAACCAGGCTTTAGCCACAGAAAGGTCCTTGAGGTCCTATACATATAAGTTAGGTAAATACAAACTCACATGAATATCAGCACTGCACACCGTGTTATGAATTTTAACAAAAACTAGTCCAAAATGGAGAAGTACTGACAAACTAAGTACAGCCTTTCTGCTTCCATAGGAATTAAGAGAGTAAGTAGCAGTCAGGCACTTCTAATCAAATGCCTTCGATTAACTGATCATCAGCAAGTGTGATCAACTCTATAAAAGCAGAAGATTTGGCAGTTTTCTGGTCAGGAGCCTTCAGGTGTGTGTTAACACAATGCCAAGGTGGAAAGATGCCAGCAATGATCTTAGAGAAGCACTTGTTGCTGCCATCAATCTAGGAAGGGTTATACAGCTTTTTCCAAACTATTTGAAGTCCATCATTCTACAGCGAGAAAGACAATTCACAAGTGGAAAACATTCAAGACAGTTGCCAATCTTCCCATGAGTGGACGTCCCAGCAAATTCACCCCAGGGTTAGACCGTGCAATGCTCCCAGAAATCATAAACCCAAGACAAGAGCTACACCTCAGGCTCTACACGCCTCAGTTTACATGTTGCAGTGACAATACAATTAGAAAAATACTGGACAAGTAGGCTACAGCTTGTTTGGAAGGGTTGCCAGGAGAAAGCCTCTTCTCTCTGAAAATAACATGGCAGCACAGCTTAGGTTTGAACAAACCACAAGACTTCTGGAACAATGTCCTTTGGACATACGAGACCAAAGTGGAGATGTTTGTCCATAATGCACATCGCCACATTTGAAGAAAATCGAACACAGCATATCAGCACAAACACCTCAAACCCAACGGTCAAGCACTGTGGTGGAGCGGTCGATGATTTGGGCTTGTTTTGCAGCCACAGGACCCCATGGGCATCTTGCAGTCTTCGAGTCGAACATGAACTTCTCTGTATACCAAAGTATTCTAGAGTCAAAAATAAGGCCATCTGTCCGACAGCTAAAATTGGGTCACTGATCCCAAGCACACAAATAGAGAATGGCTGAAAAAGAAAATAATCAAGGTGTTGCACTGGCCTAGTCAAAGTCCAGACTTGAAATGAAATGCTTTGACGGGACCTTAAGAGAGCTGTGCCTGACCAGGACCTGTGCACAAACAAATGCTCCACAAACCTCAATGAACTGAAGCAACATAAAGGAGAGCGGGCCAAAACTCCTTCACAACGATGTGTGAGAGATAGTCATATAGAAAATGATTACTTTGCTTGTAGAACCACCTTTAGCAGCAATAACTCAATTAAATCATTGGGTGTACTTGGTCACACATAACTTCTCATTTTGGCTTTAGTTTTGTTAAATAAATAATGACAGTGTAATATTTAATGTGATGTTCATCTGAGGTTGTTTTTACCTAATTTTAAGACCTGCTAAAGACCAGATTTTATTATGTGAAACCATAGAATTCAAAATGTTTATACCATACATATAATAATTTAGTAAATTATAATAATAGTTATTTTATACTAATATATATATATATATATATATATATATATTAGTGTAATCCAAGATCCAAGCTCTCTTGGCTTCTGAATTTAAGTTCCATCCATGCAATATAGACCACCTGGTCATAAAATCATGAATTTGACCAGAACTTTTCAAAATTTTCTGCAGAAAAAGAATGTGACCTCGACAAGCACTGTGGTGTGTTGGACCCCGAGAGAAAGAAAGTTTGTACTCGACTTCTGACCTGCAATGTGAGTTGACCATCTAACCATAACCTGTTTTTAGTGTGCAATGTTTCTTCTTCGTAGTGCTCTTTATTCAGGCAGAAGCAGAATGGTTGCTTTTTACTGTCCTGTAGTAGTAATAGTGGAAAGTATCTTGCCATCAGAGTGTTGAAGCCCTTCACTGGACACTGCTTTCAGTGTGTAGACAGACAGGAAGTTCAGCCGACGTGACTAACAGGAAATGGGGAAGGGATTACAGGAAAATCCTCTCTTCATTTGTGTAGCACGGCTTCAGGTTTTTGTTAAATCAACAGAAATTGTCTGTGTGCAGGACTAGTCAGTGCAGCTAAAATACAAATAACAATTCATGAGCCTCTGTTTTCCTTTCATGTTGTCTTTTACTAAATCATTGTATCATGAGAAATATTTCACAGGAACTTACATGATAGTTTTTGAGTGATGAATGACGAATGAATATTAAATCGTTAATCTTTTATCACCCAAATACTTCTTGAGTTATGAGATGAGAGATTGAGAAGCTATATACTACAGGAGTAAGAAAAAGCACATTAAACGGCCTAATAAAAAGTGTATTAAAATCATTGAGGGTGAAAACTGAATATTGCAAAGAGATGTTGAATTGATATATCAGGCATGTTTACTCGGGTACCCATATTAAGGAACAACGTGTCTTGCTCTACAGATAAATTGTTTTTCAAAATCTAGGGCATAGTGCTACACGTTATATTAAATGTTTTTTGGCCATACATTTAGAATAACGCATTGTTTGCATTGTGCAGTCATCAAGGGTGAATGCTTCTTCTAAATTATTTATTCAAACTACACAATCCCTTAAAGCCTTTCTAGTGCTTAATATTCCACAATAGCCAAAACCACAATTCCTGTTGAAAGCGATTGCGCTCTCATCAGTTCAAACCAGTTAGCATATGTTTTATGAATGAAAGTGTGTTGCAGGGTTTCAGTCCAAAAAAAACCATCATCATCATCTTTCCTCCAGATTCATTCCATTCATCAGCGCAGGAAGGTGCAAGGCAGAAGTAAAAACTTTGACCAGCTGGTGGCGGAGCTGAAGATGAGTTCGAAGGCTCGGGATCGTGTATCTCAGGCCCCGGAGAGTTCAGCTGCTCCGACTGTAAGCCCGGAACCTCCCAGAGATGCACCTGCACCGCCTCTCTGCCGGAGACCTCTGACCAACAGCCCTGCATTTAGGTTAGAAACGCAGATTTAAATCATATCTCTCTATAATATTATAAATGTATAGCTGAACACATAAGCTGTTCTTATGTGAAGGCAATCTGTAAGTGAACTGTTAAAGTACATGTTTCGTGAATAGTTACCTGTAGTCTTTAAAGACATCTGACTGTTTGTGTGGCAGAACACCGACATTGTCTGAAACTGTGGAGGAGGATAAACCCCATCTGGAGGATGGCAGCACACGACCACACTCTCCTCTCACCCAGGCCAACATCTCAGGTGATGAGAGCGAAGGAGAAGGAAACGATGACCCCGCAGACTGGCACTCAACTCCATGGCATCCCAAACCAGCCGCGGTACAAACAAACACTTACACCGTGTCATCTAGGATTACTATAATTATCTAATAGCCAGGCATTAAGAGTTGTAGATGTAGTTAAGGTATGCATCACTATTATAATTATTATAATCACTATTATCATAATTAGGCTTAGAGATTTGTATAAACCCTTAGTAACTGCATAGTAATGCCCTGGTGACCAACCGCGGAGTATCCTAGTATTGTGACTTGTTTTTTATGAGCACAAAAAACTAGCCGCTTACTTCAGACATTACAGTACATTGGGTCTCATTTTACTAAGCATGCATACGCACAAATTTGTGTGTGTGTGTGTGAGAAATCTGCGTACAAACAAATCATGATTCACCAAAAACTTTCACACTAAAATTGTACATTTATGAAAAAATGTGGGGACAACAGAAACCACACATACGCAAAAGTACTTTCTCTGTGTGTCCTTATAATCGTGTTATATGAAAGTTATATTTCATCTTAAGACTATTATTATAATATATTAATTAATAAATAATTTTATTAATTTAATTTTGTCTTAAATATTTTTCATCATACGCAGCTTTGACTGTATTATAGCTGCGAGGTTTCTCTGAATAATGCAGAAATACGCGTATGTACAGCTGGCTAATGAAAGGTCTGCATAAAAGGTGTTTATGGTGTTTGAACTGGTTTTGAGAATTACATGCTTGTCATTGCTCGAGGATTATTAGTGAATTTGACCCATTGTCTGTGGTCTTTAAATACTAACTCTTTATACAGTCTATATATTTAAAAGAAAGATTTTTAAGAGTGTTAATCCTTGACTTTCCCCCCATAGCTTTGTTCATTTGGGAGTCATTCTCTGGGTCACGGTGTCTTCACTTTCGATCGACGATTGCACCATCTACGGTCTGCCATGAGTGTCATGGTGGAGAACCACCTCAGCGCACATCTGTGGAAGTAAGAACCTCCTGACTTATATATGCCCTATCATAACAGTACGATTGTGTCATGGATGCAGTGTGGTCATATTAACAAAAGGCTCAAAAGCAGGTACTGCTGCTGTGGCAATCTCCAAAATCTCATAAAACACATCACAAACATGTCAAAGTAATACTTCACCTTGATATCAAAAGGAAAAAATAAGGAATTATATTATGAATTGTGAACAAAGCTTTTTTCAAATTGCATAGTGTTGTACTGCCTTTTTTATGCTGATTTCAATCATTTTATTACAGCAATGAGAATCACGTATTCTTTCTTCTTTTTTCGGACCACAAAAGGATTTTTTTTTTTTTATTGTCCCGCATCTCGCTCATCCGTATAATGGTTTCATTCTGTCATGCTTTTGCATCTTTTTAAAAAAGCTTTATGCTGGTCGCTATTCACTTCCATTAAATGGACGAGCAGGAGTGGGACATTTTTAAAAACAAATCCTTTTGTGGTCCGAAAAAAAAGTGAAGGGCATAGATGCATTAAAACTACACCAGGGTGAGTAAATGATAACTTGATTTTTTTTTTGGGTGAATTATCTAGTATCCCTTTAATTTGAATGAAAATACATAATGTACATTTTTGTTTTTGTCATTTGATTTTTGGGTAAAATGTGAGCGGGACTTCTTGACACAGATTATGTGCTTTGAGTCTGTTCCAAGATCCACAAGCTTCATGGTATTTCTTCAAGGTAGCTCTAAAGTTAATCTCCATTAGTTAAAGCTCTTCAGACCCTAACGAAACCGATTTCTTTCTCACGAAGCTGTCTTTACTCTCTGTACTGCATGCGAAAGTCAATGTTTTTCTGATTTCCCCCCTGATTCCTCTCATACTCGCAGAAAAATACCTCAAGCATCAGATCCTCATTCCCAGAGTCCCCCAGCCAAGCCTGCAGCTGTTCCTGCCTCTCCTTCCTCCATTTCCCAGCATTCCAAACAGAAAGCAGGAAGTCACAACCCGACTTCTCTCAAGACTTCCTTCTACTCTTCCCACGGACCAGGCAAGGAGCCAAACCCACAGAGTTCATCCACCAGCAAGGCTTTCGGTCAGTCCGAGAACTCGGGTGGTGGTCAGTCCACAGCCTCCCCTTCTAAACCCGTTCGAACTCCTGCTCAATCGGGCCCCGGTCGGCCCAAGAATCCGGTCGGCCGCCCCAGCAAACATCAGCTGCGTCTCAGGGAATCAGATCGGACGTCCACGACGGACTCCTCTGCACTGCGCAAACGGAAAGCCTCTTTCCAAGAGTCGGACGCCATCAGCCCGGACAAGAATTGCATGTCCCAGAACAAGGGGCGGCCCCTCATCAGCAAAACGCCACCGTCAGCCTCTCACGGACAAACTAACGGCTCTCTTTCACCGGGAAGCAAGCCGCGTCCCCAGCTCACGCCCTCGGATCCCCACGCGCCCTCCTCGTGGGCCTTTAAGAGGACTCACCCCCCGGCCCACCATTCGGCGCCGGACGCTGCCCCGCACAGCCGAGGAGTGGACTCAGGACTGCACGGCAGGGTGGCCAGCTTTGATCACAAGGGTTTGGGGAAGAAGCGCAAGAGCAGCGGCTCCTCTCCACCCTCCAAACCCCACCGGCTGCCCACCTCCCCTCATTCCGGCTTCTACCCCTGGAAAGAAAGCAAAGGGGCGGGACTCTCCATAGGAGGGGAAAAGAAACTCAGCACACAAAAGGTGAGCAAATGTTTAGTTTCGTTCGTTTTTAATATCTCTTTACACTGTAACTTTTGAGATATACAAATCTATTGGAAAATTTCATTAAAGCCCTTTTATAAGCATAAGTAGGCCCAGATTTAAAGGGTTCACCCAAAAATGAAAATTGTCATTTATTGACCCTCATGTCGTTCCAAACCCATAAGACTTTCGTTCATCTTCGAAACACAAATGAAGAACTTTTAAACGAAATCCCTCCATTGACAGCCTATGTAACTACCACTTTGAGACTTCAAAAAGTTCATAAAGAGATCGTAAAACAAATCCATATTAATTAAGCGGTTTAGTCCAAATTTTCTGAAGCGACTCTGATATGATGAACAAATTGAGTTTAGGCTTTTATTCAATTTATCAACACACATCAGTTATGATAAACGGAAGCTCAAGCATGTTCGCTTGATGTGCGAAAACCAATGAGGTTAATTCTCGTGTTACGCATCATGTTTGAGCTTCCGCAAGAACCAATGAGGTTTGTTCTCCCTCGTCAAGCAGGTTCGGTTGAGCTTCCGTTTAAGTTCGCTGATCAAAGTTTGTGAAAATTAAATTTGTTCATCATATAAAGCGATCGAGTCTCTTCAGAAAATTTGTACTAAACTGCTCAATTCATATGGATTAGTTTTATGATCTCTTTATGAATGAATCTCTGTGAACAAACTCTTTAATTTCGTTTTTTTCTTTTCAAGGTTTATATATTGATGTTTTAACTTCAAATTTTATTTATTTATATAGCACATTTAATCCCAACATTGTTGCCCAAAGTGCTTCAGTTTACGGTAAAAACATGCATTTATAAAAACATTAATCAAGCCTAGCAGATGAAGGCATGACTACACACTCTTAGACATACCCCTCACCCAACAGTATAATGAGATCAGTGTAGAGAGAAATAAAACTAACTAAAAATAAGTTATAACTACAATGTACACTACCCTTAACTAAAAGCTAAGTTTTTAACTGAGACTTAAGGTGATGATACACAGGCCAACTTTTTGGGCAATGTTGCTGGGCAATGTTGCCCTCAACGGGCAACCAGATGAGACACAAGGCCCACGACCGATATAAATTATCCAGATATACATTTATTGCCCATTTTCAATGGGAAAGTGCCCAAGCAACAATCACTCGGCAAGATTGCCCGGCAACATTGCTCAAAAAGTTGCCCTGTGTATCATCACCTTTAAAGATTTCTATTGTTTGAGCTAATCGGATATGAAGGGGAAGACTGTTGCACAACTTGGGAGCCACAACTAAAAAAGCTCGGTCACCCTTTGACTTCTTTTTAGAATAGGGGACCGCCAGTAAGGATTGGTTCGTTGATCTTAATGTCCTGCCTGACGTGTAAGAATCTAAAAGGTCAACAATGTAGTTTGGGGACATGTTATGCAATGCTTTAAAAACCATTAATAAAATCTTATACTCAATCCTGTACTGAACCGGTAGCCAATGAAGGTAGCATAATACTGGAGTAATGTGGTCCCTTTTTTAGTGCCAGTCAGAAGCCTGGCTGCGGCATTTTGCACCAGCTGCAGACGGCCTAGTTGACGTTGGCAGATCCCTGCATAAAGAGAGTTGCAGTAGTCCAGTCTTGACGTAATAAAAGCATGGATGACGACCTCCAAATCTTTCAAACTGAGAGAAGTTTTTATCTTAGAAATCAATCTAAACTGATCAAAACTATTCTTTACAACAAAATGTATCTGTTTATCAAAGCTTAGGGATGAGTCGATTATTACACCAAGATTTCTCACACTATCTTTCACCGTCATTTTTAATGAGCCAGTACCCTTGCTCATCTTCTCTTTGAATTTACAATATTTGGTCCACTTTTTTTCATTAAGTTGAAGAAAGTTTTTAGACAGCCAAACTTTAAGCTCATTCAAACAGTCCAACAAGGACTTGAGGGACTGTTCGTTCCCGACTTTGTGGGAATTTAATTACGTTTGAATTTAATCAAACTTGTAGGATTAGGGCGCAATTCAGTTATTTCCTTTTCCTGTTATTTAATTTCAACATCATGTACAGATTCTAAAGTTTTCCTAATTCCTTATCAATAAAAGTGTTGTAAGTGTTGAAATCTGTAGATTTCTCTTGCAAGAATGCATCGATAAAGTGACATTAAAAATGTTTTTCAAATAAATGCTGTTTTTTTTTTTTTTTTACTTTCTATTCATCAAAGGAATATTAAAAATGTATTATGGTTTCCATAAACACCATAAAAAAGCACAACTATATTCAACATTGATAAGAAATATTTGAGCAGCAAATCAGCATATTAGAATGATTTCTGATGGATCATGTGACACTGAAGACTGGAGTAATGATGCTGAAAATTCACAGGAGTAAATTGTAAGCTTATTATGCAGTTGTGCTTGAAGTCAATTGTTTTATTTGTGATGACGAAATGAAACATGCCAAATTGTGCAGATGTAATTTTTGTACATTTTACAATATTCAAGTATAAAGAGGTTTTTAAATGTTTATACTGTCATTTTAATTTAATGCAGCCTTGGTGAGCAAAAGAGACTTTAAATTCGACAGTCTTACTTTCATATGCAATGTTCCCTTTATGATGGGCTTGGGTATAATATGGTTTATTATCATATTAATTGTTTTCTATTGCCTTTTTCTGCAGCCAAAATTGCACCACTGAGAGTGCCAGCCTTACAAGCCACTAAAAGAGCGAGCCCTACGAACTTTACCATATAGAACTATGGACGCAGGACTCCGGATGGTTGACTGACTGTTTGAATTGTGTGTGTGTGTGTGTGTGTGTGTGTGTGTGCGTGCGCATGTTTAGCTACTATGAATGTCTGTCTGTCTGTGTGTGTGAATGTATGTGGACGTGTATGAAACAAGATGGGGGAGTGAATTTCTCTGTGAATTCAGAAAATACCTCAGAATCTACTGAATAATGCTGCTACGTAGATGTTGTTTATAAAATGGATTAAAATATTCTTTATACTCAGCACTGTCTGTATTTCACTCAATATTTTGTTTTAAAAGTAAACTTTAATTAAATTGTATGTGTGTTTGAGAGAGAGAGAGAAAGAGGTGTGTGCGTATATAAATTATATTTATTTATTTTATAAAAAGTATTTTTAACACCACTGAACTAAATGTATTAAGCATGTTTTTTTTTGTTTACTTCATACATGGTCTGAGTTTTATTTTTGTATTTTATGTCCCTGAAACTTAATCGTCTTGAATGTGTTCTTTTTAAATGTAATCTCCATAAATCTGTTTTAAAAAATCCATATCCATGAGATGCTGGAAAAATAATGGAAATCCATTGGTCAGTGGTGTGGAACCCTGTATTTACGAACACCACACCTTTTCTGCCAAGTGTACAAAAATTACAAACGGGTCACTGGTTCGCCTCTAGATGTCTTTCTGCTTTGTTTTTCTCACTTTTAAATGTCCTGAGCATCCATTACTCTGGTAAAATCTTAGCTCTTAAATATTAAGTAGGTTAATGTTACGTATCATGTTTATTTTGAATATTAAAAAGGCTATGCTGACGTTCCTCGGCTATTGCCCTATGGCGAACGCTCGTTCGTGAATATTAATGTGGTCATGCTCGCGTTACTCGGTAACCTCCCAAACGCAACCATAGACATATATACGTAGATCCACATTCGACCCTTCACGACACGTCAGCGGCCCGCCATCATGCAACGGTCAACGTGTCGTCACTCGTCACACAGCAACTTAGAATCAATGCTGCCACAACATTGCGCTGCTTCTGGTTGTGAAACTTCTGAGATTTAAATTCCCGAAGAAAATGGATAACTTAACTTTTCATAGTTGAGAATGTGTTGGTTTGTGTTTTGACATGTATTAACTCAATATT
This sequence comes from Tiaroga cobitis, assembly GCA_030578255.1. Classification (NCBI taxonomy): domain Eukaryota; kingdom Metazoa; phylum Chordata; class Actinopteri; order Cypriniformes; family Leuciscidae; genus Tiaroga; species Tiaroga cobitis. The sequence goes on along the minus strand of CM060601.1, from coordinate 20,617,292 downwards.
CCATGTTTTACTCTGGTACTTTGGTAATGTTTTTTACTTTTACTGTGCTAACTTCTTAATGTCATGTGAGCTGACGCCTTTGTCTTGTTATATTGTGTCAGTTTAGCAAAATCATCTGATGAAGTTTGTTACTTTCGTCAAATTGATTTCGAAATGTTTACGGACCGCTCCAATATGGCGGACAGCTTACATGTTGCGCGGCTCATTGTAACGGCCGCAAATGAGGAATCTATATATACTCTTTGATCACACCTGCATGGCTCCTGAATATTAAGAGCCACACTTTACCGTAGTACGACCCCTACCCAGGAAATGCGTTTTTTAAGTATCACTGTCACACCAACCACTAAACAGGAATAACAGCTTAGCTTTTTTTAAAACGAGTTGTAATGTAATGTTATCCATTTCGGGTCTAAAAAGCCCCGGGTAAATCTGGTTTGGTGACGCTCAGTGAGGATGACACTTAAGAGACACATTTTCTGTTGTGTAACGTTAACTTGGGCTTAAATGTAAGTATTGAGGTGAGTTGCTGAGGAATGCCGCTCGAGACGCGCTCGTCGTCAGGTGTGGAATACAGCGCGGTTGGAGAGGGACTCGGGATGCGGGACTTCTGGCTCTATGTGTGGCTGCGCAGAGTGTCTGTGGTCGCTGCGCACATCATTTCCCTCGGCCTGATCATTATCATTTCCATACTGTCCAGACCAGGAACAAGTGAGTTATTTCACTTCTTTTGCATTTACAACTGCATGTACATATTTGATACATATAGTAACGTTTCCTACATGTTGTCAGTCTGTGGCAATACCATATAGCCTAGTGAAATAGATGGTAATGCACTAATGCCATAATACTGAAATTCATGTGGCATTTACATGGTACTTAAAGGGATAGTTCACCTAAAAATGAAACTTCTGTCATCATATACTCACCCATACGTTGTTCCAAACCTGAATGAATTTCTTACTTTTTCTGAAAAGAAGATATTTATAAGAATATGGGTAACCAAACAGTGGACGGGACACAATTGACTTCCATAAAAGAAAACTCATACTATGGAAGTCATGAGGCCCATCAACTGTTTGGTTACCCATATTCTTATAAATATCTTCTTTAGTGTTCAGAAGAAGAAAGAAATTCATATGTCCAATAATATGGTATAGTACTGTGTTTGGTAATACTTTATGGTGTTAAAAAGTATTCGCAGAACTTTATTTAAAACAATTATGTAGCACGTATTCCTGACTAAAAAGTAATTTTGATTACAACATACTCGAATTATAAGTATGAGTATAAAAATGAATGAAAGTGCCATTCCATTTCCACAACAAAGTACCTTGGTTGCCATAGTAGTTTTGTACTGTGAGTGCACTGTTGTATTTTTATGGTATTATTAGAAATATATTGGAGCGTGAATACAATTAATCATTCACGGATATTGATATTGTTAGGATGTTTTCTGACATTTTACCATGGTTTTAAAGATGAATCATGGTGATTCCATGTTTTGTGTTGTTTTTTGATGTACCAAATTGGAGTTCCATGTAAATAGCATTGTATAAATTATTTTTTTTGTACTATGGTAATTCTATAGTAGAAACATGAACTAATGATGTTTGTACTATGGTAATTCTATAGTAGAAACATGAACTAATGATGTTAAGCATTGGTATGGTTAGGTATTGATCAAATAAAAATGAATATAAAGTGTTTCTAAAAATCATGCTGTGTTGATGCTTTCAGGTCTCTTCTCTTGGCATCCCGTCTGCATGTCACTTGGGGTACGTTTTTGTATTCAATTACACAAGATGTTATACAATTCATTTTGTTTTTAGCCATAGGTTGATAAAAGTCCGATTTCTTTTTTTAATAATGCAGTGTGTTTCATTGACTTTCAGCCTCTCAGGGAATGAATAAAATATGTCTTTTGTTAATAATGAATAGAGTGTGGTGAAACACAAAGACAATGGAATTAGCCTCAGCTGCTTTACCATTTGAGTCTGATTACACCGACCTTGATGACAAATACAACACATTCACTTCTAATAACAGAGGTCATTCTCAGAATCTGACTCATGTACAGTACAGTAATAGTCTGTTTTTCTCTCTCTAGTAAGTCATCATATACACTACCGTTCACTCACCACACTTTAACTTTATCATATATTTTTGTAATCGTCATGAATTAGGTATCAATCGAAAGCTTAAACACTCAATGTTCAACCTGTGAAAATTGTTTTTTACCACAAAACTATATTAAGCAGCACAACTGTTTTCAACATTAATAGTAATAAGAAATGTTTTTTGAGCAGCACATCAGCATATTAAATTGATTTCTGAAGGATCATGTGACACTGAAGACTGGAGTAATTCAGCTTTGATCACAGGAATAAAATACATTTTACAATACATTCACATAGAAAACAGTTATTTTAAATTGAAATAATATTTTACATTATTACTGTTTTTACTGTATGTTTGATCAAACAAATACAGCCTTGGGGAGCATAAGAGACTTGTTTAAAAAAAAAAAAGTGATATTGTATATTGAACTCTTCCAAAAAAGCAGGACAATTGGTGATTTACTTGATATGTCCCCTTTAAACATGTCCTGTTTTCTCTCCCGTTTTAGTTTTGCCTGTGTATGACTGAAGGGATACTGCTTTTCTCCGCTGAGGGAAACCCGTTCTGCTTCAAATCCCGTAAGTGGAAGGTCCGCCTGCACTGGTTCTTTCAGGCCCTGCTACTGGTGTGTGGAGCTACAGGATTTGGCTTCATGGTGGCCAGTAAGAACATAAAGGAGCATTCGCACTTCACCTCCTGGCACAGTCTGCTGGGAGTCACTACGATGGCTGCTACTGTCCTGCAGGCCTTGTGTGGCGTCTTTCTCCTGTTCCCCAAACTCATCAGCACTTACTCGTTTCCTCGGTGGAGACTGTATCACGCTACATGTGGTCTGGTGGCCTACCTGCTGGCCACCGTCACGGTGATGTCAGCCATGTTTACAGACTGGTTTCAGGCCTCGGTGACAGGCCCAATCTGGTATATCTTCCTACTCCTCCCACTTTTCCCCGCATTAGTGGTGATGAACCAAATCACTAGTGCCTTCCTGCCCAAAAAGAAGATTACTAGTTGAAAACTAAAGCCTCAAATTAGAGCCTTATTTAGCCGTGTATATATATAACAAGCAGTTGAGATAGGGCCTGCAGTCATACGAACAGCCGAGAAAAGGCTGTTTAATTCTACACAAGATAAGAAAACTATAAATATTCATCCAAACCAGTAGGTGGCAATATAAAGTCCAAAACCACTGTTGTATTAAATAAGTAAAGGGAGCAAAAAGTACAAATAGCATTTTTGTGTCCTTGAAGAGCACTTTTGGTGAGAGGGGTGATCATAGGGTAGTTTCCATGAAAGTTAGCAATTAAAGGTGGTTAGAGAACTAGTTAATTCAGTGAAGTAAATTTTCTGTTTATAATCACGCGGTCCTCCGTGTAAATGCTTATTTACTCTTGTAAACCCAAGGACTATGCACTGCAAATATAGTTGCATATTTTCAATATTTACATAATGTTAGTTTGAATATTTTGTTCTTAAGGACATGCTTGAACATTGTAAATGAGTAATTCTATATATTTTTTTGTAACCCAATACAAGCAACTGTTTTTTAATATGCACTGCTGAATAAGGAAATGGGAAAATGAACAAAATGGCATTTGCATTGCAAGAATATGCTTATTGTATACAGTAAACGTGTACATGTTATAGGTATATGTGACCCTGGATCTCAAAATCAGTCACAAGTAGCACGGGTATATTTTTGTGGCAATAGCCAACAATACATTGTATGCGTTTATGCCAAAAAATCATTAGGATTTTAAGATCATGTTCCTTGAACTTATTTTGTACATTTCCTACCATAAATTTATAAAACATTTGTTTTTGTGAGTGAATGCAGCACAATCGCAAACATAAATGGACAACTTTAAAGGTGATTTTCTCAATGTTTTGATTTTTTTGCACCCTCAGATTCCAGATGTTCAAATAGTTGTATCTCAGCAAAATATTGTCCTATCCTAACAAACCATACATCAATGGAAATCTTATTTATTCAGCTTTCATGTGATGTATAAATCTCAATTTAAAAAAAAAACTGACCCATGTGACTGGTTTTGTGGTCCAGGGTCACATATTATTGTCATGTTCATCTCTTATTTTTAACCCCATCCTTGCGAGTTTTACATTGTTTTAGAGAGCTTCAGTTTGTTCATGTTGCAGTAGCATTAGTTGTGTGCCTTCCTCTTCCTAATTGTCTGTATGACATAAAATGAAAGTTATTTTGACAATTTTTTCTTTGTCTCGACTAGGAATGCAACGAGAATATTTTACTGTTCTTCCCAATATTTATTTTTATTATGGCTGATAATAAATATGTTTTGTGTGTTATTTTAAGAAAACTATGTAAGCTTCAGTCTTAATATAAGCCCATGTATTATCTGTATCCAATATCGACCAAATAACATTGTTAAAAATGAGAATAGCTGATATAGACGGTAAAATGAGCAAATGAATGTGGGCATCTGATGCTTAGTTCAAAGCTTTATTTGTAGAAAACAATGACTCAGGGTTGTCTATGAATTACTGGCTTAACTACAAATATAAATATATAAAATATAGTATTTTACTCTATACTGTATGAAATGTATTTGGGGGTTGGTGTGATCTTTCTTAAGAACAGTAAATGATAGTTTCTACTCAATTTCTATAAAATAAACATAAGCATCATTTACAAAAAGACTTGTCGTATGTTTTATCTGCTGATGTCATACTTATTGTAATAAAAACGAATTAGCTATTTATACTTATACATAGTAAATAGACAAACTTTCCCATGATTTATTTAAAATCGCATTTCTACACAGATGTAGAAATAAAATGTTTAAATAGTCAGCAGTCAACTTAGTCACAACATATTTTTTACAGGTTATTTTTAGCAGGAAAAGAAGGCGGGCTATTTGTACTTGATGTAAATAGACACTCTGTAAAAGAATAGTTAAGCATTTTGTAAGCAACACAAAAATCATCTCTGAACATGATGCTTGATTGGAGGTAGATACTGTGTTGGAAAACCAATTTGTTTTCACTTTTAAAATAAGTTTGTGCTTGTCAGAACATATTCAAATAAATAAATAAAGACCTCAAAAGCAATGTAGTTCATAATGCACTGCAATCAAAAAAGATTCAGACTGTACTGAAGGCAGATGTCATCTTGAGCTATTTTTAACATGGATTTTGAATGCTTGTGTACGCGTAGCCTCTTCCAGGAGAGGAAAACATATCAAGTGATCCAGAGAATCACATTAAGAATCGCACAAAAAATTCACATTAAGGCTAAAGCCTCCAGTCCCCGGTGTAATCCAGTGTAAAAAGAACATGAGCATGATCATAAACCCTTGTGCTTCATTGACCCTCTTCACAGATGAGCGTGACTGTGCCGTTCAGTAGATCTTCCATGCTAACGGCCACGATTCCAGAGCCGCTGGGAGTTTCCTGTTGATCCCCCAGAGCAACGAACACCTGCGGTGACCCCTCAATCCGGGATTGGTCGAGGCTAATCACTTGCTCCACCTCTTGACCGGCTGTCTCCTCACACTGAATCACCTGGAAAGAGTCAAGAAAACAAGGAAGACCTGTGTAGTGAAATATGATTTAAGGCAAGACACTACAGACAAAACCTGTTTTTTCAGGCACTGGTCAATTTTGCGATTTTGGGCTATTTTGCTTCCGTAACGTGTCTTCTTTTAATAACACATTTAAGTGTTTATTTAATCACTCTTCTTTATCAAGTTGCATCAGTAGATTTAAATTACAATCCAAAGGCCATTTTTCAAAATATTTTTTTTCTCATGCACTGAGCCAGAAATCTCAATTTCAGTGGCACTTAAAACACAGCAGACTTTCCAGGTTTATTCCTATCTATTTCTTAAGATTTTTACAGAGAACATGTTTTTTTCTTCTGGCTGCTGACAGTATTTTCAGTGATAAAAAGAGATGCTCTCTTTAAAAACCTTAAGTGCAATAATCCAATGTTCAGATTTCTGCTTATTAGTGCATATTAGATACTAAATAATGTGCATATGTAAATATAAAATATTTTAAATATAAAACAAGTTTGGTAAAACCAATGCTTTAACCATTGCAAATATCATTTAGTATTTCGGACATTTCATGGAAAACAGTATGATCTATAAAAGTTTTGATGTACTATAGATGTTCTGCAAAAATACCACAGCATCATTTTAAACTATAAAAATAACGTACTGCGATTAATCAAATGTGGTGATATTTATTCATTGAAACTTTGACCCTGTTCACCTGTTGTGTTTTGCCTTAACCGTTGCAAATATCTTTAAGTTAAATGGACACAATATTTGGGGCATTTGGTTGTGAAACCTTGACTAATATTACAAGTGTATTTCAAAGGAAATTGCTATAAAAGAGTAAATGATGATCCTTTAAACTTTAATTGCACTGCAGATTAAATTGAATTTAACTTCCCACCAAAAAATGCACATTTTCACATTTCTGTCATGATAGTGGGAGGTTTGGGGCGTCACCGTATGAGAACTGGAGGCCTGTGTCTGTGCTTCCTCTTGCATGAGCTGCAGGTGTTTGGACAGGAAGTGCTGCTGGAAGTCTGCCTCTGAGGGGAAGTGGAGAGAGCAGATCATACAGCTGAACACAGAGCTGGTCTGACTCGACTGTCCACTGCAGACGTGCTGCTGCAGCTCCTGCTCGCTCGTCAGAGTGCTGTCACAGTTCACACACTTCCACACGCGCACTTCTGAACACACACACACACACAATCAGTACTAGTACATCGTAACTGTGACGAACAGTAACAGTATCAATATCAATGGTTAGTTAATACTATCTTAGTGGTCATTCTTTACCTGTGTGATTGGTTATCTGGTGTTTTAACAGACTGTTTCGGTTGCTAAATGTCTTGTCACACTTGTCACACTGCAGGAGAGATTTGATAGATTTGCTGCCCTGAGCAGAGACAGTCTCAGGGTGGGCAGTGCGATTGTGGTACCACAGACCAGAGAGAGTCTGAAACGAAGAAATAGAAACTAAATGGTAACAATGTTTGATTAATGTGCTTGTACTGTCCTCATTAATAAATGTATTTATGTGTGTGTGTTAAAATGAATAATTAAAATAATGATAATTTTAATATAAATATTACGATTATTAATCAAATAATATTATATTCATTAAATACCAGAAAAAATGTTTCTTGAGCAGCAAATCAGAATGATTTCTGAAGGATCATGTGACGCTGAAGACTGGAGTAATGATGCTGAAAATTCAGCTTTGCATCACAGGAATAAATTGCATTTTTAAATATATCAAAATAGAAAACTGTAATTTTCAATTGAAAAAATATTTCACAATATTACTGTTTTTACTGTATTTTTTATCAAAGAATTGCAGCCTTGGTGAGCATAAGAGGCTTCTTTCAAAAACGTAAAAAATCTAACGGGACCCCCAATTTTTTTAACAGCATTATTATATTATATTAAATTTAATAATATTATAATATATGTTTTGCTTGGAAAGTGTGCATGTCCTTATTTTATATAAATGCATCTGCAATTTATATATTATTATGTGTAGTTTAAAGGTGGGGTATGTGATTTTCTTTTTTGGCCATTTTTTCTAAATCACTTGAAATCCTATTCCTAAACCACTAACAGCCACTGAGTTAGAAGCACTGAAATGAAAATTAAGCAATTTAATCATCTGTGGAACGGACAGGACTCGAAAAACTCCAGCCAATCATTTCCAAGACCACAAGAATCATTGGAGAGTCAGTGCATCAATCAAACGGTCGTACCATACCCCCCCTCGCGCGCGTGTCCCCTTCGTGCGCATACTCAAAGCTCGTGACCCAGTCACAGTAAGTGCAAATCACCCCGGTACAGAGAGAGAGAGTAAGTGCAATCTCGCGCATCTGAGTTTTGCAGATGCATGATTGCGCGTCCATGTTCTTCGAACGGGTGGAGTCCGGGTCAGCGTTGGAGGAAAGAAGGTAGGACCTTTTGAGTTGTGTATTTTCAAAATCTGCCGGCCGTTTTGCAAATCACATACCCTACCTTTAAGTGTCAAAATACATTTTGGGGCCACTGTGTATTTGCTTATTTAATGCAAAAACATTGCCTTCTAAGCAAATTGCACAAAAAGAGAGCTATGTTGACACAATTTTCTATTGGATAGAAATAATCCTTTATCATTCAATAAATCAAGTTCACTGTTCTTGCCTGATAGGACTTTTTGCACATCTTGCAGCTGTAGGGTTTGTTGCCATCATGAATGTTCATGTGTTTCTCCAGATTGGCTTCGCTGTTTAAGATCTTGCTGCACTCGGGACACTGGTGCAGCTCTTTCGGATGCACCTCCTGGATGTGCTGTCGGAGCTCGTCCAGCGAAGAGAAACTCACCCGGCATTTCTGGCAGTCATGAGGTTCTGTAATGTCTAACGGGACAGAGAAGTGGTTTAGCCTGTGTTTATTAGAGAGTGAAATAAATCATGTGACTCGTGGATGTGCTCACTGTGAAAGTTCTGTAGATGGACGGATAGGCCATTGGCTTGTTTGAATCCTTTCCCGCATTCCCTGCAGACATACGGTTTGTCTCCCGTGTGCGTGCGTACGTGACGCGTCAGTTCGATGGACTGTGCGAATGAGGCTGAGCAGTACTGACAGCAGTACATTTTACCTGCAAATACAGAATTTGCAGAATGTTGCCACTGGTTTTCACACAAAAGCCTGATATAATAATAATAACAAAACATTTAAACCGCCCCACCCTCGGCATGCTTCTTCTTGGTGTGGTAGGACAGAGCGGCGGCCACAGAAAAGCTCATGTCACAGTGTTTGCAGTGGAAGGGTTTTTCTCCCGTGTGTAGACGCATGTGGTTCTTCAGGGACGAGGTGGCAGCAAACTTCGCCCCGCACTCCTCGCATGCGTACGGCCTCTCCTCAAAATGTTCCGTGCGTTTATGATACAAAAGACCTGAAAAGCACAAGTAAAACAGTGCTGATGTAAGAGTGATTTAAGGTCCATTGTATATCCATAAATGTATTCAGACACCAACAGACCTTAAAAAAAGTTGTTTTTTTTATTGTATTTTTGGAAATGGAGATGTAGTGTTTTCAGAACATTTTCACAACATTTCAAACCAGTGAAACTGAATCATGATAATTAAAGCCAATTTTGATATACTATAGCAAAAACTAATGTGCTAATGAATGCACTTGTTTACTGTCTGGAGCTCATGCATTAAATGGATAGTTCACAAAAAAACAAAAAATTTCGTCATCATTCACTCACCCTTATGTTGTTCCAAACCTGTATTAGTTTCTTTCTTTTGTTAAATACAAAAGAAGATATTTTGAAGAATGTTGGTATAAAATACTTTTTATCCTACTATGGAAGTCAATGAGTGCCGTCAACTGTCTGGTTACCAACATTCTTCAAAATAACTTCTTTTGTGTTCAACAGAAGAAAGAAACTCATACAGGTTTGGAACAACATGAGGTTGAGTAAGTCATGACAACATTTCCATTTTCGGGTGAACTATCCCTTTAACAACCAGCATTTCAAAGTCTTGAGAACGATCATCACCCACCTGAAGAGTGTTTGAAGGTCTTGTCGCACATGTCACATGGTACTTGTTCTGTTTTCTTCTTCTTAGCCGGCGGGCCGCCGTGGGCTTCCATGCAGTGCTGGTGAAGGCTCTTGAGCGTTGGAAACGGCATTGAACACTCTGAGCAGCGCTGCTCCTTCCCCGGTGTGAGGGCACAGCCTTTCTTATGCTTTATCAGACGACACTTAAAGTCAAACGTCTTATTACACCACTCGCAGCGGTAAGACACAGGCACAGCCTTCCTTCTGCCTTTTCTTTTGGAGTCTTCCCCATCATCATCCTCAGAGTCTGCAGTTGATACTTCTTGCTCAACCTCAGATTTTACAGGACAGTCAGAATCTGACAGGGGCCCTGTTTCAACATAGATAAAACGTAAAGTTTTGTTACGATTTTTCATCAGATGCTTTTAAAATGTATGCAAAACTGTCATATCATCACATGGAGAGGAATATCTATGTTCTGTAAAGTCCTTCACCAGTATGTCTGAGGTGCTTCATGAGAGTGGTCAGCTGAGGGAGGTTCTGCTGGTTGGCAGACAGCAGCTGGCACAGTGAACTGGCAAACTCTGAGTCACGACTCAAAACTCTCTCGACAGTCTGCTGTACTGACTCCAGCTCACCATCGGCTCTCCGGCAGCTCTGGAGAAACTAGGACACACAAAAATAATGTTTTGTAATCTTATATTTTATTTTATATGTTGTATATTTGCACAAAAAAAATCTCTTGGAAATTCAAAGTACGCAACTAGTGTATTCTAATGTATTGTACACTGAAAACAGTAAACCAAAGGTGCCTGAGTGGATTTTTGAACTAATATTACCCACAACCCCTTGTGTATGGAGTTTGACTCTTTTCAACTTTCTGTTGTATAAAATTAGCAATGAAAGAAGGTCATAGCTGCCACAGCAATGTCTTACTACACACTCAAAATATGTACTTTGTCAGTGAATTATACTTAATATATATATATATATATATATATATATACACTCACCTAAAGGATTATTAGGAACACCATACTAATACTGCGTTTGACCCCCTTTCGCCTTCAAAACTGCCTTAATTCTACGTGGCATTGATTCAACAAGGTGCTGAAAGCATTCTTTAAAAAATGTTGGCCCATATTGATAGGATAGCATCTTGCAGTTGATGGAGATTTGTGGGATGCACATCCAGGGCACGAAGCTCCCGTTCCACCACATCCCAAAGATGCTCTATTGGGTTGAGATCTGGTGACTGTGGGGGCCATTTTAGTACAGTGAACTCATTGTCATGTTCAAGAAACCAATTTGAAATGATTCGGGCTTTGTGACATGGTGCATTATCCTGCTGAAAGTAGCCATCAGAGGATGGGTACATGGTGGACATAAAGGGATGGACATGGTCAGAAACAATGCTCAGGTAGGCCGTGGCATTTAAACGATGCCCAATTGGCACTAAGGGGCCTAAAGTGTGCCAAGAAAACATCCCCCACACCATTACACCACCACCACCAGCCTGCACAGTGGTAACAAGGCATGATGGATCCATGTTCTCATTCTGTTTACGCCAAATTCTGACTCTACCATCTGAAGGTCTCAACAGAAATCGAGACTCATCAGACCAGGCAACATTTTTCCAGTCTTCAACTGTCCAATTTTGGTGAGCTCTTGCAAATTGTAGCCTCTTTTTCCTATTTGTAGTGGAGATGAGTGGTACCCGGTGGGGTCTTCTGCTGTTGTAGCCCATCCGCCTCAAGGTTGTGCGTGTTGTGGCTTCACAAATGCTTTGCTGCATACCTCGGTTGTAACGAGTGGTTATTTCAGTCAAAGTTGCTCTTCTATCAGCTTGAATCAGTCGGCCCATTCTCCTCTGACCTCTAGCATCAACAAGGCATTTTCCCCCATAGGACTGCCGCATACTGGATGTTTTTCCCTTTTCACACCATTCTTTGTAAACCCTAGAAATGGTTGTGCGTGAAAATCCCAGTAACTGAGCAGATCGTGAAATACTCAGACCGGCCCGTCTGGCACCAACAACCATGCCACACTCAAAATTGCTTAAATCACCTTTCTTTCCCATTCTGACATTCAGTTTGGAGTTCAGGAGATTGTCTTGACCAGGACCACACCCCTAAATGCTTTGAAGTAACTGCCATGTGATTGGTTGATTAGATAATTGCATTAATGAGAAATTGAACAGGTATTCCTAATAATCCTTTAGGTGAGTGTATATATATATATATATACATACACACATACCTATTGTTCAAAAGTTTGGGGGTCAGTACGATTAGCCAATTAGGACGCAAACCATAATTTCATCATATTAATATATTATCCTCTATTTCTTACCTCAGCAAATTGCTCTGCCCCATGATCCGCTGCGTCCACACCCTGTTCGAGCAGGGTAATGTTGCTGATTGTTTCCAGAATGAGTGATTTGTGCTGGAAGAGCACATCTATGTCTTTAACTAAAGAATAAAGCATTGAAAAATAATTTTGGTACACAGAGCGACTGGTTTGATTTACTTAATAAAGGATTTTTCTGAATTCACACACATTCAGAGAATGGCAGTTGTAGTGACCAAAAGCAGTGTGTTGACGTAAAAGCTGTTTGACACTCACTGGTTTGGAGAAGTTTTCGTGCGTCTCGTTTCTCCTTGACCTCCTGCATGAGGAGCCCCAGCTCTGGACTGTGTGTCTCTGTCCACAGGAACAGCCTCCATACAGTCACCGCCTGCAGTGACCCATCCAATGCTGCTGATATCAGCCTTTCAACCACTTCGCCATCTCCTTTTCCTCCCAGCAGGGCTTCAATACACTTGATTGGACAAAATTCTATTAAAAATGGTTCCTTGCATTGAATCCTTTTTTGAAAGGTCATTTTGTAATGCAACACAGGTACCTCTCTCTCATTTGCAGGCATGTCAGGACCCAACTTAAGGCTCTGTTCGATGAGCTGGAGGTCCAGATTCAGCTTGATGAGTCTGTTCTGATATATTCTCAACAAATCCATCCCACTGCTGTCTTCAGCTGTGTTACCTGAGAAAGTAGCAGTCATCACAAGTGTTAGCTGAAGGAATATGCTGTATGATGAAACGTATCAGAGGTTTTTGCTGTGCATACCCGTTGCGTCTTTCAGGGCCTCCAGAAGCTGAAGCAGATCTGAGGAACTTTCCTTCACCTCATTGAGCAGCATCAGAAACGTTTCTTCACTCATGGTCTTCTCTCTGAGTTTACATAACAGCCTTTCCGCCAACTCCACAGATGATGGAGCAGAACAGCACTGCAGCACTGCCTGAAGAAGAACAGACACATACACTACCAATCAAAAGTTTGGGGTCAGAAAGTTCCATTAAAGTTTTAATTATATTCAGAAAAGATGCATTCAATTGATCAACAGTGACAGTAAAGAATTTACATTGTTACAAAAGATTTCATTTTTAAATAAATGCTATTCATCAAAGAATCCTGAAAAAAATGCATCCCGGTTTCATCAAACATATTAAGCAGCACAACTGTTTTTAACATTGATAATAATAGGAAATGTTTCTTGAGCAGCAAATCAGCATGTTAGAGTGATTTCTGAAGGATCATGTGACACAGACGACTGGAGTAATGATGCTAAAATTCAGCTTGGCACCGTATAAATAAATTATATTTGAAAGTATATTAAAACAGAAAACAGTTATTTTAAATTGTTATAATATTTCACAATATTACAGTTTTTACTGTATTTTTAATTAAATAAATGCAGCATTGGTGAGCATTCGAGACTTCTTTTAAAAAACATTAAAAAACGTTACAAACCTGAAACTTTTAAATGTAGTACTGATATACTATATATAACAAATGACAGTATAATTAAGGAGTACTATAACAAACTGTAAGGGACAAATGTACCTCTTTTTCCATTTCACTGGAACATCTGTTCACTGCATTGGTCAAAAGCTCTGAGAGGTTGTTGACACTGGAGAGGTGACGAGTTAGTTCTGATACACGCTCTAAAAGCCCAGCAGACTCCCGAACATCTACTGCAGGATCTGTGGATAAACAGATCACAGGACAAGTTGTACAATCACTCAAAGTCGAGCAACCCATGATTCAACACTCATGGGTTCTTTCACCCAGGTCAGTTCACCTTTTGGCTTGGGGCCGCTCTGATTTCCCTGCTCCTCCAGAACTGATCCTGGTTCAGGGTTTAAACATTTTAGCTGTTCAAACAAAGTAAGGACTGTTTGAGCTGACAGAACTCTCTCAACTTTCACATGATTTAGCAACCGCTGGTAAACCTCATCTGCTGATGGATCTCCTCTGAAGCTCTCCAGTATGACCTGCAGAAGATCAGAGGGCAGATCTGAATGCAATATTACATTTGAATTATGAAACCGAGTCCTAAATGCTTCTTTAGATCATCAACATATCTTAAGAATGAATTATCAGTTACATAAACTGGCGCCAAAAGATACAGTTTAATGTTTTTGAAAGAAGTCTTATGCTCACCAAGGCTGCATTTATTTGATCAAAATATTTTGAGAAATTATTTCAATTTAAAAGAACTGTTTTCTATTGTAATATATTTTTAAATGTAATTTATTCCTCTGATATAAAACGCTGAATTTTCAGCATCATTACTCCAGTCGTCAGTGTCACATGATCCTTCAGAAATAATTATAAAATGCTGATCAAGAAACACTCAATTATCAATGTTGAAAACAGTTGTGCTGCTTAATATTCTTACTATACTTTCCATCATAGGAATAAATATAATTCTAAAATATATTAAAATAGCAATTAAAATGCAACAATTGCATTAATATGCAACTGATATTATTTTACAATATTACTTTTTTTAACTGTATTTTGATCAAATAAATTCAGCTTTGGTGAGTAGAATTTCTTTCAAAATTAAAAAAAGAAAAGAAAATCATAATTATTCCATACACTTTTTTACTACTATCTTACCTTGTGCTCCTCTGTGGAGATTGTCTCCCAGATCTCAAGAACCTTAACATATGACTGTCCACATTGTAGGATCTTTGTGACACCAGCTTGATTTTGAGAGATCAGCTCGACTGCATTGTCCTCTGAACATAGAAATAAACACAATTCATACAAAACACTTGAATGAAGTGATCTCAATCCCTTAATCAGTCAATCTTTTACCTTGCAAACTCTTCTTGTCCCCTTTAAGCTGTTCTGATTCAGATTGCTCCTTAAGACAGTCAAGTTTTATTACTTGAGAGTCCATCGACTCTGTCTTAGTTTCCATAGAAGTCTGCTTCATGAGGTCGGTGAGAATGTTCTTACAACCAACAGCCACATCAAACATCTGCAGGCTGTCAGCGGCGGCTATGAGTCGGGTGAAGTTGTGCTTGCCGGGAGGCAGTTTACCAGTGTACACCATGTCCAAAAGAGAGGAAAACTCTTGAGAGGACAGTAAATCTGTGTCGATGGAGATGCTGTCAGAACCTTCCAGAACAGACTTAAATAACATACTGGAGGCCGCCAGCACTAGCTTGTGAGCGGGGTGGGGGGTCTCGCCCACCAGGATGGAGCAGTCGCAGAACCGCTTCTCCTTTCGTAAAGCATGCAGTTGCTGCATGAGCTGTCGACTGTAGTTTGGGAGCTCCATCTTGGACCTGTAGAGGTGGATAAGAAGAAATAGAAAATGATCAAAATTAACCCAGTTTATGCTTAAAACAAGAGAGAGAAAAAATCTGGCAATAGGCTAAGAAAAATAATATTTGTTTTTCCTTTGAATTAAATTAAAGTTTTTATTTTCTTGTTTTGAGGATACATTTTTCATTAAGTCTCAAGTAATTTTGCTTCTCAGGTAAATGTATCTTGTTCTAAGAATGTTAAGATAATTGTACTGGAAAAAGAGTTTATGCTTAAAACAAGAAAAAATATTTGTCAGTGGGGTAAGAAAAATAATATGTTTTCCCCTTCAAATTAAGTTTGACACGTTTTTTCTTGTTTTAAGCAAAAACTCAAACACAGTATCCTTTGTCATATTCCTTCAGATTATATTGATTTAAGAATGTATTTATATGTTTATATATTGTCAAAAAAAATGTTTTTGCCTTGAGACATAAAAGGGTAACTCCTTATTGCTCTGGTGGACAAAAAATATCAGCTCAAATGTATTTTGTTTCTTCACAATGTGCTTAAAAATAACCCAAACATTATTGTTGTGTGAAATATTCCTTTCCTGTTCCTAAATAAAGTACAAGAGTGCCTTGACAAAGACCTAATCGTGCACAGTAACTGTGTTTTTATAATATCTTATAAGTCATAAATTCTCTTAAAGAATACAATTATTTAGATCAATCAAATGTAAACAAACACAGTACATGAGGTGTGTCTTTATAACTAAAGGGGAGACCTTTTAGCTTGTTTATTCCCTATGGTTTATTCAAAGTGTAAATAAAAGAAACACATTTACACAGTATATAACAATTTAGAAGACAGTAATTGGATGATTTTTATCTTCATAGCAAGAACAAAATAGGCAAACAACAAATATTTAACTATATAAGCTAAATGTGACGCCATAAACACGTGCAATGAGGGACATTTCAGTGTTCGACTAAGCTGACATGCTATCTAATGCTAATATATAGAAAAAAAAAGCAGTAAAGGTAGAAATTGCACAATATTAGAGGCAAATGATTGCGCCTCACACAGCAGACCACAGTTAAACACTTCCCCTTTACCTTTATATTCAAAAGATCCGGCTCTTTATTTAAACTCCTTCGAAGGACAACATTTCGCTTCGCAATAAAGATTCGTGCCAAAACAGTGCAACACTGCGCATGCGGGAAAAGATTTGCGAGCCATTAGATAACACAATGCGCATGCGCGTCAAGACTTGTCTTGCGGTACCTTTACACGCATGCGTATAATGAACAGCTGGTTTTAAGGATCATTAAGAAACAAAAAATCAATTACCTAGTCACGTACACCCACCCCGAAAGCTTTGCCGACTTTATGTAAATCCACGAACATGTTTAATTTGATAAAAATACCTATTCATTCTATGAAAATTCCCTTTATTGACATTGAGCAGTGTATTTCCTATTTTGTCGTGCATCTCTACACAGATAGAAGGTTTAATAGTTGTAAATAAGTCCAGGTTTATTAATGTTTAATTAACCTCTTGGGTTGTCATCTGCAAAAGTATCTTAATTCAAATAAAAAGACTCAATCATCTCAATCCAGAAAATTTTATGGGAAACGTATTTACATAATATAAATGTATTTGTACTGTAATTATTGTCAGTTGTATTTGATTGATTTTCAAATTCATTTAAAATAAACACCTAAAAAATGTCTGCAAGTTTTCAAACCATATCAGTTAATAATACAATTTATACAAGCCCCTAAAATACATTAATATAAACATTAGCCACTATGTGCAAAATGGGAACACATAATTATTTCAATATGTTAATTAAAATTGTGTAATGAATCAGGAAGTTAGCATTACATCTTTCATAACAGCTGAGAAATATTTAACGATTGGAATGTAAGAGTTCTGTCAAGTTTTTCAATGCAGGTTAAATGTATGCACTGTTATTTCATAGTTACAGTCGTATGGATACAAAATATAAATCTTTAATTGTATCAGTCAGTGTGAAAAACATTTTTGCTGGGTCTCAAGATGTTGACTGACGGGACCAGAAACACAACAGTAACAGGAATATGTGCACATATGAAGATGTAAAAAGAATATTTATTGCCCATATGAAAGAACATACAGAAAAGTTCACACAAATGCCTGCTGTAGCAGAACATGTCTAAACTATTTAGCAATGCTGTAATATATTTCCACATTCGGAAATGTCTCCTATTTATGCTCATCTTTCTAGACTTTTCTTCACTGCTGTATTTTGATGAGGTTATTTACATTAACAAAACAAAGACTAAATCCGTTTTTTTTTTTTTTTATATTCAAGTTGCTCATGCATTCTTAAATATGTACGAGCTCTATTGCAGTGCCATCACAAGCTTCTTTTCAACAAAGGATTTACAGAGACTTACTTTTTTACACACAAAATATAATCAGAACATAATCGCTGAACATGACATTGCAATAAAACAAGGAGGAATTCAGATTTTCCTTGAAATGGAACGTCCTTTGAGGAAATCTTGACCCGTATTTTTCACAGTCATGGTAAGCACGACCACAAAACCTTGCAGAATGCATCAACATCTTTCAATATTAAAAGCCAGCACGATGTTTTAAAGCAAAAAGACACTTTTGAAGTTGTTGCAACATTCAAAAAAAAAATAAAAAAAAATAAAAAAAAAACCAAGATCTGTGTAATTCAAGCTTTATCCTTGCTCAGCCATTGTCAGCATCGTTCCACATCTCAGGCCTCCATCAGTGTCCTAATAGTCCAGTGCCTGAACAAAAGGAAACAAATACAGTAGAACATGATTGACAACGTCATGTTCCTGATTCTTTCACAAAGATTTTAAAGATTAAAAATGTATATCAGAAATTATCACAATAGTATATGCATACCTTTAAATCCTTCTTCAGGCATACAGACTACAAAATAAATAAATAAATAAATAAAATACCCAGCATAGAAAAATGCAGATTTATGTGTTTGAAAATGAGACATACTGGTATTAGAATTTAAGCTGACGTAAACAGCACTTACCTTGATAAACATCATCCATTGCAGCATAATCAGCAATGGGTTCATCAGCCTGTAGAGGGTAAAATTCAAGCAGCTTATTAATTTATTTTAGAAATTTACAATATGACTGTTTTTATTGTATTTTTGATCAATAAATGCAGCCTTGGTGAGCATAAGAGTTAAAAAAAAAAAAAAACGCTAATGTTTATGGCCAAAAAGGGTGTTGCAGCTCATTATGTTTTGAAACACAACCAATGTATCTGTTCCCATCAAAATAGAGTTGAGAGCTGTACCTTAAGGCAAATGATGCTCTCTGGGATGACTCCAAGACTTCCTAGTGTGGCGGAGTCATCTGTTAAACAGCGTCCGTCTATGGAAAGGTTTTGGTCGAATGGAGCCACAGAGAATGCATGCATGATCTGTGGATGCAATTACTTCAAATAAGACAACAAGCGGCATCATTTAAAATCTAAATACTTAATTTTCGCTGTACTAACAGACCTGGATCTTAAGCTCCTTGAGCGTCTGGTTGGCAGATACGATGAGGGCTTTCTCCCCACGGAGTTTCCTGTGCCTTGTGCTCCTCCTGATGCCCGACTTGGAAGCAGAGGCAACAGCGGGTGTAGAGAGAGAGACGGTGTCGTTTAGCTTCTGCCGTTTGGCTCCGCCCTCAGACTGATGTAAAGAAGGGAGCTTGAGCAATGGATAGATAGATAGATAGATAGATAGATAATCAGACAGACAGATGGATAGTCAGACAGACAGATGGACAGATATTTGGATAGTTGGATAAACAGTCAGACACACAAAGTCAGATTGATGGATAGACAGACAAAGAGACGAATAAAAAGTCAGACAGATAAATAGATGACATATTTGATAATAAGAGATTCCATGTCCAGTGGAATAAAATGGAGTAGGCCTATTGTTAAATTCACGGAAAATCAGGTGACCAGATTGCAAAAAAAGAATAAAAAAGCCAACAAAGCTTAAATTGGGCTCACGTATAGCCTACCTCTCTCATTCGGCATGAATCCAAATGTTTCCATGGCTGCGATGGATTTTTATTTTGTAAACAAAACTTTGTGTTTCAGTCCTGTGGTAATATTCACGTAAAAAAAAAGTTTTGGCAGACCACCGACAGCCCTAGATAGATGATGGCTAGATAGACAATTAGAAAGATGGACAGACAGATAGATCAAAAGTACCTGACTGAAGTCTGGATCTTTCTCTCCATCTATCTTTGGCTCTTCTCTTTCATCCTCAACATCTGACCCACTCACACTGAACTCAGGGGCAGATTCCTTAATCATCTATAAAAGAGAAACCAAATGGCACGCAAGTTATTCCTGGTAGTACAATTGTATTGTTTAGGGTTTAACTGAGGACACGTGATCATGCAAAGACTCACCATTTTCTTGTCAATGACTTTGCGAACATACACAGTGGCCTGCGCGTACTCCCTCATGTCCCTCTGCTGCTGGAATATGAAGCCCTCTCTGCATTCTCGACACAAACCTGAGAGCACAAAACACATTCTCTCATGAAATACAACGTCTGTTTGAGGCGACCTCGAAGAAACTGCTATCATTTATCTCACCTGGATGAGTTTGGTATTGCACAATGCCATTGTCTTGCGTTTTATCATGAATCTGATATATGTAGATGACATGGTCCACCAGAAACATTTTGTAGATCACGTCCCATTCAGCAGGCCAGAGAAGAGCTACACTGTGCATTGACAGACACAAACACTCAGACTTAACTCAGAGTTGCTCCTAATATGGGTAGTGACGAATAACGTGTCCATATAATACTTCATATAAAATAAATAAAATATATTTTTCAATTTTGTATTGTATATAGACGCTTTCATCAGACGCGTTGCCATGGTGATGAGCTGGCCCAAAGTTAACTTCTGTTCTGTTTGTTTATTAGTGTTTACTGGATAATATGGCATTGACTACAAATGCAGTGAAAGTTAAGATGATGAGCAGGTTGTTGAGCTGTGGAGTGCAACCTGACCTTGGGAGCAAACGCAATTTTTAAAAATAAAAACGTTAAGGTTTCCTAACAAAGAGGGAGACGGTGGTATTAAAATAGCTATGTTTATCTGAGTGATATCCGGTACAGTGTTTCCCATACATTTATTAGTGGCAGCCCACCACATTATCAGCGCTGACCGCCACATATTGATTTCCGTGTTTTTTTACAATTTAAGATGAGGAAAAGTTGTAGCTATTTGACTGCAGAGTTGCATGCAGCGCATATTCGCTCACTCCCTCTCTCTCTCTCTCTCTCTCTCTCGCAAACACATTGACAGCGGACCAGTCTGTGTATTGAATGGTTAGTATCATAAACAACGCTGCACAGATCCATCCAACATGCTGTCAATGTGGAGACCCACCTTGAAAAAAGGTTATTAGCAAGCATGTAAAAAAGCCTAGCTAATAAGGAGAGCTATGTTAACCTTATAAAACCCCGCCGCCGCGCTCGCCAGTTTTTTAACACTGCGGTAAATCAGACACGTCGGTAGAAAAACATTCTTGTCTCCAATTTTTGTTCAACGGGTCTGGTAGTGTCACATTTCAGTTTGGCCAAGTAACATTTCTTTTCTTTGACTGGCAAGAAATACCAGCTAATACTAAGGTTATTTACTTGTTATGGATTGTCTGCGGAAGTCTGCCGGAAGTTAAGTTTTGGCCAGAGTTATGCACATGCGCAGTACCGTTTGTTTATGTTGTTACTGCTGAAAGCGTCTATAAGTAGAAAATAATGCAAATTAAAACTATTTCTGCAGTTTTGTTTAATGACATGTGAATGTGATACCAGTAATTAAAGCTGATTTTTTCCCCCCTCCAGGACATGTGAGAGGTCAGGACTGAGCAACTCACTGTTGGGCGTCTCCTTGCAGCATAGAGTCATAGGTGAACATGAAGCCACCGTGAGGGCAGAGCAAGATACTGTTCCCCACATTGGACACTGGGTTACTCTTTGCTGGCCTCCTGTGGTATGATCAGGTATAACAGGAGACATTACAATAATTTAGACATATCAAAACTGCAAAATCATTTTAGTAATTACAGAATTTTTTTTTCCATTACCTGATAAATTTCCTCCATTCTTCTAAAAAGTAAAGGGGTACAATGTACAGAACATCTGTGTCCTAAAACACAATTCAAACCAAAGTCAGTGAGCTGAAAATAAGAATGAAATACTGATGTATTTACCCTCTCTTCTAGAAGACGTTTTTAGTTATTCAAAACATCGGTGGAAAAACTGAAAACGTTACCTGTGGCCATTTTTGCAGCGTGGGCCGATTTTTCTCCTGGAAGAGGTTGAGCAGGGAGCTCTTCTGTTCATTTGCCATCATTCTGTTCAAAGCCTCGTTCTCTTTCCCTTCCCTATCCAGCCTCTGAAAGAAACCGTATACCTTAAAACCTTCTAAGACTTTTCCCAAATAATAGTAGGCAGATCACAAGGTTTTCGAGCGTCCACTACACCTTTTAACCATGACAGCTGTGCTAATTGATCAATTTGTTACCATGCACTGCTGACAGGGCTCGTGATGTTGCGCGAACTCTGGTGCTTTGGGGAAATACATCCGTAGTTTATTCCACACTTCTGCAGAGACCAGCCGCCTGTCATTCTCTAGTATACTCAAACCACCTGCGGGAGAAAGAAAAAGTACAATTACAGAGTATCATTGCAAAAACTAACCTTGCAAATGTATAATACGGTTTAAAATATTTAAATGAATGGAGTAAATATTAATTTAAACTCTTAAATTCATGTAAAATTACAGCATCTTATTTGCTATCATTAAATCGGTATGGAATTTAAAAAAAAATCCTTTTAGTTTTCAGTTTTATCCAGAGAAAACAAACCATGATAACAGAGAATGTCTTCATTGAAGTTCTTCATCTCTTCACCGTCCCTTTCGTCACTATCTCCTTTAACTCCATCAGCTAACAAAGAGACAAAAAGATAATAAACAACTAAAAGACGAGAATTAAAGCAAAAGAAAGAAAGACATCTGTAAACTTCGGTACCTGGGCTGCTGCTTTTCTCTCCGTTCATTTTGCTGTTGTTGTGTTTGGTTTCCTCCTCATCCTCCTCTAGCTGGTCTAATGCCAATTGTCTCCAGCTCCTTAGAGAAGCCTTACCGATCCAGAACCCAGATTCATTACTAAATACACACAATATAAACACCAGATCAGCTTCATCAAACATCTAATGAACTGCAGTAGCAGCATCTGCTGGAGATCCAGGTTAAAGCTGATTCAGTTTTCCGTACCTTTTCAAAGAGGCTTTGGCAAAATTTGTGACCTCTTTGTAATCTTCATTTAGCTGGTTTTTCAGTCTGATCACCCTACATCGCTGAGTGACACAGTCTCTGCAGAGGTATGAACCTAAACGCCATCCAGGATGAGTGAATATATTGAACAAACCAGTAATGAACGATTAAGGAGTGGTTTGACAAAAGAAACCCTTACAGTCTAGTCTGGGTCCTCCTCCGTAGCGGTCGAAAAGGAGATTGGCAGCCTTCAAGGATATTCTTTTGGCCTCGCCAATCTTGTCTGGGTGCAGTTTGCCATGGGAGCAAAGGAATTGGCTGTTATCAATTTCCTTGGTGGCCGTGGAGTCATCAAGCCATTTCTTCAGCCACTCCAGAGGCACAAACTCATATGACTGGCCTAAAAACACAAAGGGAGCCCAGACTTTGATTCCTTATTGAAAAAAAAGGTGCTATCATACAAAAACAAAAGCCTTACTGTTCAAAAGTTTGGGGTTCATATGATTGTTTGTTGTTGTTGTTTTTTCACTTTAACTTTTATTTAAGCAATGGTGCATTGAATTGATCAGGTGACAGTCAAGACTTTACATTGTTACTAAAGATTTCTACTTCAAATAAATTCTGTTTTTTTTAACATCCTATTCATCAAAGAATCCTGAGAAAAACTGCACAAACATATTAAGTAGCACAAACGGTTTTCAACATTGATAATAATAATAAAAAAATGTTTCTTGAGCACCAAATCAGCACCTTAGAATGATTTCTGAAGAATCATGTGACACTGAAGACTGGAGAAATGATGCAGAAAATTCAGCTTTGATCAGGAATAAATGACATTTTAAAATACATCTTCAAATAGAAAACGGGTCCTTTAAATTGTAATGATATTTCACAACATTATTGTTTTTACTGTATTTTTGATCAAACAAATGAAGACTTGATGAGCATAAGAGACATCTTTCAAAACCATTAAAAAAATCTTACCGACCCCAAACTTTTGAACGGTACTGTAAATTTAACACCAAAATCAAGATTTAAAAATGGGATATTTAACATTTATATTGTCAGAGAAACTGATGCACGGGGCATTTTTACGGACCGTCTTCCGCGGGTAACAATTCGTAGAGCTCCTTCACCTCCTCATGTTTGGCTTTGCCTTTGTCAACGCTCTGTTTTCGCATGTCTGCCATCTCATTGCACCACTCCTCAAACTTCTTGTTGTCCTGTTCAACTAGCTTATGGAGAAAAGCTGAAAACCAAACAAATTCATATTAAATAGATATAATGAGAGTCTTGAACACTTCTACTTTAATAATGCAGTAAATAGATAACACTTAAAAAAAATATTATGCGATGTTGTTTTCTCTTGATGACAATGACAGTTGAAAAAACCAATGTGATTGTTTAATCCATAATGTTCATACAGTTTTATTAGAGTTCATTTTACCTGGTACTTCAACGTTAGTTTCTGTTTGGTCAATCTCTTCTGTCTGCTGTTGGTACACTAACATGTATGCGTTTCTCGAACAGTGATAGCCTTTGCTACATTTTGGCTTTCGGGTTTGAGACTTGCCCGTCTCGGCTGGAATGTAAAGGATTAGAAAAAAAACGATATTTAAATTTTTTTATACTTATATTTTCAGCACTGTAAACACAAGTAGCTACAAAAAATGAGACCTCATTCAAACTAAAATCAAAATGTGTTGTTACCAATGTCTTCTTCAACGCCCAGCTGAAGTTTCTTTCCCTCCATTTTCTCGATCTCCTCATCATTGAATTTGTACCAGTCATTTGTGTGGGCATCTCTAACGTGAGCAATGTAGTGACCAGAGTATGCGCTCACACCACGATGAATCAACACGGCGCTGAGTTCATACGTGCACTTCTCTTCTGAATTTAGAGGTGGAGGGAGAAAAAAGAATCAAGTAATGTTGATTGAATAAAATTCCTATTCCTTATCTCTGATACTGAGATGACATAGTGATCATTGAGTTTGCGGTCAAGATTTTTATTGTTTTTAAAGAAATTAATACTTGTATTCGGCAAGGATGCATTCATGATCAAAAGTGACAGTAAAGATTTAATCAAATAATCCTGGGGAAAAAATGATCACAGTTTCCACAAAAATATTAAGCAGCTGAACTGTTCTGAACATTGATAATAATAAGAAATGTTACTTGAGCACCAAATCATCATATTAGAATGATTTCTGAAGGATCATGTGGCACTGAAGAGTGGAGTAATGATGCTGAAATTTCAGCTTTGCATCACAGGAGTAAATGACATTTTCAAATATATTAAAATAGTAAACAGTTGTTTTAACTTGTAATAATATTTCACAATATTACTTTTTTACTGTATTTTTAAATAAATAAAAATACAGCCTCGGTGAGCATAAGAGACTTCTTTCAAAAACAAATAATCTTACCGAGCCCAAACTTTTGAACTGTAGTGTATATCTTAAATGCACATTAATGCACAGTATACCTTTTCCTTCCAAAAACGGCCCCATATCAAGAACTTCTGGAAAACTAATGAAGGTGTTAAGTTTCTTCTTATGACCACTTTGCCTATAAAAGCAGAGAAAGATGAGAAACAAATTACTAAAAATGGCTATAAAACATCAGGTAACAGATCTGATAATGACATATTACAATACTCACCTATCAAAAACAAATCGCATGAGTTGAAAGTTGAGAGTGAGGGGAAGACTCTGGAGCTTGATCCGACGGGTGGCGTTCTGTTTACTCTGACAACTCTCGCAATAGTAACGATTATCACCTTCTAGCTTCTCCTCCTAAACAGTGTGAGAAACCACACATTGAGACCCTTAATACAGTATAATATAATATATAATATCTACATAGACATATGGAGCTGTCAGGCACAAGAAATGAGAGCAGTCACCTTCAAAAACTCTGTAACGCACTCCGTGAGGTTTTTATGTCCTTGAATGTTCAGCTCCAGTTCATAAAATCGTGATGGTAGAGGAGACTCACGTCCACATTTGTTGCATCTGACATAACCCAAAAACAAGCTCTAATTACAATATCATAACATAATTATACATGTCATACATAGTACACATCACTCTCAAAGTGACTATATATGTTACAAGAATCTGAAATTACAGTTTACATGGATAATACAAGAATAACTTACACAGTAACATAAGAGAACTGCCCACAGAACTGCTGTTGGATGACATTTTGGAGATTAGGGTCCTTCTGCTTTGAAAGTGTGTCTTCAAGAAGTGATAGGAAGAGTTTAGAGAATTCCTGAGCATCCTAAAAACAAAATAAAAGTAGCTTTTGAGATTTCACATGAGCCACAGGACACTCCAACATGCTCCATCTTATGCTTGCTCACCTGCTGTTGCCCTGTATCGAGCCCAAGAGCCTTCACCAGCCCTGAGGGGTCGATATACCGCCTGTTGCTGTTCTGTAGCAATGCAAACAGATACTGGAGATGTTCGCATATCGTCCGTGGCTCATAATCTGTTGGTATGCAGAATAATGTGCACAAAATAAGAAAAGTCCATTTCAATAAATATGCTTCTAATGCATATTTAATGCTAAAAGTCATGCTTTCAGCATTGTACTCTTGATGCTTAGCTCCAAAGTAGCTACAGAGTGAATATCCTTAAAATGACTAAAAACAATTTACTAAATGGCAATTGCCACTGCAATAATTGTACAATACTTGCAATGCTACAATGGCATCGTGATTGCCTAATGAGAAGTAAAGCAGTGAAAGCATCATACATTTAAAAGAAAGAACCTCAAGCTCACCTGAATCCGTGTTGTGTCCTTCAGCTCTGGAATTTTGAAATCGATATAAGGCTCTACGGAGCTCCAGATTGTGGAACCACACCTGGAGGAAAGTGTTCACGTAACATGTGGCGCCAAGATTCGTCAGGCCCACAAATGTGTTCTGGAAGAGAAAGCAATCACATAAATGTTGATGATGTTGACATAGCAGTGTTAATAAACTTGGCCTGAGTGTATTTGACAACCCTATAATTTATTGTTAATTTTTCAATTCATTTTCAGTCATTGATAAAATCAGTCATTTTGCATACCTTATCTCGTCTTTCTGAGTTTGGGTCATCGATGTTGTGGAAGGTATTTTCATCAATTTCTCCTAACCATGATTGTTCCCCAATACCGACAAGACAATTAGGATTCCCTTTACAGTTCCTCCTGTGTGCCAGGAAAAATGTTCAATGTGGGACAGTGATGTAATTAATTACAACAACGTGCAGAAATGAAAACACTTTTTCACAGTTGTTCCATTACAACTGTCCCTTTTAAATTCCATTCTGAAATAAATAAACAGAGAGAAAGTAAACAGAACATTATCACCACCATATTACCTGCATGCCCCTCTTTTGCAAGCCAGCACTGCAATCCTATAAGCTAACTCGATATGTTCATTTGTGATGTCCTCTGGTTTGACTGTCTCTGCCCACCGCCACGCAGCTTTTTCCAGCTGCAACCGAGGAGCCATTCTGCACAAAGAAATACAAACTGTGAAACTGACACACAAATTCAGCACACAAAAATCACAACATAGAGCTGAACAGACATGTACAGACGCCCTTGCAGACAGAAAAAATACAACCTTTTGCGTACAAACTTTTACAGAGTTATATGGAAATTATGTACAAAATACACTGCCAAAAACATATACATGAAAAAGAAACACAAACATCAAAAATCACACCACACTCACTTGACAGTTACACACATCTGTGATGCACAGGCCTTGCATCATTGGTCCAGCATGCACAACACTTTTGATTTTACCCCATACATCATAAAAACACTCTAATGACAGCTCATTTATGAAAACGAGCAAATAATTGGCAAGTATAGAAAATAATATCCAAGAAACACCACTGAGTCCAAATTAGCACACACATTTTAGACTATCCCATCAACATAATTCACAGTTTAGAATAAAACATACCGTCAAAAATAAATACGGCGTTTTACGGGCTCGATACAATTGTGTTGATTTTACAAATCTTTAGCAAACACAATAATATTGAATGTTTTCATCGAGGCGGCTAAAGCTGCGCCGTTAGCATGCTAGCAGCTAGCTCTGACTTATTTTCATTAAATAAATGCACCTGGCGTAAATTTAGCAGGAGATTCTTGACTGTGAAGATGCTTTCATAAATATAGGAATTTTAAATCACACTTTATTGATTGTAAGTTTGTATTTAGCGCCCTTGCGTCAGCTTTTATATAAATATTTTTGTCCCTTCGTCAGTTTCAAACTTCTATGAGACGTACGTACTTACGCGTGACGTACTTGCGGCGTCTGACGTAAATGCGTTGGCGCGCACAGCTCGCTCAATGTTTGTGTGCTGCACATGGCAAGTTTTCTTCAACTTTTTCGTTGCTCAGATACATACAGCACATTGAATTGTTGTAATTCAAAACAAAATATTTAAAGCTTTGGATAATATGCTGTTTTTGGGCCAGGTGACATTTAAAAGTCCATAAATGGCTCATTTGCCTTGACGATATAATGCTGAAGTGCTCCACATATTGCACTATATATAGGCTACCAAACAGGTTTATGTGCATGTCCTTTCTATAATGATTGTTGTGAAAAGATAAATAGATGTCATTTTAACAAAATCAAATTGTTTTGTAGAAACTGGGTAAAAAAAAAAATGCTATATATAGGAATATATATATATATATTGTTTTTTTTTTTTTTTTGCATGTGTGTGCTTTTGCTTTGTCTTGTGGGAATTGTGCCTGTATAGATTCCCATGGTAGATCATGAGACACATTCACGCCATAGACTGTAAAAAAAAAAAAATAGATTCACACACTCAAAGGGGGGAAAAGTCCAATGAAA
Organism: Tiaroga cobitis; assembly: GCA_030578255.1. Lineage (NCBI taxonomy): Eukaryota > Metazoa > Chordata > Actinopteri > Cypriniformes > Leuciscidae > Tiaroga > Tiaroga cobitis. The sequence continues at coordinate 20,588,774 of CM060601.1, read as the reverse complement.
CTTTTAACAAGAAGCTCTATTCCACTCTGTTAAAGGCCCAAAAGGTTTAAGAGCTTTTTACTGACTTCACCTTAAAACTTTTAACGAAGACATGCCATGTAGTGGTTTCTGACTGTCAGAAGAAAGCCATGAATGTAGTGTAGAGAGAAGGTATTTATGCCAAATTGTGGAATAATGTCTGGATGTTGTGTGTGTATGGGGGTGTGCGACTGTGCGTGGCCTGGTAAACCCGCTAAAAACAAGATGTCTGCTCAAAGATGGCAATATCCAAAATCCTTGTCCCTGTGGGGAAATATTTGTGAAAACAGCTTAATCATATTACGTGCTATTTTTTGAAAATGTAAAATTGCAGAAAGTTTTCTGTGATGGGTATATGTTTAGTATAAGGGGATAGAATACAGTTTGTACAGTATAAAAATAATTTTGTCTAAAAAAATCACCATTAAACATGAAGTGTGTGTGTGTTTATAACATATACTGTTGAAGAGGAATTTTGGCCGAGTCCTACAGAATCAAGAAACTCCTTTAATACTTTTATAAAAAAACATCCCATTGCTTTCATTGAGAGTTGGCATCTTTACTTACTTCCATTTGTGTTCATAGTTTTAATGTCAATTGAGAACAATAGCAATGCAGAGTGAATATTTTGACTAGTAGGCTATAACTTTAGTAGCCTAGTATAAAAGTACACCTGTATTTATAAAAGTCCAACAGTTACCTTTTAGTGCTCTACAAACACTTTGCAACTGTGTGCATGTCCAAATGTAATCAGTGTGACAGATGTTCACCCCTGTCTTCTTCAGCACTAGATGGTGCTTGTGTGGGGGCAACTTTGAGGGGGTCCTGCACGGCTCCTCCTTTAGATCCGTGACATTGGACCTGTTGTCATGGAAATAGTTCAGACGCACAAATTTGACAAAGAGGCTTCAAAGACACAAAAGCCGGGATGATGAACAAGGATTAAGCTCGACGCATCTGAGACGCCGTAGAGACAAATATTCCCGCTTCAAAAGCAAGACACTTCTGGGGGTGTTTCACAGGCTATATGTCGGCTTTATAAATTAGGGGAATGTTTGGTTTTCACAAGAGTAGACTTTGCGCGATACAAATGCGACAGAACAATTGCGTTTAACATTGGAGAAGCCAGTGTCTTTGCTTGGACACCCGAGATGGCCGCAGTGCGATGCATTCAGCACCTGTCAGGATGGTTTGTTCTGTTCAGCTTAATGACACGCCAGAGTCTCTCCATTGAGACAGGTAGGGTGATGGGTGTTCACTTCTCAAGATTTATCCCGTTATTACCTCGCCTGAGACACTTGTTGCATTTTGGTTTCTTCTCGTATTGTTAATTCATTTGTGTGTGTTGGCAATAGAACTAGCTGGAGTTGCAATGGCTTTCACAGACATTTGGCTTGTCCCATTTAGCCTAATTTGTCTTACCACAACTGTAATCTAATGAAGTAAAATGAAAGTAGATTTAAAAATACGTTTAATCGTTTACCTCGCTGTTTTATTTTCATTCAATACGTTTTTGCAGTTCAAACTTTTAAAATTAAATATTTTAACTAATAACGATTTGTATTTTTGGTAACACTTTTACATAAAGGTCTCATTTGTTCACATTAAAACTAACATGAACTAACAATGAGCAATACATTTGTTACAGTATTGATTCATCTTTGTTAATATTAGTTAATAAAAATCCAGCTGTTCATGTTAGTTCACAGTGCATTAACAAATGTTAACATATAACAGTTGATTTTATTAATGTATTAGTTAAATGGATGTTGAAATTAACATTAACTAAGATTAATAAATGCTGTTACTGTATTCTTTTTCTTTTTAAAAAATATCTATGTCATTCCAAAACCCTTTACTGTATACAGAAGAGAAAAGAGAGAATAAAAATATTAAAATAGCCTACTATATATTCAAAATTGAATTAAAATAAAATACTATATATTATATTGCCATCAATTTTTTTATTTAAATTTGAAAAATAATCTATTGCCTTTCATTATAAGACAATACATGGGGATGATTTATTTGATCTGACACCAAACATTAATATAACACCTCCTCATCTGGTCCTGTGAAAAGCCTGTGGCATCTGTGTCATTACCCACAGAGTTGGCACGCTCTCCGCTGTTTTTCTAGAGTTGGGAATTACAATGGGAACTCGGGTGTGATTGGAGCTCAGAGCGCTTTGGTCTGGCCAATTAAAACTTTTATAGGGAACTTACTATTCTGCTGCTGCTCATTTTTGTGGAAACTCAGTTTAGGATACATGGTTACGGAATATTTTGAGGTATTGGTCCTTTTCCACCAATTGAAGGTTTCTCTGGACATTCCTGGCAGTGAGACATCACGGATCCACTTGTTGCCCTTGGTAACAAAGCTAATAAACCAAGGAGAGGTTGTAAATCTTCCTATTATTTGGTTCGTACCTCAGATGGGGGGATGCAAAGCCAGTTCATGCTTGTGGTCTTTCTAGATTAGAACTGGATTTGTTCTGTTTCCCTTCCACCCCTGTGTTCTTTATTTCAATCTACACAACATGGGGTTTGGGTTCCTTGCCACTGTCGCCTGCTTAGTTAGGGATTAAAAGGCATTTGATTTAATGTTCAGGAACATTATTGATTTGACTGCACCGACACTATCGGATGGGAACACTTTGCAACATTAACACTGAACTGACTTCAGAACCCGATTTCACCAAGTGCAACATGTTCCTGGATCAACATTCCAATCAACCAATCAGATTTGAGGGGACAAGTTTACTGTTTATGTCCAGTTTAGGCCTACAACCAGGGTTTGGTGCTTCTACATCAGTGTTATTGACCTATCATTTCCCTTCTGATTTTAGGGATAACATAGGGGCAGGGTTAGGTTTAGGGTTGAGGGATATAGATTACATTTTCATGAAATATTGTTCATGACACTGTTGCCTTCTGTAGAGCTGCTTATAGCTAAATTGAATGTGTTTCATAATTGATTAACTTTACAGAGTTATTAAACTGAACGGAATAATGACACTATTGTCTTTTTTTAGAGCTGCTTTACAGCAGAATTTTAATTTGTCACATATTTGAAGAATTTTGCATCATTGATTCTGTTATTTTCCTGTTTAGTATTGTTAAGCTGCTATGAAACAATTTGTATTTTATAATAAACGCCATGTAGGGTGAATTCAGGTTAATTAGGACACTTTTTGCCATTGAGATGACTGGGAAAAAAGTCCCAATCAAACTGAATTCATCCAAATAAAGCAGACATGGGTAACAATTAACTGAAACAAAATTTGGTTTTGAGCCCCATGCACATCTCAGTTTCTCAAAGACCCTGAATGTAAATATTTCAACAGTGAATGTGGTGGACTTCTGTGGACAGACGATACAGGGGGACGGTATGATCGTAAAGTCCCACCAGGAGTCCCGGAGGTACTACTTTGTCTCCATGGGAACGGACTGCCACCTCACCATGCAGTCCGCCACTCCCCGGGACAAGGTGCAGTTCTACTTCCGCTTCTTCCTGGTCTACAGCCTGCTAAGAGTGTCACCGCACAGCCCCCCACCCCTCTTCCCGGAATCACCCAGGGGGTCCTCTTCATCTGGCCCGACGCGGCCTGACATGAGCTTGGAGCCAACCACCAGGGAGGGGCCAGAAGACCCCTGCCATGCTGGCTCTTACATCCAGTTCTACGATGGGGGGGATAAGTCCGCACCCCCAATTGGCCCGCCACTCTGTGGGAAGAGCCCTCCTCGACCAGTGTTGTCAACGGGCAGATTTCTAACTCTACGTCTTGTGACGCGAGGAACTCAGCCAAGGGTGGACTTTGTTGGAGACTTCACTTCATTCAGGCTGGGTTAGAATGTGTTTACATCCAATTCTCAGTAGTGATGGGAGAAACAAAGCTTTTCAAAATTTTGAATCATTTGAACCAATTGATTGGCAAAATGATTCGGTATTCCAAAGGGCTTAAAACGCCACACACTGGTAACGCCTGCTGGTCAGACCAGTGCATAAAAACACCTTTTACAAACCAATTGCAAATATTTTATTGAATGTGTAATCAATTAAATGCAGTTAACAAATCTTACCATTGATTAAATATTAAATGTCTGTATGATATGTTATCTTATTACATTGTTGGGCTTGTTTTGTTTGATTTTATGGAGAGCTTGGTTAATCAGCTCAGAAAGAATTATACAAATGTGTAATTTCCACATTTAAAACCAAATAGACTCTGCAATGATTTCACAGAGATCTGCCCGTAGCGGTGAACAATTGAAATTTTGAAACGTTTTGAAACAGTTATGATGTAACAAAGCCTTGTTTACTGAAATCACGTGGACTTTGCTAGATGTATATTCACTCTGAATCACTGGTTCGAAACAAAAGGTTTTGAAGCTTCACGAAGCAAAGTTTCAAAAAGACCCATCACTACTTCTTAGTCGGTTTAACTTTTTTCTTGAAGTCTATAGAAACTGCTCATATTGTTGGTCTCTCCAGGTTTTAACCAATCAGAGTGCAGCGGGCAGCCTTACTTCAACTGTCGGAACGGGAAGTGTATTCCCATGAGTCTGGTTTGTGCAGACGATAAAGGCATTGACAACTGTGGCGATGGCAGTGACTTAATCGATTATCCTGATTGCAATGGTCAGTAAAGAGTTTATTTTAAGAATTTAAAGATTTGAGATTTGTTCCTGATAGGTTTTGTTCTTGTTTTTTGTGTGTTTCAGGTCCTCTATCTACACCCAAGCCCCCGCAGCACCATGTTACCCAACCAGCACAGATGCTGAACGTCTTGCCTACTCTGACAGTGTCCACTTTAAAGAACTGTGCCACTCCAAACGCAATTCCTGGTCTGGATTCTGTGACTGGTAAGCTCTCCAGTGGTTCTGAAAAGCAATAAAAAAAAAACATGCAATCAAACAGAAACAGGACAAAAATTCTCTCACAATAATGCCAACCAAGGCTCTTTTCCATCAAGCTCAAAAAGTGTCAAAAAGCACCATAAAACGAATCCATATGTCTATATTGAGTCTACGTAAGTCCTCTGAATTCACATGATAGCTTTGTGTGATCAAAAGTTGAAATTTAAGTTATAATTTGCTGAAATTGGTCCTCAAATCTCACTTACATTCGATTCAAATGTGGCGCATAAAGATGCATCACTCCAGATTTAACATAAGTAGTGTTATCATAAACGTTGTGTCACTTTTTATGATTTATGATGTAATTTATGGCCCTAAGTTGGTGCATGTCGGTCAAGACTGTATCAAGTAAAAAAGTGTTTCTGATTTACGGTGGTAGCTGACAGGCGTTGGTATGTCTGGTAAGTTTTACGACGTCTTAAATGGGGGTCACACCACACAAATTGCCATTGGCCCCTTTTTTATACTTTTATTGTATGTTCCTTCCTCGACTAACATCCTTACCCCAACTACGTCACTACCTACATCATGATGTTGATTGTTTAAATAAAGTTAGGAGACATGCTGCTGAACACAGACAACATTTTCTACAAACTTTGCTGACACAATGGCTACTCCGAGAACACCTAAAACCCCTAGAAAGGTTATGTGTATTTCACCAACAAGAGGACGCGTTGAAATGAGAGAGGATCTAACTTTTGCTCCAAAGAAGAAGCAAAATATTAGCTTGACAAAGTTTCTTCATGAAGACTGCGGTTTTGTGAAACGTGATTTCACAATGGCGGGTAATCGTATGGTGAGATATGCTTTTGACAAAGTGTTGCGTACTGTGAAACACTACACGGCAGATGTTGGAGACGATTTTACATCGCAGGGCCCATGTCTGATTTTTCACGACAAAGACTGGTTTCTGTTTTTCAATTACGTTTGGAGAGATTTGAACGACTGTGGTGATGATCCGTTGTATGTAGCCGAGTGGGATGGCTTAACTCCTAACACAAGATTTCGTGTAGTCGGGGATCATAGTAAAAAGCTACCAGATGAATGTGTTTACATTTTTTGCTGCAACGATAAGACAAAGCTCTGCGAGCCTGCTTGGCCTATTCAGGAATCTGAGCATCACAGATGCTACGACATGAAATTTTTGTTTCAGTGGAAAGATGTGTGCATGCTTGACAGCATATTTACATGCATAGACAAGATGTTTAGATGGTGCAACATGTATGATCGTTACAGTTCTGTAAAGATGAAATTGTTTCACCCGGAGCAGGGCGTTACCGCCACTGAAGACCGCCTCTTAAGCCCTCCCACATATTACAGTCATTAAAAAGGTTTACAGCTCGGTACAATTGCTACACTCATTCACCATGTCTCAAGAACCTGCAACTGGCTACTCCTACACCAACAACCCCGAGGATGCCCCCGCGATGCCTGATGACAATGCTACACCGATGGAGCCCCACCCACAAACTTGTGACAATAGTTGGTTGGATAAATTTTGCATGGACCTCGGATATACCCCATATGGCAACACTGGTGCAATAGCCGGAGCAGCATCCTTTGCTGGATTTGACAACACAGACAGTTGTATCCGCTCTGACGGATTCAAAATCATAAAAGCAACAGTTGTGGTCCTTCTGGAACACATCATCAACAAAAAGCTAAAAGAAATCTGTTTGGGTTGTGAAGTGGATCACCCCAGTCAGATTAGACACTCCTGCTTGTTTGAACCAAGCCCCTATTTCTTTGATGCATACTTTGATGAACTGACCCGTAATCTCGTGAGGCCGGACCTTAAGCACATCGTTGCTCAGGCATTGTGCCGTTGTGGTTTAAGGGTTCATCCCCAGAGGATTCAGGGGTCGGTGGATGCTATTTTACACGAATTGCGGGACGAGGTTTTCATTGTGGAAAAACTTCGTGAGGTCAGAGAGAAAGTTGTGGACGTCGCCAGCGAACAAATTGTTTATGACGCTGTGGACAGTTGGAAAGGTATTGTCCAAGCTGAGTGACTGTAACAACAACAACATGGGGAACACATGTTTTGCAACTGGACTGGCAAAGTGTCTACTTAAACAACGTATTAGATGTGAGATGACCATCTTATTGTATAAGATCATTAATGAATCTGCCAATGTATCTGTTGCTGTAATCACATGCTCTGTTGACACCAAACGTTTTACAAACCTCAAGAAACAAATGTCTGTTGTGAGAACTGTGTCAAATGAATGGACAGATATGATGCGTTTATGAATTAATGCAGGCGAACCAATTTGTGTAACTATCAGACAAATTTTAGACCTGATAACTGAATGTGGCAGCAGTATTAGAATAGCCGATATATTGTGCTTGTGTACGTATGTGAATGATCTATGTGTAGACATGTTGACAAGAAACAATCAGACTGATGTTTGTGAAATTATTGAAACACTGATTGATTATATTCTTGAGAAAAACATTGTGGTGTGTATAAAATTTTTACACTACATCGATGCTGTATGACACCTTTTGTTTTTGTTTTGTTTTGTTTTCACTGTTTCAAGAAATAAAAACCTGAGACGCTTAAGCCATCGGAGTTATTCTTTTGTGGAGCGTAAAGTGGAAACATGTCAGAAGAAATGAAAAAGACTTATTACACACCATCTAATCCTGGTTCTTTAGGGGGGGAAAAACGTTTAAAAGAAGCTATTTTAAAAGAAACGGGTGTTCGTTTAACCGATAAAGAAGTTTCAGACTGGCTTGCTGGCGAGGACGCATATACATTACACAGAACCGCACCAATAAAATACAAAAGGAATCGGGTTTTTGTCTATGGTATTAATATGCAGTTCCAGGCCGATTTAGTCGATATGTCAGCTTATGCCCAGTTAAACGACAATAACCATTTTCTTTTGACATGCATCGATCTGTTTAGTAAATATGCCTGGACAAGGGCTTTAAAAAACAAGAGCGGGGCAGAGGTCTCTAAAGCTTTTGAATCCATACTGAAAGAGGGCCGTGTACCACAGAAATTACAGACAGATAAAGGAAAGGAGTTTTTTAACAAACATTTTCAAAACGTAACAAAAAAGTACAACATCAACCATTTCGCAACAGCCACAGAATTAAAGGCATGTGTTGTCGAGCGGTTTAATAGAACCTTAAAAGGTAGAATGTGGAGATATTTAACGGCCACAAACTCCAAACGTTACATCGACATACTTCAAGACATTACACAAGGATACAATGCGAGCCATCATAGAAGCATCAAGATGAGGCCGATTGATGTGGGGAAAGAAAATGAGTCTGTGGTGCTACATAACCTATATGGTGATACCAGACCACATAGTGTTAAGCCCGTATTTAAATACAAGACTGGTGACGTGGTTCGAATTTCTAAAGTCAGAGGACCGTTTGCAAAAGGGTATGAGGAAAACTACACACAAGAGTATTTTACTATATCAGAGTGTATCCCACGAGAACCCCCTGTTTACAGATTGAGTGATTACGACGGGGATGTTATCGACGGTGTTTTTTATGCGGAAGAATTACAAAAAATATTTGTCAGTAAAAACAAGACATTTAAAGTTGAAAAAATTTTAGATAAGAAGACGAAGGGTCGCAAAACATTAGTGCTGGTACAGTGGCTCGGATGGCCAGCAAAGTTTGCGTCATGGATCGACCAGAAATAATTAGTTGATGTACAGAAGCCATAAAAACAACACACACACACAGGATGCATACAGTTGAATAAAAACCAGACATGGCTGAGGGTGGATTTTATGTCACATTACCCTGCAACGCATCGCTGTCTGTATACCCTGATAATAAAATCTCTAATTATAGAACAAGACTGGCTACCCCTATAAATATAAAAGGAGAATGGGAGGTGGGGCTTGTTCAAATTGAATATCCTAGAAGCTGGTACACCTTTAACAGCAACGATGCCGTTTTCGAGATAAACATCGGACCCACCACGACCGATGGTGAAAAGCACACTAATAGCATACGCCATGGTGTAGATGTGAAGAAGATCAGCTTGTCGAAACTACGCACACCAATAAAAACAGGGTATTACGACAATGTCCCATCTCTAGTTAGTGTGATAAATGATTTAGTAGCGCCTCAGGGGGTATTCGGTTATGACCGTGTAAAAAACAAAGTATTTCTGAAAGCAAAACCTAACATTTCAATGACCTTCCATGGAAAACTAGCCATTATTTTAGGATTGAAACCAGGCGTCCCTATAGGAGATTCTATACTGCAAAAAACTAATCCTGAAAAAACTAATTTTGAAAAGGACGTTGTAACATATGCAATGCATCAGGCGGACATACACGGTGGTTTCTATACTCTTTATATCTACACGGACATTATCCGCTACCAATCCGTGGGTGATGCTTTTGTGCCGCTCCTGGAGTGTGTACAAATAACCGGGGACAACAATAGCACAGTCAGTGTTCGATACGACAAACCCCACTACGCGTCTATCAACAAATCAGTCATCACAGATATTGTTATAGAAGTGAAGGACGATCAAAATCAACACGTCCCATTTTCTTACGGGAAAGTGTGCATTAAACTTCACTTCAGGCCTGTAAAACACTTTGTTTAAAATGGCATATTTCAACAATCACAATGTTGACCCTATGCGTTACGTTGCCTATTACCAGAATCAGGCAGGCAGCGGACTCCCCGGGTACGCAGGAGGCGGAGTTATGTATGGGGCCGGTTTGGGGGGCCTTTTTAGAGGCCTCTTTAGAATGGCTATACCCCTACTAAGGCGAGGATTTAGCATAGCCATAATGGTAATGGCTCGCAAAAGAGCATCTAGGCCACCTGGGGTGCGGAGGAGTGGTCAGAGGCAGAAGAAAACAAAACCACCTCCCAAGAAAACATCAGTTGTAAAACGCAAGCGCAAGGAGACAACTAAGCGTCCTACATCAAAAAGATCAAGGTGCTCTGTTAAAACAATATTTTAAATCATGGCATTACTACACAACATGTCAGAAGAGTGTTTAAAGACAGATCTGATCTGTTTACTGTACCACTAACTCAAACAGCAATTGAAAAAAAACACTTATATAGAAGTTCCGCCATTATCAGCGATTTCTGACACATCTCCGCTGGAATTTTTTATTGCGGGGAATGGAGAGGATTACATAGATCTAAACAACACATTAGTTTTTTTGCGCCTCAAAATCACTAATGCTGACGGGACGGATATTGCAGACGGAGATCCCGTAGGTCTCATTAAATATCCTTGAGCTACGATTTTTTCACAAGTGGATGTATCGCTTGGAGATCGGCTTATATCACAGAGTTCTAGCACATATCCATACCGCTGTATGATAGAATGTCTCACCAATTATAGTAAAGAGGCCCTTGAAACGCTTTTCTCAGCAGGGCTCTTCTACAAGGACACTGCGGGTCAGATGGAATTGGCTGACCCTGCTGGGGGAAATCACGGTATGACAAAGAGAGCAGCCTTCACCAATGCTAGTAATGTGGTCGAACTACTCGCACCTGTTCACAGTGATATCTTCTTTCAGGAAAAACTATTACTTAATGGATTAGATCTTAAAATTAGAATGACTAGAGGTAAAGATGAATTCTGCCTGATGAGGAGCAACGCTACAGCCTATAAACTAAACATCCTGTCTGCATCGCTATTTGTGAAAAAAGTGTCTGTGTCACCAGCTGTGAGACTGGGTCATGCACAAGCCCTACTCTCAACCACAGCCAAATACCCCATCGACAGAGTGTGTCTGAAAAACTTCTCAATACCTGCAGGCTCACGTGTCTGCAATCAAGAAAACTTATTCTTAGGAACTCTACCGAAATCTCTGGTTCTAGCTATGGTTGATAATGATGCATTTGTGGGTGCCTATAATAAAAACCCATTTGCGTTTAAAAACTATGATTTAGAATTTTTGGCCATTTATCTGGATGGGCAACAGTACCCAGCGAAGCCCCTGCAACCTGAATATGAAAATGGTTCTGCAGTGCGGGAGTTTTACCAGTTAGCGCTGGCTTCTAGAAGGCATCTTAAAAACCAGCCTCTATGTATCGATAGAGAGGACTTTCTGCACGGCTATACACTCTACGCGTTCAATTTCGCACCAGACGAAGAGTGTAGCCAGCACGTATCGCTTATCAAAAGTGGCAATATTAGACTGGAAGCCCGTTTTAGACAGCCACTACCACGCACGGTTAACTTAATTGTTTATGCATTGTTTGATAGTTTGATTGAGGTGTCAAATCGCCGACAGGTCCTGGTTGATTACTACTAATACACTCAAATGAACACTGTACAGCTTACGGCTGTCATGAATAAGGTTTCATGCGATACTTATTTTCTTGGAGTTCTACCATGTGACTATCTACCAAAAACCCCTTTAAGAAAACTACCAGCAATAGTTTTGATCAATACACATCCTTCAGGACTCCCAGGGGAACACTGGTTGGCTATCTACATAAACGAGGATGGTGTAGGATGTTTTTTCGACAGCTTCGGTAATAAGCCAGATTATCATGGTTTTCCTCCGATTATCAAAAACTTTTTAAAGCTCAACTCTAGCGAAGTACAACATTCAACTGTGCAAGTCCAAGATTTTTCATCAGACACATGTGGTCAACATTGTGTGTTCTTTCTCTACCACATGGCAAAGGGCTTTGATTATGGTTATGTGTTGAAATTGTATACCAACGATTTTGTTAAAAATGACAAAAAGGTGTCAGCATTTGTGAAAAAACTAAAACAAGCTCAATGTAATGACAATGTTTTCAAAACTAGCAAAAGCCTCCAGAAACTCATACCATCCACCGGGTCTCCGTTCGTCAGCAATCTTTTGCGGAGCTGTAATGCTTTTAACTAAGTCAAGCATGTGTGAACCAGGGATTGTCCTGCCTTTAAATACAAACTCCCCCGACTCGGTCCATGAAGTGATATCTTTAGTTTTAGACATTTTATCTAAAATGTAACGAACATTTTTCACACTCCTCTGTGGTATATTCTTTAAAATCTCATCTGCAAAATCACTTAAATCGCTTTGATCACTCACATGTCCTCTTGATGGTGTGTCTTCTTTTTCAAAGCTGCCATGTTGTGGAAGACTTAATGTTAATGTGGCAGATTCTCTATCCCCTTGTCTAGATAGTGTTAAAAACCTCTGCAAAACACTAGTGTACATCTTAGCTTTTTCATGGTGATCCAGATCAGACCTTTGCAGAATATTTCTTATAGTCATGTCCAAGTCGTTCTCTACAACCTGGTGTATAGACTCACGGGTGCTAGAAGATTTCAGTTTATCCAGCTGGTGTTGTGGGACTAAAAACATCTTCTCAGCATACTCCATTACCAAACTTATTTAGACGTAATCAAACTTGTTATAAACGGAATTGCTACAGATAGTAAAGGTAATAAAAATCCTCCTTGCTGGTTGATCAATCGTCTTTTACGTCTAACGCCAATCTTTTTATCTGCAACAATTTTGATCTCGCTTCTTCTTCTCTTCAGTTTCTGATATTGTTGTGGTGTTAGGGGAATATTACCATGGACCACGTTGAGAGCTACTTCACACAATGTCACAATGAGCTCGTCTGTGGCTCGCTCTAAAATAACACGTCTTTGTTTAGGGGTTGCTTTTAATAACAATTTTAAAAGAGGTAGGTTTCTTAAAAGTTTTGCAGACATTTTTCAAATCTCTCTCTCTCTCGCTCTCTCACGACGTCACAACATCAGTGTTTTCTTTTCTGAACGTACACAACAGGATATTGTGACAGTATATCTGTTCTGAGACGGTACTGTTCTGGTGTTTTCGCTTTAAAGTCAATCAATAAATACCCGAAAGGAATGCTGGTCGCATCTTCATAACAGTCCATAAAGTATTTTGTGTTTCTGGGGTACATCTGACGCGCTAACACATTAATTTGGGTATTGTCTCTAGGGTTTTTAAACAATACCAAATAATTAGTGTTCAAACTGATAGTCCTGCTGGATTTACCTTGAAAAAATAAGTTTTGTACAATATATATGGCACTCAAGCTTCTGTGGTGCACATAGTTGGTAAACAAACGTTCAACTTCTGAATTGCTGCTAGCATCTTTCATAACATCTTCCAATATCACAAAATTTGTCTTGTTGGTGGGAAACAAACGATCATCATTCAGAGTCTGCGGGATACCTTCAATAAATTTAATATCATACAGTTTCAACAGTTCATCATACATAGGTTGCCAGCAGTCATAAATGTACACAATGTTTTCAATATTTTTAGAAATTACACTTTTAGCATTTTCCAACAACTTTTTTACAAAAAATGTTTTTCCTGAGCTAGAGGGACCACTTAACACACATGAAAATGGATGTTGTAATCTAAAATCAAAACCATCTGGGTCTAGCACCCCTCGATGACCAAAAGCGTTGTCAGAAGCCATGTGGTATTGTTGTTAGATCAGGTAGCAGTACACGCTTGTTGTACACGACTTTGAATTTTTTCACAACTGACTTGTTGTGTAATGTGAACTGCTTTTTGTTTCGCACTATTCTATCGGTGTGTGCGAGAATGTAATTGTCGTCGTCCCTCCCCCGCACATACTGATCAACAAGCTCGATTAACGAGTCTAGCCTAATGGCCTCAGAGTTCACAGCATTCAATGTGATACCTTTGGCCTTCATACAGACATCGCCCTTAGCAGTACGAAACGCATAACTTTTGGGACCTCTTGAAGAAAATTCCACTATAAAGTCCCCGCCCCCTATTTCATCAGTAAGCTCACCAAGGTATGGGCTTAGCGGTGGTTCATATTCACCATCTTTAGATGTGAATATAACAGAATCGGTGTCGCAATAAAGCAGTCTATCACCCAACCTGTCCATAAGATCATAAAGCTCTAACCGCGCATGGGCTGTTGTAAAAGCACCGAGAAAGACGTTAATGTCACGAGTCTGGGCCCCTTTCCCATCAGCGTAAGACCACTGAACAATTGCTACAGTGTCCGACACAAATGAGAAATGTTTGATGTCATACTCTGTGCCAAAAATGTGACGGGCAAACTGTTCAGGGTCTGTGAGTATTTCGGTTGTCGGCAAATGTTCGTTCATAGAGAACCTTCCCCAAAGTGAATTTAGCAGGAGCTTCATGATTGATCTGCGGGCAGCATTAAACTCGATCTTGTCCAGATTAAGCTTAATCCCCTCTTTCTCAAAGTAATCTTTTACATAAGATTCTTTGTCAGCGTCGGTCACAACATCTTTTGGAAACCCCGAACTCTCCTGTTTGAACTGTAAAAATGTTTTAACATAATCACAAAACAATGTTTCAGATCGTTGGGGGAAATGCCAGACCTCATCAATTTTTGTCACTACATTACCCTTCTCAATAGCTTTTATTAGCTCAATACTAAGCCAGGTCCCATGAATGGATCTTTCCTCATTAGTATGCGTACACGCCTGTGTCTGGTTCTGATGTTCAGCACATGTCCTACAGTGTGGAAACATTAAATTACCCCCTGTCCTATAAGGCAGTACAGGGTGAAGCAACTTCCGAGGTGGGAGCACGGTTGCCTTGACGAGGCCATAATAATCTTCAATGTTTTGAAAATCCTTGTATATTATTTCAGGATGGCCAATTGCGTAGCATTTTCGAGCCTGACAGTAGGGGTATAGCGATGTAAAGTCAACGTACCTAATGCGTTCGCCCTCCGCGACTTTGTGGTACAGTTTTAACGTGTTCGTTCTTCCGCCAAAAAGAGCATCACGTGGTTTCAATCTTTCAGAGTGTTTGTATGTGGACATGAAATCCAGCACTGCAACATCACTCTGTTTAGCGCGTAGCCAATCACATTCCCAAATCACCTCGACCTGAAGACCGTACGCACGCTCCAAAATTTCAATCTTGTCCTCGCATTGTCTTCTCAAAACGCCATAAGGCACTTTTGATAAAGGGTTTAGGTCGTTGGGGTTATAACAACGTTCGCAACCGTGAAAAAAACAGCCGAGAAAATCGAATGCTTTTTTCGATCGCCATCGTCGTAGAAGCCGTCCACATAGTATTTCCCAAATGACACCTCACCAGTGTTTAAAGCATGTTGAATTTCTATGCCCCGTGATTTTCGGAGGAATTCGAGCCATTCAATTGAAATGTTCGAATATGTTTTGTTCTGGTTGGTATAAGCATTGTTATGTGTCAGAGCTACTGTGTCTTTTGGGATGTAGTGCGTTTTATATGTAGCCATACACGTCGCAGCCAGAGTGGTGTAATTAAAAGGATCAAGGCCTGTACACAGAATGAATTCATCGCGGTATTTCATGCATGCCTCCCTCAGCAAAACAACATCGTTTTTACCATAAATCGCAAGTTCTTTTTTAAAATCAAACACTTTGTCAGAGGTGGTGGTGTACCAATCATCAAACGCTACCCTGTCTTGGTTCGACATTGTTGCGTACCCGTAAAATTTCTTGTCAGGGTATGGGCCTATGTAGGTGTCATTTTCAACACGGTTAAAGTGGTGTGGAAAATACCCCTTCTCTGCATTAGTCAGATTAAATGCAGCAGGTGTGTTTGCTAAACGCATGGGCATGAATGAGTATGAATCAATGAAACGCTGCTTGAATGTACAATCATACATTAAGATTAGACGACAGCCTCGCATCGTAATTTTAGGGGCAATCCCCATCTTAGTAAAGAATTCCAAAATTATGAAATTGTCAAAGCCCGATGAATTATGCGCTATCCATGTGTAATTACTGTAACGAGGTTGTCTGAATTTTTTAACGAGACGATCCACACAATCAGGGCCTTCAGCCACAAATTCTCGGCCATCAAAGGTGATAGCACATACAAAATTCGCAACATGTTTACCGTTTTCATAACGGGTCTCGAAATCGTAGAAAATGTAACGATCGTTTGGAGTCTTCGGTTTAACTGGCTGAATAAAACACTGATGTTCACCATCAGTGACCAAGCTCTCGCCACAGTGCACACAACGATCTGCAGAGCATTTATGGGGTTTGGGTTTATCACCGTTGACATGATAACGTCTATTACATTTTCTGCAGTATTTGGTGACTTGGCACTGTGCGTATTGCATACCTTGAGGTGGTTTTTTATGCATCTCAAAACAATAGTCAGACTTACAGTACCGCAGACAGTCATCGTTGTCAGGAATCAGTCAGATTCATTCCCATCCACCACTCAAAGGTCACTCTCCCCGGAATATTAACCAGACACACCTGTTCACAATCAGTCACCTCGTTACCCAGCCCTATAAAACACTCACGCACACCCCAGTCATTGTCAAGCCTCCAACAGGAGAAGACCGTTACCCACGATTTCCCGAAGTTTCCAAATCTGCCAACGAAGACCCATCACGTAACTATACTCACCCCTGAATATACTCACCTTTGTCTCCCTGTCTTGCTGTCTCCAGTATTCCTGTCTGGTTCCCTGCTTCCCGAATCCTGCCCGTTGAATCCAAGCGCTCCAAGTGTCCACCGAGATCTCCCTGTTCCTCCCTGGATCTGAAACAGAAAAGTATTCGTATCACTGGACATTATCTACACCCGTCCAATTCTCTGAAGAAGAGTCTGCTCACCTGGGATCCTCTGCACGACGTGATCGTCAACACACCAGCACATGAACTTTGTCTCTGCACATATATCACTGTAAATAAACTCACGTTTGCTTTCACTTACCTCCGCCTCTGTGCCTGTATCCTGACAGAAGGCTTGACCAGAACAGAAAAGTGAAACAGCGCGATGGAAGCTACCCGCCATGGTGATAACCCTGTACAGTCTACAGCCGCTGCTCAAAATTCCGGTCAGTCTCCGCTCAGAACTTCCGCAGACTCCACTTCTTCGGTGATATGCTTCGCTAACCAAGCATCACGACCAGCGCCATTCTCCGGACGGGCGGAGGATTGCAACGGGTTCCTGCTTCAGTGTTCGCTCGCTCTGGAGCAGCAAAATCAGTTATATCCCACAGAAAGATCGAAAATCGCTTTTATCATCCAACAGTTATCCGGGGCTGCTTTGAGATGGGCTGAAACCATATGGTTACAGGAGTCCACGACAACTTCATCTGTACAAGGGTTTGTAGACCGTTTTAAAGAGGTTTTCGGACGACCAGTTGATGATTCTTCCACCAGTGACAAATTACTGCAACTATGCCAAGGTCAAAGATCGGTTTCTGAGTATTCGTTGGAATTTCGCACTTTAGCCGCTGTAAGTGGGTGGAACGACAAGGCACTCATTTCTGTTTATCGACGTGGTCTGAATCCTGCTCTCCGTCTGCAAATGGCGATATATGAGGACAGTCTGGGTGTTGAAAAATGTATCCAACAAGCTCTCCGTGTGCACCAACGATCTCGGGGCTGTTATCCAGAAAATCGTCGATCCACTAGTAATTCTCAGTATTCCACAGAAGCTCCTCCCGAAGCAGATGGAGAGAAAATGCAATTGGATACTTACCGGCTGTCCCCAGCGGAACGTGCCCGGCGCCGTGAACTCAGGTTATGTCTGTATTGTGGAATGGCAGGACATTTTCGTCAGTCATGTCCGACTCGACCCCCCAGAATGCTTGTGAGTTCTGTCTTTACGGCCGATTCGGTCTCAGCCCCACTAACTATTTCAGTGATCTTAAAATCCACGACTTTCCATGTTTCAGCCACAGCCATTGTGGACTCCGGGTCGGCAGGGAACTTCATCTCCGGACGGCTCTGCCAAAATCTCCAGCTCGAGAAATCAGCCACCGCCAGACCATACTCCATCCAGGCAGTGACGGGTGAAACCATAAACAAGGGGTATGTCACAGCTCGGATTAAACCCATCATCCTGGGTGTCGAAAATACACATCACGAACTTTTTGAACCTTTCATATTAGAGAACAGTCAGACTGATCTAATTCTGGGTCGCCCATGGCTTATTCGACACCAACCCAATATCAACTGGTCATCCGGTAAGATCCTAAACTGGGGTTGTAAGTGTGCATCCAGAACTGCTGATTTGGCGACCACATCCATCGGTGATGCACCTAACATTGTCCCAGTAAACTCAACCTCCATCGAAAGCCCCACTGAGAGTCTGTCCGTGTCCATACCTACCTGTTATTCCTCGTTCGCCGATGTGTTCAATCCTGTCGAGGCAGCTAAATTACCCCCTCATCGAGCTTGGGATTGTGCGATCGACCTTGTTCCAGGAGAACCCATTCCTAAGGGACGAATATACTCCCTGTCTATTCCTGAACAGAAAGCCATGCAACAGTACATCGAAGAGGCTCTGAAACAGGGGTATATCCGTTCCTCCACGTCACCTGCTGCTGCCAGTTTTTTCTTTGTTCCTAAGAAGGATGGCGGACTACGTCCTTGTATCGATTATCGAACCCTGAACAGAATAACCGTGAAGTTCAGCTATCCACTACCGTTGGTTCCTTCCTCACTGGAGCAGCTGCGTGAGGCCAAGATGTTCAGTAAACTGGACTTGAGGAGCGCCTATAACCTCATCCGAATTCGAGAAGGCGACGAATGGAAAACCGCGTTCATCACTCCTGCTGGCCACTACGAGTATTTGGTTATGCCGTATGGACTGGTCAACGCTCCTTCCATCTTTCAAAGCTTTATGGATGAGGTATTCCGAGATTATCTGAACCAATTTGTCATAATCTACATCGACGACATCTTAATCTATTCCAAGAATCCAGTGGAACACCAACGACACGTCTCCTTAGTCCTCCAACGGCTACGTGAGTTCTCTTTGTTCCTAAAGGCAGAAAAATGCTCATTTCACCAAACTTCAGTCGAATTCCTAGGCTATCAACTCAGTGAAAGAGGAGTACAGATGGACGATCGCAAGACCAAGGCGATCACTTCCTGGCCAACCCCACAGACGGTAAAAGAATTGCAAAGATTCCTTGGCTTTGCCAACTTTTATCGGAGGTTCGTTCACCAATATAGCCTGCTAACAGCTCCTCTAACGTCACTCCTAAAAGGAAAACCAAAAACGCTGCTCTGGACTGAGGAAGCCGACCATGCATTCCAGTCTTTGAAAACCGCCTTCACCACTGCCCCTCTACTCCAACATCCTAATCCCGAAGAGATGTTCATCGTAGAAGTTGATGCCTCCACCACTGGAGTCGGAGCAGTGTTGTCTCAATATTCCAATTTGTCACCCAAACCTATGCCATGTGCGTTCTTCTCCCACAAGTTATCACCCGCCGAAGTAAACTATGATATCGGCAATCGGGAACTCCTGGCGGTAAAACTTGCGCTTGAAGAATGGCGACACTGGTTGGAGGGCGCCAAACACCCGTTCCTGGTTCTCACCGACCATAAAAACCTCCAGTATCTGAAAGAAGCGAAACGACTCAATCCACGCCAGGCGAGATGGGCGCTTTTCTTCACTCGATTTCACTTTCAGATCTCCTATCGTCCCGGCTCCAAGAACGTCCGAGCGGATGCTCTGTCTCGTCTCCATGCCCCTGACACTCCCCATGAAGAACCCGAGAAAATCTTGCCAGAGACAATCTTTGTCAATCCCATTCAGTGGGACTTAAACGAACAACTGACGGAATTGTCTCGAGACCAACCCAGTCCTGCGGAATGCCCAGCCGGGAAAATCTACGTACCCGAGGAATTCCGTATAGCACTCATCTCATCAGCGCACTCCTCTGTGGGTACGGGTCACCCAGGAATCACCAAAACCTGCTCCACTCTCCAAAACTGCTACTGGTGGCCCAATATGCTCCGAGACATCAAATCATTCATCCAGGGGTGCATCCTATGTGCAATGAATAAAAATCCTCGTCATTTGCCCGCAGGAAAACTCATGCCTCTACCTGTTCCCCAAAGACCCTGGTCGCATATTGGGGTGGATTTTGTGACTGATCTTCCACCTTCCGAAGAGAACACCTGCATCCTGGTGGCCGTCGACCGCTTTTCGAAAGCGTGTAAGCTGATTCCCCTAAAGAACTTACCCACGGCATTTGCAACCGCAGAACTTTTAATGGAACATGTCTTCCGGAATTTCGGCCTCCCAGAGGACATTGTATCAGATAGGGGGCCTCAGTTCATTTCAAAAGTTTGGCGAGCCTTCTTTGCACTGATGAATGTCACCGTAAGTCTCACTTCAG
The DNA here is from genome assembly GCA_030578255.1 of Tiaroga cobitis. Lineage (NCBI taxonomy): Eukaryota > Metazoa > Chordata > Actinopteri > Cypriniformes > Leuciscidae > Tiaroga > Tiaroga cobitis. The sequence goes on along the minus strand of CM060601.1, from coordinate 20,568,730 downwards.
GGTATCACCCACAGGCGAATGGTCAGGCAGAAAGAAAAATCCAGGATGTCAGCCGTTTCCTCCGAACTTTCTGCCATGCCAATCAGCACCTCTGGAGTCGTTACCTCGTGTGGGCAGAGTATGCCCAAAATTCCCTTAAACAAACCTCCACCAACCTGACTCCGTTCCAGTGCATTCTGGGTTAACCACATCCACTGTTCCCGTGGTCCGGGGAACCCTCAGAAGTCCCAGCAGTTAATGCCTGGTTCCGGGACAGTGAGAGAATATGGAACCAAGCTCACCATCACCTCCAACAAGCCATAAACCGCCACAGTCACTTTGCAGACGCTCACCGAAGCAACACCCCCGAATACCAACCTGGACAATTGGTTTGGCTCTCAACAAAGGATATCCGGTTGAGACTACCCTGTCGCAAGTTAAGTCCAAGATACATCGGTCCGTTTCCCATAACAAGACAAATCAATCCAGTTACCTACCAGCTCCGTCTGCCAAGTCAATACCGCATCCACCCCTCATTCCATGTTTCCCTCCTGAAGCCTCATCACCCATCCGTTCCAGTCCCCTCTACAGATCTAGCACAAGATGAGAATCCTCCGGTACCTCCCATTGAAACAGAATCCATCTTCGCTGTAAGAGAGATCCTGGACTCCCGACGTCGGGGTGGTCTACTCGAGTATCTGGTGGACTGGGAAAATTATGGACCGGAAGAGAGGTGTTGGATACCTCGTAAGGACATCCTTGATCCCACGCTACTCACTGCCTTCCACGAACAACACCCTGGCAAACCTGCTCCTCGACCTCGAGGTAGACCCCCACGACGTCGGGGTCCTAGGTCCGCTGGCGCGGACGCTAGAGGAGGGGGTAGTGTCAGGAATCAGTCAGATTCATTCCCATCCACCACTCAAAGGTCACTCTCCCCGGAATATTAACCAGACACACCTGTTCACAATCAGTCACCTCGTTACCCAGCCCTATAAAACACTCACGCACACCCCAGTCATTGTCAAGCCTCCAACAGGAGAAGACCGTTACCCACGATTTCCCGAAGTTTCCAAATCTGCCAACGAAGACCCATCACGTAACTATACTCACCCCTGAATATACTCACCTTTGTCTCCCTGTCTTGCTGTCTCCAGTATTCCTGTCTGGTTCCCTGCTTCCCGAATCCTGCCCGTTGAATCCAAGCGCTCCAAGTGTCCACCGAGATCTCCCTGTTCCTCCCTGGATCTGAAACAGAAAAGTATTCGTATCACTGGACATTATCTACACCCGTCCAATTCTCTGAAGAAGAGTCTGCTCACCTGGGATCCTCTGCACGACGTGATCGTCAACACACCAGCACATGAACTTTGTCTCTGCATATATAACTGTAAATAAACTCACGTTTGCTTTCACTTACCTCCGCCTCTGTGCCTGTATCCTGACAATCGTAGTGTTTGGGCTTTTTGGGCTGTTTGTGACATTCTGGCGCATTACAGACGTCGCAGATGTACCGACATCTGTGATCTCTCCTACAGGTGAACCCCCGGTAGCAAAACTCACACACATATGCTGTGCCAATAAACGCTCGTAGATTTTTAATCATAAAATAATGATTGTCATGCAGATACAAAAATACTGTTTTAGGATGTGGATCATCGGTGTTTGTATACCTCTCCAAAACACCTGTATCAGCCCGATAAAAGACGACTATTTTAACATTTAGCATGCTTTCAAACTGTCTGATGTCGTTAAAAGCTATCTTGTGTTGATCAGAATATCCAACTGACGCCTGCAGTGAAGATGCTTCAGACTCTAGCTCTACGTGTGGTTTCTGGGGGTTTAGGAAATGTGCCAGACAGATCGCGAAACAAAGATTGTTTGAAATGTTCGTAGGGCAGAACAGATTAAGTCTGTTTTTGGCAATCACTTCATTGTGGGCAAGATCACGTATCTTTCGATAAGCACCACCTCGTTTACTTCTAGCTATCGACACTCTTAAATTCAATCTCTCATCAAACTGTACGTCAGAATTGCTCTGCATTATTTTTTCAAGATCGTTTATAAATACATCTACACTGTGACCATTGCTACCCGTCAAAAGTGTACTAACATCTGATGTCAAACTCGGTCCCCTCAAGGTGATGCTGATTAAACTATCATCACCACCTAACAGTCTGGAGAACGTCACAATTTCAGAAAGCGTATCGTGTAAAAATATTGCATAGGCTGATAAATCTGTGGAAGGTATCTCCCGTAGATTTATAAGTCTATGGATTTCCAGACCATTGAACCGATTTCGCGGCAGTACAGTGTACCCACTCACATTGCCACCCTCTCTTACAAGTGATTCTATATCACTATCACTGAGACCCATGTTGGGGGCAGCAGGATTGAGTGTGCGATGTGGGTGGGTACATGACCCCTCCCCTGTCTGGTGAGAAGATACAAAATGTTCAAAATCAATATTTGGTTCTGGAGGAGGTTCTGCCACCGCTCCCGTGTTTTGGGTATTTACAAAATGTTCAAAATCAATATTTGGCTCAGGATCCCCATCTGACATCGATCTCACGGTGTTTAATAATTCTAGCAATGTGTCAGTAGTAGACTCGGACCTATTCATATCCTCCACTGTCCGAATTAAATAAAGCAACGTTTCTGTGTTACTGCAATGATCGTGGGGGCCCTCAAGGTCATCGTCGCATCTAAACCTTCCTACCGCACCCTGATCAAAACCATCTGGTTCTCGACAACGTTTAGGCATTTTTAAACCAATCCTTTTTATTTTATTTTATTTTATTTAAATTCACTGCTATGTGTACATTTAAAATAACTATGGAGAATAAACCCCTTGTGCCCATACAGTGAAAAAAAAAAAAAGATTTATACATCAAATATGCAGTTACGGTAAAGTTACATACAGTGTGTGACAAAAAAAAAATAAAGAAAATTTTTTAAAAAAATTAAAAAAAAATTAAAAAAAAGTTCCCAACTCACCCAAGTTTCTTTTTAAGCGTGATTACGACCTGTTTTAATACCTCTGTCGTAAGGCATTGATCTCCGCCTACTTTTTGGACAGCTCCACTAAGTAAACGCTGTGTGGCTATGATTTGTTTAAGCCAAATACCCTGTTGTTGTTGTGTGGTGTCAATTACATTAAGAATCTTGTTAATCTGAATACCTTGTTGTTGTTGTTGTATACTCTCAATTGCATCAAGTCTTTTGCTTAGATGTCCCTCGATGCCTTTCAACGCAGCCTTGACAGAGTCCTGTATTGCTCCGGTTATGTGTTGACTGTCTATATTGTGTTGTGATTCCCGTCTGAAAGCCTCCTGGTTTGAAGGCAGCGCATGTGGGTCAGATTCTGTCACAGATGCCAGACCATCGTTGGACGGTACAGATTGTTGATCTTTTTTAGGACATGTGTTAAACACACATTCATCCAACGTTTGTAGCAGATCATCACTCCACCTCTGGACATCATCTATATCGGGAACAGCGTTGTCAACCACGACCGTCTCTGTTAAGAAGAAGTAAGATGGTGTGAAAAAAACAAATAAAAATTAATATTATATTATTAATATATTTTTGTAAGACTAAAAATTAAATTCAGACTGGTATGGCAAGTGGTATCAAAACTCTATATATCTACCCACAAATCAAATAAAAAACAAAAATGACTGTGCAATGGTCCCTGTAATACTAATGCACACATATAGATGGTGCAACAGGCTAAAATATCACCATGTCAACACGTTTACACACAGTTCTCATTGGAGACAGGGTTTTCAACAATTAAATGTAAATATTAACAATAATGTTAAAAACAGTACTAAACTAACGTATTAACACAGTATACGGCTACAAACACACCCAATCTCTCACTATTACATCTAAATACAAATGTAATTTGTTTCGTTACATACTTTTAACAGCTGTTCGTCTTGGTTTCTTCGGCGCAGATGTCTGTGGTACGCAATTCACATCTCTCGAAGCCCGGGAGTCCACCGTTGCTTTACGTTTCAGCCTATTTTTCGGTTTTGCAGTTATTCCACTAAAGACACTCTTATCCGGATCATTCGTACATTCAGGAGCAACAACCGCACTCACTACGTTTGATAATTCTTCTGGAAATACACATGTTAAAGTTTTTAAAAATTAATTCAAACAAAACTATAGCCGCATATACTAATATAATGTTTGATAAATGCGAAATACAAAAGCACTTACCAAGGGGCGTAACGTTAGAGCTCGCGCTGTCACACGGAGGTGAATGTATTAAAGCAGCAGTGATAGTTTTCCGTTTCGACCATGGGCGTCAGTTTGGTTTGAAATGTGCTGGGGACAGAGACGTATTCGGAAGTGCATTTTCAAAAGTGCTGGGTACAATGAATGACATTATTTTTTTCTCTCTCTTTCGCGCAGATCATGTTTTGAAAGACGATGTAACGTTACTGTCGCTTAATGTAAATAAATAAAAATGTATACAAACATGTGATGATGTCTGACTCGTTTTATGTTGAACTTGAAAGCCTTAGGTTTTTAAAAAGCATTAGACATACGAGTAGCCTATGACCCACTATTCTGCTTCATAAGATAAGTAACATTGACAATATGACATGACGTGGTTTAATGTAAACAATGATTACCAAATTTCTCTCTCATATTGCTCCTCATAACAACTGAAAACTGTCCAAAAAAAATCGCCAATTGACAACACAACTTCTGCGTTCTGCACTACAATTTTGCCAAGATTGAAAAAGCAAAAATATGTGTCGCACAGATGAACGATGATCACACCATGATCTGACACTGCATCCATCCAATCGTATCACCATTTTGACCAAAACTTGAAAGCACCCCGCCTCCATCATCATCCTCATCACAACTATTCCAGAATTCAGCAATAGATTCAAGCAATAATTAAACAAGATACTGACTACTCCACGATCATCTCCGACTCCACCAATGCTTGCTGTACGAACGCAAACCGTAACTAAGTTAGCTGAGTAAGTTGGTGGCTAAGGCAAGGCTAACATGATGTATTGCAAGAGAAGAGTTAAAACAGCTGATCCGTTGTGTACAAATGCACAAGACTATAGCCACAATACCAGCAAAACTTAAGTAATAAACATTGTTTTAACTTTCCACTGTTTATAGGAAAATGCAAGTAATCGCGTCGGCGCCTCCATGTCCACACTCCGCACAAACACTTGGATATGCGCCTAACAACAGTGAACATATATATCTTGTGCGAACTGAGTCAGCTAAGCTAACTACAGCTAGCTGCTCTTCCCCTCAAGTTAGCACAGTCTCTAAGCTTACTGTTTACTGTTACTTACGAGCTGCTCTTGGTCAAAACTACGAGAAATTAGTTTACTGATTGTCAAGAATAAATGAATACGTTACCTCCTCCACATGTTCATCCAGGCAGCCAGCAGCACTACGAATAAAATTGTCCAGTCAGGTGGCCAGGAGAAAAGTGAAGTGAACAGGCACGTCAGCTGAGCTGCACCACCCAATCATGTGCGATTCCGACACGGGGAATTCAAATCAAAGTAACAAGTTCCATTTGGCATGCCACCCACCCCTCCCCCAACCTAGAACGTATCCCAATGTTACAGTTGTAGCAGTGTTATGAACAGAGAAGCGTGTAGCCAGCGCAGCAGCAGAACGGCTAAATTGAGCTCGAGGTTTTCCAAAAAAAAGTGGTGGGTACAAAATGACTCATCACGAAATCTGGTGGGTACGCGTCCCCACCGTCCCCACCGAAATCGACGCCCCTGGTTTCGACCCTGGTAAAAAAACAACAACAAAGAAGATAAGGTATTTTTTACACATCCAAATCACCCCTTTAAACACAGAGTGTAGCAACATTTAAAATTACCGGGGACATGTGAGCCCACACTCTCTCGTGATGCAACAGTGTTGAGCGGCACAGCAGTTGCACGAACCGTCCTGTGAGACACGCCTCCTGGTAAAACCAAAAAAACAAAAACAAAAAACACGGTTATCAACAACACACATACATGTAACATTTAAACACAAAACGTAATTATACATACCACTAGCTTGATTCAGGAAATTAATTTCATCAATAAGCCCGGTGAGACTGACTACACCTGCAGCGCAGAGAAACCTTAAGTAACGCAATAGAACAACGACTCATATAAACAGATAAAAGCTTCGTAATAATATTACTAAATAAAATAAACAAAACTTACTGTTAAGACTGGCATCCATCTTCTTGCACAAGCGTTTGAGAACGAAGAGAGAAAAATCCAGAGACGCGAGATGCAGCGCTGGGTCAGATCAGTTTAAGTGTTGTTGCGTTCTACGTGTCTTTATACTATTGACGTATTTTGAAAAGCGGCATAAGTGTGAACTCCGGCGAGACCCACAGCCGCCGACATAATTAACACACATTTATAACACCTATAGCCAATACCTAAAGATACAATAGAACACGGAAACATATGGCCAAACACCTTTAAAAATCCCCCCGGATGACGCTGCATTGGGGTGCCAAGCTGACGAGACACGCTGCCGCCAGCACGAGCCGTAAATCAGAAACACTTTTTTACTTGATACAGTCTTGACCGACATGCACCAACTTAGGGCCATAAATTACATCATAAATCATAAAAAGTGACACAACGTTTATGATAACACTACTAACATAAAAATATTAAAGCATCAAATCTGCTGAGACGTCTTAGTGCAGTGCATTTGAACTGAAAATTATATGGTAAAAGGAGGATTTTCAGCAAATAACACCTTAAATGCTTGCAAACATCTTCCGTTGTGTTTTTTGCAATGGCATTATGCATAAATGTGCATAAATGACAGCATTTTCATTTCTGAATGATGTATTCCTTTAAGATAAGTCTGTTGTTTCTTGTCCATCTTGTAGAATTGCTTAAAATTAAACTCTACAAACTTGTTTTACAGGCTTCCCAGAATGCTGTATGGTTAAGGCCAAACTAACAAAACCAAACTATCTGTTTAAGCTGCAGCAATGTTCAATAAATCAGGTTTACATGGGTGTAGGTTTAACGTACAATATCCACCATCCTGTTTTAAGTGCATTTTTAGACCTTAAAAATTAGTTTAGTAAGATAGATGAAAAATCTGTGGGTGAAGAAGATGGTTTGATGCACAATAACTCAAATATAATGACTACGCCTCAGAACTGTGGCTCTTTTTGAGTGTCCATAAATTTAGTTTTATTGCTACGGTGAACTCTGAAAGGCTAAGAACACAAAGCTAATTGAGGAGCACATAAATGTTCATTGCAAACAGTGAGCTGTAAATCAACTGCTCGTTGTAACTTTTCAAGGGCACTAGTCTGCTAAGTAGCCACTACTCACATTTGTGCATTTGAACAAATAGATGTCATTTACCTCCACATCCGATCCACAGGTGTTCAAACGATGGCACACTACTTGAGGGACAGATTTCACCAAGAAAGCTTTAGTTAAAAGAAAGTAGCATTATAAGGACTATACAATCTTATTTTATTGTACAAAATGATGTAATGAAAAACACATAGTCCCCAAATTAAATAAGCCAATAAAATAATTAAACATAGTTTTCATTAATTGAAATAAAACTGACATAAAATAAAATATAAATAGAAAATGAAAATTAGAAATGTTGCCTTGCCAACTAACTGAAATAAGATGAAATACTAACATTAAAGGGGTCATGACATGGTTTTTTGTTTTGTTTTATTATGTTCCCTTATGTGCCATTATAGTATTACTATAGTTTTTTGTACAAAAAAATTTAAAAATGTAGTGATTTATGACCTTTTTCCACCCTGTTTCTCCCCCTCTGATTCAAACAATCTGTTTTGGAGGTGTTTCCCCTTTAAGAGTTCAGTGTTAACGCCCATTGTTATGATTGGCTAACGTCAGTGCTGCTTATGCATAAATTATTAACGTTAAAGGGTTAGTTCACCCAAAAATGAAAATTAAGTCATTAACTACTCACCCCCATGCTGTACCAACCCCGTAAGGCCTTCGTTCGTCTTCGGAACACAAATGAAGATATTTATGATTAAATCTGAGAGGTTGATCACTCCTCCATTCGCCTTATTCACCTGGCGGCCATTTTGAAAACTCGAACGCCGTTGAGGGGTACACAAACCCGGAAGTTTGACTCCGACGCAGCAGCACCAGCAATGGAAACCCCAGTGTGGACCACCAATCTTTCCATGTATAATTGTATTGATCAGACTCAATCTGACTCCTGTACATCCTCCTTCTAGCTAGGAAAACTTATGTGATGTATCCCCTAGGTTAGCTTGTGACTAGAAGCTAAATACCACACACCGATAGACCAACGCTACTTTTGCGTCATCGAAGGGTAACGCCCCTTTTTGGGGGAAAATAAACGGATTCCCCTGAGAACAGAACTCGCTCTAGATCTGTTAACTAAGTTTCTTGATAGCAAAAATGGCACAAACATACACACTCTCTTTGCCGGCCGAGGACCGTGAGCGGTATTTAAAGAAGAGCTGGATACAGGGTTACAGAGGTGTCCCTTTGAAATGGTCGAAAACTGGATTAATGACCCCACGCAGTGGCCAAATATAGACTATTCAGACATCTAACGTTACCACTATCTCGTGGAATCACCAAGTAAGTAGCCTATTTTTTTTTGCTGTTGTCATTAACACTCACAATATGACAAACTAGACGATGAGGCCATGTCACTTGGATCATATTTAACTTGATTTAAGCTATTGACATAGTTTTGTTGTCGACTAGGCTAGGACTAAAGTGGACTTGGCTGGTTTCTGCTTGTGTCTAGAAAGTGCTAGGACTTTGAAAGTTGTAAAAAGGTTTACAGTGTACGGCAAAATATGTATAGGACCAATGTATACATGTATGGGGCTATCAAATTGGATGTTGTGACATTACGCTATCCTATCTAGCCTAGAAGGCTTGATCTACTGCCGTTCGTGTTGTTACATGTAGCCCAGAGCAGTGGTCGTCGAAAAGTCATATAACAGTTTCTTTCACTTTCTAGACACAAGCAGAAACCAGCCAAGTCCACTTTAGTCCTAGCCTGCCACTATTTCAACAGTAAAATCAGTTAACAGCCAAAGTAGCGTGCCTAGTGAGAGCTAATCACGTAACGTTAGCTGCTAGCAGCTTCGTCTTTCTAACTAGTATAGCTAGTCGACAACAAAACTATGTCAATAGCTTAAATCAAGTTAAATATGATCCAAGTGACATGGCCTCATCGTCTAGTTTGTCATACTGTGAGTGTGTTAATGACAAAAAATAGGCTAACGTTACTTACTTGGTGATTCCACGAGATAGTGGTAACGTTAGATGTCTAAATAGTTCATATTTGGCCACTGCGTGGGGTCATTAATCCAGTTTTTGACCATTTCAAAGGGACATCTCTGTAACCCCGTATCCAGTAGCTTCTTTAAGTTTGTGCCATTTTTGCTATCAAGAAACTTTGCAGATCTAGAGCGAGTTCTGTTCTCAGGGGAATCCGTTTGTTTTCCCCCAAAAGGGGGCGTTACCCTTCGATGACGCAAAAGTAGCGTTGGTCTATCACGCCCACGCCCGCGCCTCTCTCTCTCTCTCTCTCTCTCTCCCTCACACACACACACACACACACAGAGTTCGATCGCGCCCGCGCCTCCCTTTTTATACCGTGTAACGTTATTGTCCGTGTAAATTCGTTCACCGAACCGTGACGCCCGTACCGTTTTGGTTCAATACGAATACATGTACCGTTTCACCCTACTCAGAATATGCTTATACTAGTGAATCTGTGGTGGTAGATTTTAATAACATACATACTACTGATCTTTGGGGAAACGCTGAAACGTTTGTCCTCTGTTGGATTTTTTCCTGTGTGATGAGGTACAGCGGTGAACACAGCAGTGAAGCGCCATTGCACTGAGAGAAATCGCGTTGTGAGAACTACCGGAAGTGGTGAGTGTACCCCTCAGGCTCGGTGGAACGTTCGAGGTGAATAAGGCGAATAGGCTGCCTAAGGGAATGAAACTTGACGGCCCAAAAAGTCATTAAAAATCTCTTGAAGTCTCGTTTCAGGCCTACAAGGAAGAAAAGGAATAGTCGAATAAAGTCGTTATTTTTGTTTGTTTTTTCGCACAAAAAGTATTCTCGTCACTTTATAGTTGAGCCACTGTTGCGACATGGAATATTTAAACATTTTCTTTAATGACTTTCTGGGCTGTCAAGTTTCATTCCCTTAGGGAGCCTATGGAGGAGTGATCAACCTCTCAGATTTAATCATAAATATCTTCATTTGTGTTCGGAAGACGAACGAAGGACTTACGGGGTTGGTACAGCATGGGGGTGAGTAATTAATGACTTAATTTTCATTTTTGGGTGAACTAACCCTTTAATCATTTTGTACCACATGTAGGCTACACAATTCTCCGCCACGTGAAACTTCTGTCTTCCGATCTTTTACCATCGTGTCAATTCTCAATTGATTTTGATTTATATGCGCGAGGGAGAGAGAGAGGCAGAGCAAGACAGCGGCCGGGGCTCTCGCTCTCGCTCTCTCTCTCTCTCTCTCTCTCTCTCTCTCTCTCTCTCTTCGTTCTTTCAGTAACATGCGCTCTGTCACACTCATCTACATCACTCACCGAACAAATAAGGCTTTGGCAGGCTGCATATGCTGCAAATAAACTGCATCCAACTGCTTTCCCTGACGTCTGGATCGTTCGGCAGCATTCAAACATGTTGTTTGTCCACAGCAGGAACAGCACATCTGCGTGGCGTAAACAGACCCCCTCCCTGCACGTCAACGCATGCGATGATGTCAAATGAGGCGTAGTTGTCTTGCGCTGGAGGCGGTCATATGCAAACGACTGGTACGTCACTTCGTACCGTGACGTCACTAAGTTCAAAGGATCTAGAACGAGCTGTATTTAGAGCTTGATTAAATAAATGGTTCGTTTATAATGAAGAGGACGTCTTAAGCTATGAAACTTGCAGGAGGTTTTAATGGTACAAAGACCTCTTGAATACCAAAAGATCAAGGCAAATTTGGTTTCTCATGTCATGACCCCAACAAAACTCAAATTAAAAATATATAAATATTAATTATATATAATATATAATAAGTACTGTAATAGTATATAACTAATAAAATAACACTGTTAAGAGTGTTGATAGGGAAGTAAAATGATACACAAATATTTAATAAATAATTAAATGAGTTAATTTGGGGTTTGAATATTTCAGTTAACTCAATATAATTCTTTAACTGTAGGCTTGGTCTGATTGGATAAGGCATAAAATGCAGATGCGTATATTTTACTTTATTTTAATTGATGTCTTTTTTTATATTAATATAAGGCTAGGCTGATGTACTATATTCCTTGGTGGAACAATGATTTATTCTGATTTTTATTAAACAAATGAAACGATTTTCTGAGCAAAGTGTTTTTTATAATATTGCTATTGCTGCTGACTTCATCGTGCTAAGTCAGTACAGGTGAAACTCGAAAAATTTGAATATCGTGCAAAAGTTCATTTATTTCAGTAATTCAACTTAATAGGTGAAACTAATATATTAGACTAATTACATGCACATAGACTAATTACATATTTCAACCCTTTATTTGTTATAATTTTGATGATTATGGCTTACAGCTTATGAAAACCCCAAAGTCAAAATTAGAATATTGTGAAAAGGTTTTCATAAGCTGTAATCCATAATCATCACAATTACAGTATAACAAATAAAGGCTTGAAATATCTCACTTTGCATGTAATGAGTCTATATAATATATTAGTTTCACCTTTTAAGTTGAATGGGTAGGGTTAGGGTTAGGGTTAGGGTTAGAATATTACTGCATGATATTCTAATTTTTGAGTTTCATCTGTATAATACACACCATATCATGGTTTATTGCTTTATTTTAAAAGTTATTGTCTGTTTAATAATTGATGCCATAGATGGCAGTTTCAAGAATATGTAGTGAGCGCGAGTATTTGTACTGAATTTGTTTAAATCTCACAGGAATTAGTTCCTAGTCCAATAATGAAATCCTTTCTTCTCCAGATTCCCAGGCTTCCATGTCTCTGCTGGCGCTGTATGTGGTTCTGGGTGTGACGGCAGGAGGGGTTCTCATGTGCTGGTGCTGTTGGGCCCCCGGCTGGTTCCTGTGGCGAGTGAGTGTGTTTCGATTCTTGCCCTGCTGCAACCCCTGCTGCGCGTCCTGCCAACTCTGTGGGCGGAGCTGCTCGCAAAACAAGGACCACCGATTGGCTAAGGTTACACCGGAAGGAGCCGCAACACCCGTGTCTTCTATCACCACGGTGGCTGTGTAAATACACTCATCTGATGTAGCCTAGCTCCATAAAAGACTCATAATGGAGATACAGAGGGCAGTAGTGGTATAACAGTAGAAGTGCTGCTTTCTCATTTTTTACTGTTTTTATTAATGAAGAATTGCCGGGTGCTGGATTTTTTGTCCCACTGATATTTTTTGTTTTCAAAAAATGATAGAACATAATTCATACTGGATCTGTGAAAAACAACATGAAATTAAATTTCTAGTTAGTAGTCGATTTCGCAAAGTGAAAAAGAAAAGAATTACTCTCTATATTACTTCAGTGGGATACAGCTAACACTAGGACAATCTAGCTTCAAATGACTGGAAAAAATATATATTATTAAAACTTGCACATTAATCTACAGAGAGCATTATTATAGCTGCATTTTTTTCCAGGAGTTATTGGTCACTATCCTCTCATGCAGATGAAAATAATGTGAATAAGGTACTTTTTTTGGACCAATCTGTTTCCTGAACATGTGCAGCAGTGACTTATAAAACTATTGGATCACATATGAAGACTGTAGATTCGAGGTTATGCCAAAAAAAGCCTAATACCTTTTTCTGAACTGTTTTTTTAGACCAAATCTTGCATTTTCACTGACACAAGAGGTGTTTGCGAATGTGATGTGCAAAGATAGCTGCTGTAAAGTACATAAAAAAAAAAAAAACTTTTTAGCCAGAACTAGTACATAATTACAGTTTACAAAAATAAAATGTGACTAGTAAATATTATTGGAGGAACTACAAAGTGGCAATTTTTTAACAATCTGATGCACAAATGATTTAATCCCAAGGAAAATATAATCTCAATTCCCCCCAAATCATTCCCAATCTTTTTAAAAAAATGTGTTTTGAGAGAGTTATGCATTTGTCCACTGCTATAGAAGATAATAGGACATTTCATTTGTGTTGATATTAATATAAAATACAATGACATATGGAATTATGAGAAAGGTTCAAAGGTTATCATCCATGGTGGTTTGAATATTGATCACCCTGAATATTTATACATTTCAAATGTTATCGCCAAATTAAAAACAAACATTTTATAAATTAGAAGCTATTATTTCATGCATTTTCAATTGTCACGGTCTGATATTTTAGTTCTAAATATTATGTTGTCTGTATGTTAAGTCTCTAAAGGCTGATGGAGAGTTTAGATGCCATTAAAACTGTAAATAGACCATTTCAATCATTAAAAAACTATTTTAATGCGACCGAGTTTCAGATTCTCCTTGTGACCGTTTACAAAAGAGAGGGAAAGTTTGGCAAGCGCTTCCATTTCAAACTGCGTCTGTTACTTTTGTTACTCCTAGCAACCTTTCAGAGCAGATCCTCTTTGCTCAAAGAAGAATTTCCTTTTCTCCGTTTGACCGATTTATATAATCACCAAACCCCCTGTTCAAACAGGCCCTAGATGTTTAATATCTGACATTAAGGTGACCTCCATTTTGTTCTCTGAACCCAGGCAGTGGATTCTTTTCAGGCCTTGAAGGCCACAGCGATGGGTGTGTGTTGTTGTTACACTGACCCCATTAAAGACCGTCTGTAAACGCTTTAAATTAACGGCCCTGCATTGTTCCTGTGGTATCTCTCTGACACAAGCAGGTGCAAACGTCATCGGTGACCCACTCATACAACACGCCTAAACTGTTTGGTCAACGTGTCAATAAAATGAATGATGGGATGTGTAAATATCAGCTAAAACAGAATGCTAAATCTGCTAAACAATGCTGGTGGCCAATATTTGCTGGGTTTTATTGATGAAATGTTTTTTTTTTTGTTTTTTTAAAGGGACAAAAGCATCCCTTGCTGACATCACGGTAGACATTTTGAGCTGTGTAGACCATGTCTGCACAGGTTTTATACAATGATTCTTATTCAGCACCAATGTTGGGATAACAACTAACATGCATTACATAATCAGATTACTTTTGATGAAACGAGTAAAGTAACACATTGCTTTATAAATGTACACATTCATATTTGAGTTTCCATAAAAAGTAACCGAGTAACATAATTAGTTACTTTTTTAGGGAGTAACACAATATTGTAAAACATTACGTTCCTCAACATTGTTCAACACATGCTCACTAAAGTCTCCCTGAGTGTGATTTTTCTTATGTGCAACAACAACAACAAAAAAAGTGTTTCTGAAATATAAAAATGATTTTGGATTGTCCAGTATTTATCTCAGGCTGATTTGATTTGATAAATTAACCCCACGCATTTCATATTATCAGATTTTGATAATTTAGACTAGGCCTGATGATTCAAAATTCTACTAGACTAGACTAATTTGCAGTTCAGACATTGTCAAAGGTAACATTAAATCTTAACATGATTCATAATCTAACTTTAAGTTCCATTGTACTTCTGGTTTTCCACTTCTGTTGAACGACGGTGATAACAAACACTTATAAAGTGAAAGTGACCTTGTAAACTTCCTTTTTTGATGTCTTCATCATCACCCATGTGAAATAACTGTTTTTGCGGTTTGATTTTTACTTTTCTTACTTCTGTGATTCTTTTGTCAGTTTTGATGTCATTCTGAGACTAATGCATGGTAATTGGTTAAATATAATTTTATAAAGCGCAGAATTCTTTTACAGAAATGTCAGGTTGAACAGACATTTCACCCATTTTGAGGTAAGTATCATTTCCTACTTCCCTCTCAGACACTTTCTGAGTAGCGTCTATTGTTCACTTCAAAAGGAAAGTTTGTTCAAAGTGTCATAGTGAAATGGCCCTGTTCATCTTAATTACCTTTCAACTTTTACTGCAGGTTAAATCACAGGGTAAGTGATCTCTCATGCTTTACAATAATGCTAATGTTCCTTTTAAGTTGTGAAAATGTTCTTTAAATATTCAAACTGTTCAGTATTTTTAAATGTTCAAAACCGTTTTTTTTTCCTCATTTTTTTGAAATTCCATTTTATCATTTTGCAAATATTATGAGAATGTTACTTTTGAATGTTCTTTGTTCTTTCTGAAACAAATAACATAGCATATAGTATAGAACATTTACAAAACGTTACGAATGTCTAAATAAAAGTTCTGAGAATGTTACCTGTAAGCTGTGAATGCATATGAATGATTTCCGTTCATTTTCAAGTATATACATTTTTTAACTCTACACTTGACTTTGCATACATAAACCTTTACTTGTCTTAATCATATTCAAGAGTCAATACATTGTAAAAAAAAAACGTACATTTTTGAGTTCATTGAAATTAAAAATTTGAGTTAATTCAATGGAGATTAGTTTAACAAATAGAAACTCAAAATATTATGTTATCTGAACCACATTAGGGATCTAAGTTGATTTGACAAATGATAAAAAGTTGTGACAAGAAATCATGATATTTTTTATGAAAACTGTCTTGTCCAGTTATAAGTATTGGACATGTATATTAAATGAATGGTATTGACACTTGCACCGACAATTTATATGCTTTTTTTTGTAGTAATTAATTAAATTTAAAATGAAATTAAAGAAGTTTGAATTAATAATTAATTGTGATATTTTATTGCAAAGGTGAATTTGCGTATCTCATCTTTTTTTTATAGGTTTGCCGCAGGCCAACCTTACAATATTTCCTACATTTGCCACCTATGGAGAAAAGGTGCAGATGTTCTGTGGAGGTCATGAGAATCAGCATGAGTCTGAATGCATGTTCTATCCTGCAGGCCGGGAGAACTATAAAAAAACAAGTGCACTATGTAACATCACCCTTACCAGCATCGAACTGATCATGTGGTCACAAGATCCGAGTTCACATGTCAACATATCCTGCTACTATACTGTGTATGGCTTAGGAGAAAACGCAACCTCACCTCATTCTGACAAAGTCTCAGTAAAGGTCAGAGGTAAGCTGTTTAATCACAGACTATTTTTAATAGAAAGATAGATAATGTGGTTTATTTTTTTCCTAGCAGATGTTTTTGTATCTCATAAGGTTTGGCTGCCATCATGTCATCTCTGTCACCGATCACAGAGGACAGCCCAACTACACTGATCTCCAATGGAACCTCTGAAGGTGGAATTTTAAATTGAATTTCCAGCTTTTCTGATTTAACTTGTAATAATTCGTGTTCATGTCCCATAAGAAAACACTAAGGAGCATTTCAGTTGCTTTACTCCAGTTAAAAACCCCATTAAACCATTTTGATTCCTGTGTTGACATATTTCCAACTGAAACAGGAAGTTGGGTGGGGCATAGAGGAAGTTGTCACCTCCCCCTTTTTTAAACAGCCAATAGGCTTTAGTTGAAGTCATTGTCGTGAACCTTGTATTTGCATTGTACAAAAACACACCCTTGACAGTCAAGATGGAAGAGAAAGACTTTAAAATTGAATATCTGCTAACAGATAATTATGTGACCTTTTAGGATTATAATGCCATATAGACTTATTGTTCCCTTTAAGAATACATATATTAATACCGATTTCCGTAAATTTTCCCCCTTAATTGCACAATTTTTTATTATGAAGTATATATTTTTTTGAACTCTACACTTGACTTTACATTTTTATATAAACCTTTACTTGTCTTAATCATATTCACGAGTCAATACACTAACAATATATATATTTTAAACAAAGTAAGTTACTTATCTGGTTGCTTTAAATTAGTTGTTTTTTTAATCTCATAAGGTTTAGCTGCCACGTCTTCTTTGTCACCGATCACAGTCCATGACAGCCCAACGTTGATCTCCAGTGGAACCTCTGAAGGTGGAATTTTTAATTGAATTTCCAGCTTTTCTGATTTAACTTGTAATAATTCGTATTCATACCTACAATGGCATATAGACTAATTGCTAAAATAATGTTTTTAAAGGCTTTTTAAGGCAATATGTCTTTCTTATTCTAACACGTTCTAAACTGATCGTTGCGATTTCATATATAAACATTCATTTCAGCAAATTTGTCGACCGCATCGACAACGGACACAACATGTGAGTTTTGTAAACATACTTCTTATCGTTTTGTCCATTAATAATGTTTAACTTGTTCTGTGGTTTCAATAGCAGTGATTGTATCCAGTACTGAAATCACAACAGATCCGATAACCAGTAAGTGCTTCTTTCTTTCTCATAATTATTTATCAAAGATTTTGATTGGTTGGCTTTAAATCTACTCATCTACATTTGTCTTGTTACTACAGATATGTCCAGTCTAACTACCCATGACAGCAGTTTAACAGGTCCTGCAAATGGTAAATCCTCAGGTCTTCTCTTTTAATCTGTAATATTACTGTAACCAAAACACATTTGATTGATTTATTTACAAATCTTCAGCATCCCTGGAATCGACTACACTTGCTGAAACTACAGAACCTGCGTCAGGTAACCGGATCTTGGATCCCGTTTTCTGTATGTTTTTTCATGGTTTTGCGAACATTAAGGAATTCCATGGAATCTTCAAACATTGTTTGAAACAACATTCTGAAACAACTAGTAATATTTAAAAAACATTAGACAACCATCCAACTAAAACATTTCAGGGGAAGAAAATGCTCCATGAATGATATATAAGTGATGTATTTTTTGTGCTAATGTTTTGAGAACATTATTAAAGACCAGATACATTTGAACAAATATTCTATTAACATTACTGGATAAATGTTTGATCATAAATTCTTTGAGAGAACCTTGCCAGAACATTAGTCAAAGTTCTATAAGAACGTTCCTTGTGTTAGCTGGGAAATTACTAAATACTATGGGAAAATTACTGGGAAAGTGTTAGGTAAAATGTCCATTTTGATATGTATAGACTAGAGTTGACTATGTTATAAACATTGAATACAATACACATATCCTAATTGTCAATTTCTTCTTTATAAATTTCCTCTTGATGGTTGAAGGCCTTGAAATCAAAAAGTACTCAAATACAAGTAAGTAACTTTACTCAGAGGCTTACATTTTTCCATGAAGAAGCACATTCATTAGAAACCCAATGGCAGCATTTTTTTTTTTTTGACTATAATGCAACAGTGTATTACTTGCTAATCTTTTAAATCTTTGTCTGACACAGAAATGTTTTTCTCTATTGCTGTGGTTGCAACTGCTGGAGGAATTGTACTGACTGGACTCATGGGCATCTGTTTATACGGATGGACACGTAAGTGTAACATTTTTTTGCCATGTCTTCAATGTGGCTTTTTGATATTATGAAAAAGTTAGTCACTTTGATTTGATGTCTCCATCGCAGGAAGGCCAAAGGACGAGAGGTAGAGATGTTTCTGAGTTTATTTTGTGCATATATGAAATCATTTGTGAAATTATAAGAAAGTAAGGGATAAAGAGGTGCACAAAATATATTTGTGAAATTTACTAGGATTTGGATTGAAAAAAAAAGTAAAAAGCAGGGTAAGTTTTTACTTTTCTCCTCAAAACGTAAACCATAAGCCACATAAAAGTCAAATACAGTTTAATGTCAAGGTTTGCTGAAATCTGTTCATCTGTTTTGTAGGAGTTTCTTTACCAATCGCCGGTTCAGACTCAGTAAGTGTTACTATCATTAACAACCATTTATGGGATCATTTTAATATTTGACACAATTTAATAGATCAATCTTTGTTATTTAGTCTGGTGAGGAAGATACCGCATTATACTCAACCATACACTCTGTAGAATCCACCTCTCAACCACCAGGTAAAGAGTCAAACGAATCACCTCCATATTATATATTGTATTTTGTGTATTATTTGATGTAAATAGCATTTTGATTCATTATAGGCTACTTGCATAAATCATAGCAAGCCGGTTATAGTGATTTGCAAGCCTTTGCTTAGCTGGCACTGTGTTTTCATATTATTTGCTTAATAAATATAAGTTCCAACCAGAATCATGAAAAATTCCAAACTATTTCACCTGGATAATATTCACGCTGCTTACTTTATTGTAAACACCTTCTGATCTGCACTTGATATAAATGTGTTCAACATGAATGCTTGTCAAGCTCCCAAATATTTTTTGCTACAATTGAAAAATATTAGGTTACACTTTGTTTTGAAGGTCCACTTTAGACATTCTAGTTCTAGTAACTATAAGTAACTTTGCAACCATGTGAACTAACTCTCATTAGAGTATTAGTAGACTGAAGTAGACTGTTATTTGAATAAGTTGACACGTACTTGCAAAGTTACTTGTGGTCAGTAAAGCTGTTGAGGAGCATCAAAATAAAAGTGTTAGGAGATATTAAGCAGACAGACTCTAGTGAGAGTAATGAGAATGTCGAAAGTGGACTATTGAAATAAAGTGCTACCAAATAATAATTTATTTAATAATAATAATAAAAATGTTGCATCTTACCGTCATTTTAATTATACACTATCATGGTCATTATTTGATATCTGATGTGTCTTGTTAAGCAGCAAACAGTGAAGAATCGAAGCAAACCGAGGTGAGTAAATCAGATGCACATGTGTATGCAATTATTTATCCTCATTTTAAGACTCACTTTTCCTCCAGGTTGAACTGAATCATTTGTATGTCACCATCCTCACTCAACCGTCCGTCGCCAGTGACAGCAATGATGTTTACAGTCTGCTGACGGTCCTCTGAGAATCCAACTCTGCCCACTATTTTAACCTAGGGGACAATTGATCAGTCTTAATTTTAAACAGGATTTAATACTCCATAGCAAATGCATTTTAAACTTCTGCTTTCTAAACAATACAACCTCTTAGCCTTTCAAAACTGTCACAACTTCTATCAGTTCTATCATTAAAAAAATACTGCATGAATATGCATCCCTTTACGCTGTACATAATTATTATACTGTGTTATTGTGAATTTCAGTTGTACTGATGAGCACAAGGGCCATTGTTACATGACAAATACATTCACATTTTGTTCTTTTGCTTGACTCTATGAATATTTTCACATAATGTTAATAATTTTAGCACCTGATTTTTACTTTTACTCTTAAAAGAAAATGTTTATAGAATCTTAAAGAGTTTCATATATAGAACTTTTTAGGGCTTCCCAATTTTGTTTGAATTCCCTTTTGATTTTGATTCAATTTTATGAATTAAACAACCTGTTAAACATGAAAGTTTTATGCAATCATATATAGAACCTTTTTGCCATTTTGCCGGTTCTATAGAATTGAGTCACGAACCTTTGTTCTGAGAGTGAGATATTTTTGCGTTTTTGTCCTTTTTTCTGTTCTTCAAAGTAATATCTAAAATATCCACATTTGTTTTGTTCAAATGGTCTCATGAGAATTATTTGTCAGATAAATTAGTCTCTTTTTAATTGTAATTAAAGTTTTCTGTTCATAGGATCATATGGGATTTTTACAAAAATACAAAAATAATTATACAAATTTGTACAAAAAGTTGTATTGTTCTATTGTTTGCTGTTGGTTAAGTAATTAATAAAGTAATAGCTCATACGTTTCCACCGTTTCCTAAAAAAATATGAATCAGCACAACTGTTTCCAACATTGATAATAAAAAGAAATGTTTCTTGAAAAGCAAATCAGCATATTAGCAGATTTCTGAAGGATAATTTAACACTGAAGACTGAAAATTCAGCTTTACCATCTCAAGAATCTTTTTTTTATTTTAACATATATTCAAATAGAAAACAGTACATTTTAAGTTGTAATAAAATTTCACAATATTACTGTGTTTTCTGATCAAATACAGCCATGATGAGCATAAGAAATTTCAAAAATATAAAATAATCTTACCGACCACAAACCTTTAAACGATAGTTTTTTTTTTAAGACATCACATGAAAACCAAACGCAACAAGGGTAACCTAAAGAAGTACAGACATGCAGGACTGTGAGACAGGCATCTGATCACTGTGGATACGAGTCAGATGAGAGCGACCTCTGCTGCCAAACACAGGGACTTAGAGATGTACCGGACATGATGGCAGTCTTCTCATTAAACACAGGTCCCATAATGCAATAGTAATCAATTAAGAGCATCACAGGTAAGGAAAAGTCTTAGGCCCAGTTCTTTTGAACGAGCTCACAATAACAATAGACTTCATAACATATTAAAATTGTTCTCTTTGTGTTTATTATACAGTTTTTAAATCACTGTTTTTAAATCAATGACTGACAGAGCTGTGCTTGTAGTTGTCTTTGCTCCATCTCTGCTCAACCACACTGCTGTCCTGTGGATTTGAAAGACATCAACACTTGATTGTAAGAAAATGATAATGAGACTTTAAGATGCATCATATTCTGACCTTCCGTTTAGCATCAGAACAATATTTTTGTGTGTGTGTGTGTGGCTCGAGAACGCAAACCATGAAATAGGTTTCAAGGTACAAGCCTAGAAAAATGTATAATACAGAATTTTTGATCGCTTCCGCGTAGCCACGTGAACCGGAATTATCCCGACAACGATTTGGGTTTCCCTTGAACCTTAAGTCTCCATTTGTTCTCATCACTACATCTCATCCAGGGGCGTCGATTTCGGTGGGGACGGTGGGGACGCGTACCCACCAGATTTCGTGATGAGTCATTTTGTACCCACCACTTTTTTTTGGCATGATGCTGGATGCTGGTTTTATTCTCGCTGACTATCGCGCTTCTTTATTTAACCCTTGGCTTTCACACAAGTTTAAAATATTCTGGCTGACCACCCAGTGTGAATATTTCTAGGCGACCGTTATTTAGAAATGTTGCACTCTGGTTTCCATGGTGACGTGTCATCGCTTGTCACGTGAGACACCGCAGCCACAACAGCACTGAATAATGAATGATCTGCTTTTGTCATTTTCCCTTTTTATTCAAAATATTCACAAATTTGTTTGCTATAGCATGACATATCTGATATTCCGATTGTCAAATATATGCAAGTGGATGTGTTTTGTTGTTTAAACTCCTTTATTTTTTAAATGAGCTGACACTGACAGCTTAGCATGGACAGTGAACGAGCGGGAACTACATAGTCTGCTGGGATGAGCCGAGGCAGAGAATTTCCGGCCAAGGTTCCGCATTTTAAGGGGGCTCCCGAGGGCTGATCATTCAAACAATCAGGAATGTTAATATAAAGACGCAGCAAATATCTCTGCATCCCAGACCCCCCTCTCTCGCTACGCGATCGCTGGCTAACGTCATGCTTTTACCGTCTCGCCTTTTTCAAACTGGAGCAGCGCTTACTCGCAGGTATGTAGACAAATTACAATGCATGATTTGATTTGTTAAACGTGAAAAGGACTTATCCGTCTAAACGCTCGCTCTCTAACGTAAACCTAGATATATATGTTCACTGTTGTTAGGCGCATATCCAAGTGTTTGTGCGGAGTGTGGACATGGAGGCGCCGACGCGATTACTTGCATTTTCCTATAAACAGTGGAAAGTTAAAACAATGTTTATTACTTAAGTTTTGCTGGTATTGTGGCTATAGTCTTGTGCATTTGTACACAACGGATCAGCTGTTTTAACTCTTCTCTTGCAATACATCATGTTAGCCTTGCCTTAGCCACCAACTTACTCAGCTAACTTAGTTAAGTTACGGTTTGCGTTCGTACAGCAAGCATTGGTGGAGTCGGAGATGATCGTGGAGTAGTCAGTATCTTGTTTAATTATTGCTTGAATCTATTGCTGAATTCTGGAATAGTTGTGATGAGGATGATGATGGAGGCGGGGTGCTTTCAAGTTTTGGTCAAAATGGTGATACGATTGGATGGATGCAGTGTCAGATCATGGTGTGATCATCGTTCATCTGTGCGACACATATTTTTGCTTTTTCAATCTTGGCAAAATTGTAGTGCAGAACGCAGAAGTTGTGTTGTCAATTGGCGATTTTTTTTGGACAGTTTTCAGTTGTTATGAGGAGCAATATGAGAGAGAAATTTGGTAATCATTGTTTACATTAAACCACGTCATGTCATATTGTCAATGTTACTTATCTTATGAAGCAGAATAGTGGGTCATAGGCTACTCGTATGTCTAATGCTTTTTAAAAACCTAAGGCTTTCAAGTTCAACATAAAACGAGTCAGACATCATCACATGTTTGTATACATTTTTATTTATTTACATTAAGCGACAGTAACGTTACATCGTCTTTCAAAACATGATCTGCGCGAAAGAGAGAGAAAAAAATAATGTCATTCATTGTACCCAGCACTTTTGAAAATGCACTTCCGAATACGTCTCTGTCCCCAGCACATTTCAAACCAAACTGACGCCCATGATCTCATCATTACAGTGGTTTTCATCCTTTGGCTTCCTTGGAAGTTTGCTGAGGCCCCGGAGGGCCCCTGTTGAGAACCACTTCTCTGTTATGGTCAGAGCAAGTTGCTTTTGTTCACTTTTGCTGTCAATGGACATCTTGTTTTAAATATGAGCCTTTATAACATAGTATTTTACAATTTTACTTTGACCAATAAATAGCTTGATTTCTTGCAGGTGATGGGACCCTTGTGTTCAGCAGCTGTAACTTATATTTGATGTATTGTTATCTAAAGGTTTTCTGTATTTATGATATGATATGATATGACAGACCGACAATGCTTGTTCAGGTGTGTTTGTTTCTCATTACACAGCATTAAACATCTATTTTTGGTACAGTTATTTATGCTAAATTTAAAAAAAAAAAAAAATCTTACTCTTTACATACTGTATTCTTTATAAGGCAGAACTTAGTATGAGTATGCCAGATTGCCATTTTGAACCTCTGGGTACAAAAACGGTTATTGTAACAAGGAAGGATCATGGAGAAATGAGGGGAACCACAGGACGACAACAAAACTTGAAACAGGAAAAAGGAACAGAACAGGGCAAACTAAACATAAAAGTCGAAATGGGAGACGTGTCCCGATCTGGCCTATGTCAGAGTGCAAATGGATGTAAGTGTGGTCTTATTGATCTACACTTTCATCTGCAGTTTGTCCAGTCTAATTACCCATCATTCACAGCCATCGCTTAACGTGAAAGTGACATGTAGCCAAGTAGCCTATAGGTGACCCATACTCTGAACATATGCTCTGCATTTCACCCATCCAAGTGCACACACACAGGGAGCGATTGGGGGTTAGGTGTCTTGCTCAACGGCACCTCAGTTGTGGGTAGTGATGGGTAGACTCAAACCCACGACCTTTGGGTTACAAGTCCCACTCTAACCATTAGCCCACAACTGGGAATGTCATGGGAATATCATTAGGCCACAACAACTGCCCTAACAGGTCCTGGAAATGGTAAGGTTGATGATTAAAGGCCCATACAATTCACCTCTCAACCACAAGGTAGAGTAAAACGAGTCCCCTTATGTTTTCCTGATACCTTCATTTTTTTCCCAGTTTATTTAGTTTAAATAAAAAAAGCAGCTATACAATTAACATCTTACTGCCGACATACAGGACTGTGAGACTGTCACAGTGTCTGGTTGTGTTCCCTTGTTTGTCACTAGAGGTCCTCGTTATCACGGTGTCCTTCACTATTGACTTCATTTCCCAGCATTCTGTCTGTCATTGTCACTCATCAGTTCATTGCACTCAGCTGTTCCCCGTCATCATTGTTCCCAGCTGTTCCGGTGGTCCCGGTTCCGGTGGTCCCTGTTCCGGTGGTCCCGAGTCTGGGGGTCCGGAGAAGGAGAAGGAAGAGACACAGCCCGTCTGCCCAGTCAGAGACTGTTCACGTCCCGTCTGCCCAGTCAGAGACTGTTCACGTCACGTCTGCCCAGTCAGAGACTGTTCACGTCCCGTCTGCCTTGATGGACCTGGACTATCTGGAGCGTCTGGCTCGGATCCTGGACATGCCTGTGTCCGCTTTTCCAGAGCCAGTGCCCGTCCCAGAGCCGGAGGCAGAGCCAGTGCCCGTCTCAGAGCCGGAGGCAGAGCCAGTGCCCGTCCCAGAGCGGGAGGCAGAGCCAGTGCCCATCCCAGAGCCGGAGGCAGAGCCAGTGCCCGTCCCAGAGCCGGAGGCAGAGCCAGTGCCCGTCCCAGAGCCGGAGGCAGAGCCAGTGCCCGTCCCAGAGCCGGAGGCAGAGCCAGTGCCCGTCCCAGAGCCGGAGGCAGAGCCAGTGCCCGTCCCAGAGCCGGAGGCAGAGCCAGTGCCCGTCCCAGAGCCGGAGGCAGAGCCAGTGCCCGTCCCAGAGCCGGAGGCAGAGCCAGTGCCCGTCCCAGAGCCGGAGGCAGAGCCAGTGCCCGTCCCAGAGCCGGCGTTTATTTCTGTGTTTGTGTCTGTTCTTGTGGCTGTTACAGTTTTTGTGTCTGGTCCTGAGCCGGTGTCTGGTCCTGAGCCGGTGTCTGGTCCCGATAGGGCAGCACCGCCCTGGCCGCCCGATGGACTCTGTGTGTCGCCCTGGCCGCCCGATGGACTCTGTGTGTCGCCCTGGCCGCCCGATGGAGTCTGTGTGTCGCCCTGGCCGCCCGATGGACTCTGTGTGTCGCCCTGGCCGCCCGATGGAGTCTGTGTGTCGCCCTGGCCGGCCGATGGAGTCTGTTTGTCGCCCTGGCCGCCCGATGGACTCTGTGTGTCGCCCTGGCCGCCCGATGGACTCTGTGTGTCGCCCTGGCCGCCCGATGGAGTCTGTGTGTCGCCCTGGCCGCCGGTTAAGCCCTCACCCCTCGTTCCTGTCTCCCTTCATGGACCTGGCCCACCATCCCTCCCCCTGATCCTCCACCGTTCCACCTCCCTCCTGAACTCTTGTGTCGTGTTTTAGTGTTGCCGTGTAGCATCTGGTAGCCGCTCCGTAGAGGGGGGGGGGGGGGGGGGGGGGGGGTATGTCACAGTGTCTGGTTGTGTTCCCTTGTTTGTCACTAGAGGTCCTCGTTATCACGGTGTCCTTCACTATTGACTTCATTTCCCAGCATTCTGTCTGTCATTGTCACTCATCAGTTCATTGCACTCAGCTGTTCCCCGTCATCATTGTTCCCAGCTGTTCATTGTTAGTCTTGTTAGATCTGTGTATATATTCCCTGTCTGTGTTAGTATGTGTACGGAGTAGGTGTTAGATGTCACCGCTTCCTTGGTCGGTTTTCTTGTTGGTTTGTGTTTTGTTTTCATGTTTGGTTTGATTATTTGGATTTTGACCCCTGCCTGGAAGACTACGATTTGGATTACCCTTATATTAATAAACTGCTGCAATTGGATCTTCTGTCCCATGTGTGTCATGACAGAGACAGGCCACCAATAATCGTAACAAAAGGCAGTTGAAGGATGGCGTGTAAATCAAATATTTTCATGACTCCAATATAATTAATCTGACTCCATTAAAGTTGTTGTTTTTCTTTAACCTCTCATTCTTTAAAGGTAAAGATCTTTCTTAGAACTGATAGAAAAACATAGGATTTATCCTGAACGTTTAGACAACGAAAGATATAATCAATTAAGCGTTCAACATAATCAGTGGCAAAAGGAAAGATTCTCAAAGTCTTTAAAACACGCAAAAGTTATTCATTAAGTTTATTAAGTGTCCCAACAGTCCTCAATCAGCATATTGATGAAATCCCCTTGCTCTAGATAGGCATTAGCATACTGTGATGATGAAGGCCATTGTGCCACATTTAATTCACATTTACCTTTAAAAGGATTTCTGAAGTACTTGGCCAGTGAAGAGTTCTACCCATATCCGCTCAGCCCTACAATTACTTCAAAACCCCCTACGCTTTTCTTCAACCACACATGCTGTTCTGTGGCTTTGAAAGACCTATCACTTCAGATAAACACAAACTATTGTGAGAAAATACATTGAGACTTTAAAATGAATCACATTCTGACTTTCCCTTCATCATCAGAATTTTTGTTTGTTTGTGTTCTCATTTATTTGGTTTGATTGAAGTACGATCATTATACTGCCTGTGTCGTATCGTGTCATTTGGTTTATATCGTTTTTCTTACTTCCTACTTCCTCATGTGCATTGGACGTCTGCGTGTCAGTTTATCAGTCTTTCATGTGACGCTGACATGGTTCTTCTCATCCTCCTCATCTTTACACTCTTGCTGGAGGTTCAACCTCAAAGTAAGTGATCATTTGAAAAAAAAAAAAAAAAAATTTCTCATATTATTTTTCTGCTCTCCATTGTTTTAGTATACTATGCATATTGTTTTTGATTTTAGGCATAACCAACATTTACAATAAACATTGTCAGCTAAAATAACAACTGCAAGAAATGCGACAATTACTGACAAAATATGTAGAGCTGTACTGATGATGGAATATTGTGAGATGAGAGGAAAACAATTATATTTCAGTATATTTCATTTTAAAAAGCCTATACTTGTGTAAGTATAAATACTGATGTCTAAGTACTGTGTGCTGCATGTTCCTCAGGTGTTTTTAGTTCTTTGTTCTGTGTTTATGTTGCGAGCAAAAGAAAAAGTAACGATATAAATTTATAAATGAGTTTTTATAATCATCATCATCACACAGAGCTAGGCCTATGCTATAAACACTTCACAGTCACTCGCAGGTTTATTTTTAGGTGAATGATTCACTTTGCAAGTTGAAGAATTCGTTTTCTTAGTTTCATGCATGAATTAGGTGCATGTTGTCAGAAATACCTTGCAAAATGTTTTCATACTTTTTATTAACAGAAACTGAGTGTGTTGATATTAAATATAATTAACTATAATTTTGTGATTCCATAAGATTCAAGATTCTGACTTGATGTGTTGTTCAATAAATACATCTTGATTTATTTGAATTAAGTTAGAGTTAGATTTATTTTTTCATATAATTAAATCATTTCAAGTCATCTCGTGTAAAGTTTGCTAAGGCCCCCAGTGGGCCCCTGGTTGAGAATCACTTCTCTATTATGGTTAGAGCTCACTGTAGTTCAATGCTGTCAATGGGCATCTTGTTACATATTTTACTATTTTATTTCGACCAATAAATAGCTAGCTTTCTTGCAAGAGGTGATGGGACCCTTGTGTTCAGCAGCTGTAACTTATATGTGATGTACTGTTATCTAAAGGTTTTCTGTGTTTCTCCTGCAGGACTCTCTGATCAGGTTTGGGTGACAGCGTCTCCAGCGTCAGTGCAGAAAGACTCAAACACAACGCAGCTGAGATATGACAGACCGACAGATGCTGATAACTCTCACAATAATACAGTTTTTAATCCGAGTAAGATGTTTCATATAGTACAGTAATGTGTCACTCACAACTGTTTAGCATCCTCTATGAACAGTGTTGCTCTCTTCTAAGCATTGTCATAATCCTTTGGTTCTTCCACACTAATGTTCTCATCTCTGCTATAGGCCTATGTTGTTTTTCAGACGAGAAGCCTGTCATTAAAGTAACCCATGACTATCAAAATGGTGAATATAGAATTGACTGTCATATCCCAGGATCATATAACACTGGTTATGTTTGTTTTATTTACATTGGAGATGAAAATCGGCAAATTCTAAAATCTCAAAAACCATCTAGAGGAACACGGTGTATTTCTACACTCCCCGAACATTTGTTATTTAATAATCTAAAGTCAGTTAAGAGTAAAGTGATGAGATGCAGTTATTCTCCAGAACCTGCATCATCCAAACATTCACCATATAGTGACAAATTCAACTTGACAGGTATGCCATTTTAATGTAATATGAATCTACACATTTCCATTTAATTCAACCATTTTACATTTTTCTTAATGTATGTTTTTGCCTCTATAGTTTTTCTTCCTGTGCAAATTCAGTCACCAAGCACAACAAAAGCATCAACCGTATGTAAGTTCATCCGAAATCAATTTACATTTATTTTTGTGGTGATTATTTTGATGATTAACCTTGCTTATTGTTTTCTGCAGATTCAACACCAACATTCTCTACAAGTGAAACAACAAGTATAGACTAAATGTGACTCTATTGAGTCTATAAATCGATATAAATTGTGATTATATATTTTTTATAATAACTTTGAATAGTACGTTTTTAATATTTCAGAAACCCTGACTACAGAATATACTTGGTACGAGACCACAATAGACCCTACGGCTGGTGAGCTCCTTTAAAATATAATTTTATGAAAATGTACGAAAAATATCTGTTTTGCAGTAACACTGATAGCATTTAACGAGATTATGACAAAACGGTTCTAAGGTCAAATCCAGCTTTCAGGACACATGCGGTGGAGTTCTGATCTGATCTGATGAGAGGGTTTTTCTCTACACCACCTCTGTGTTCATGAGGATCTGAAACACTACGCTTCTTTCTGTATTGCCCCAAAAATTGAGGAACAGTGTGTAGAATCTACTAGATTCAACCACAGGCCTGATAATAAAGACACCATTATAGCATTTAAACATAAATATAAAAGCTATAGAATTATAATATTTTCTTCAGAATTTGTTTTCAGAAAGTGTTCAGTCAGGCGCTTTATAGACACTTTGGTCAAACTTTATATTAGGTGTCCTTCATGTAGCCTACTTACATTAAAAAGTAAGTACTGTGTACTTTTGTGTTCATATTGAATTGCAAAACACTTTTGCTGATATTGAGGTGGGATTCAGGTAAGGTTAGGGACAGGTTTGTGGTATGGGTTTAAGGGTGGGTTAAGGGGTAAGGTAAGGCTCAACAGTGTAATTATATATGTAATTACAGACATTAATTACTTGCAGATATTTAAAAAAATATAATAATAATAATAAAGTACAATGTAAAAACATGTAGGCTATGTACACAAAAAGTGCATCATACCAAATGATTAAATTCAATGTTAGTACATATTTAAAGCGAGACCTTTTATTTTAATACAATTTAGGAATTAAGCAGCTTGTCAACACTTTATCAGTAGAAAAAAAACACAATAACCCATTAAACATGAAAGTATTATGCAATCATTTAAGGCATTTTTCCTTCTTCTGTGAATGTAAAAAAAAAAAAGAAAGAAAAAAAAGGCATTTTTCCTTATATAGAACCTCTTTGCCATACTCTCTTAAAATTAAAGGTTCTTTATTGGCATCCATACCTTTCCTTTGCACAAAAGTTTCTTTATAGTGGAAGAACTTTCTTAAAATGTTTTTCAAACAAGTTGTTTGGGGGAATCCAAAATGGTTCGCATCGCTGCAAAAAAAAAAAAAAAAAAAATTGGGGGGCTTTTATTTTAAAGAGTGCAAGGTTCAAGAACCATATGCACTCTTTTCCAATATTAGGCTATACACAAAATAAGGCAAAATGATTACATGCTTCGGTGAATATGATTTCACCAAGTATAACATGTTTCTGCATCAACATTTGTATACCTTGGAACAACATTCCAATCAGCCAATCAGATTTGAGGGACAAGTTTACAGTTTATGTTAAGTTCAATGCTTCCACAACAGTGTTATTCACCATTATTTCCCTCTGAGTTTAGGGATACGTTATGGGTAGGGTTAGGTTTAGAAATAGGGTAAGGGTAAGGACTAAATTTTCAGACAGGATTGTTGTTTCAGGATCAACAAAATATGTTGATCAGGAACATTGTCTTACTTGGCAAAATCTCGCTGACCGATGCTGTTTTTGTCTATTCTTCCTTTTTTAACCATTTACCTGTCAAAGCTTCACATTCTGGTGAAACTGATGGCCACAGGATACCAAGTACGTATTAACAATTGATTAATCACTGCAACTGAAAATGTTGCACATGGTGATCAACCGATCTTTCTTTTGACACAAAGAAACATGGCTGATCATGGCACTGGCGGCCACCAGCGGGGGGATTTTCCTGACCGGACTCATGGGCTTATGTCTCTTCTGCATCAGTAAGTTAACTAACTGTAAACTGACATTTATTTGTAACAGCTTTAAAACATGTTAGCCTAACTGTCACCCCGATTTGAGTATAGAGGTGAAAATGCACTTAAATTGCTGTAATTCATGAATGATTTCTGAACTTCTTTTTAAAGAAAACACTCAGATTATTGCAAAAGAAATTTAGATTAACTGTAAAGCAAGTATACTGTCACTAATCAGTTTTTATTTTATTTTATATTAAAGGCAGGGTAGGCAGTTTGTTTCTAAAACTCTTTTTCCCAAATTTAAACTGTCTTTATATACCAATACATATCTAAAATGTAAGTACTCTGAAAAGGAGAGTATAAAAATCGAGTGTCTGTAGTCCTCTCAGGGCTGCAATAAACACAGCATTTATTTCGGAACGAATTATATGATTGGGTGGGCGACTGTCACTCTCCCTCGCTACCATGGCTACCACCCCTGCAGCTACAGGAGCTGCCCACATGCGCGCACCCGGTTGACTCGCTCATTTGGAAAGAGGAGAGGCACGTACCGGCCGGAAGCTAGGAAGTCTTACAATTATGGCAGAGAAAGAGCAGTCAAAATTCCCAGTACTACCTGTACCTGCATATACAGTCAGCGCAGGCAAAAAAAGGTGATGTCACTCCACTCCACTCCTCTCCGCTCGGCGCCGGTAAACGAGTCCTCCAGCTGAGCGGTCGGCATCACGCGTTCATGTGTTTTGGGGGCGTGGCTTTGGAAGGAGCCCAGAAGGGAGGGGGTGGGAGTTTCTCTGTTGGATACTTTAAAAATCCAGCAGTTTTCTGCTAGTTTCTCAAACTTACCTACCCTGCCTTTAAATGTGTATTTTTTTTAAATCATTTGGTCTAAAATTGCTAAAAAAAAAAAATCAAAGCCATACGTCTATGGTTGTGCTCCAAATTTGAAGTTGATATCTCAAAAATTGAGGTTCCTGTCGTTGAGACGCTATACCAAAAATAGCCACAGGATGCCACTTTTTTTTTAATACATTCTCCTGTCGCAAATCATGAATAGAGGGTATGCGCGTGACGTCACTGCCAGCTCGAGTGAGTGCGGTCACGCCCACTGAGTGGCAAAAAGACTGAGCGGCAGCATTGGTTTTTAGCGTGAATGCCGTGAAAAACAAAAAACACATCTAAAATGGGAAAGAGCTTTGCGATTGACTGTACAACTACATTTGACAAGAAATCTGAGGTATATTTTTACAGACTGCCGAAAGCTACAGAACAGAGAAGCAAATGGATCGATGCAATTCATAGAAACAACTTGACTCCAGGCAGAGAAAAGTGGATTTGCAGTTATCATTGAGCACGTTTACATGCACACCAGTAACCATAACAACGCAAGTAAACCGCGGCATGTTTACATGACTTTATTAATAAATCAGGCCATGACCTGTAACGACAAAACAATCATTTGCGTATCTGACTTTGAGTATTTCATTTGTTATATCGGTTGATGTTAAATAAAGCTTGCAACATGTCAGCGGGAAACTTACAGTTTGTATATTATCCTCTCATGTAGTTACAGATGCAGCGTTTTGACTGAACCATTTCTACTTCTGCTGCACGAGATGAGAGGACATTTTTATAATGTTCTGTGTCATGAAAGAGTCTGCGTTTGTGATATATTTTATTCTTCCTTTCCAGCAAAACGCTCTGTCTGGATGTGTTTAAATCTGCACAAAGGATGCGTTTCTGTCACATTTCACACATTCACGCACTTCAATAAGCTATAGGCTACAAGTTTTAGGGCTGGACAATATGATTATAGCCTATATATAACATTGATGTGATCACCTGGATTTAGACCTACCTATATTGTATTTATATAAGGCGTTCACAGGCAAATTCGCTTCACGTATTTCCCCGGCGTCGAAATCAGGCACATTTGAGTGTCAGGAAACACGATGGCTGCGTGTCAATATCCATGGATCACTGGATCTTTGGCCTAAGTTGTAAGGAACACTATATCGAGTCCAACTTTTAGTTTAAACTGATAATAGTTTGTTTTACTCGCGTTTTCGCAGTTTCCCCTATTAACTCCAGCCACGCAGCAGCTCTTTTGCCACTCAGTCCGGCTGAGGGGGGCGTGTTCCGGCGGGAAAGTGACGTTAATGCATTCCCTCTATACATTTCTGTCACCAATCACTCGTCTCACAAAATGTGTTTTGTAAAGATTAGAAAAGGATTTGATTATAAACTAGCGCAGTAAATTTGGAACATTACAATGCCCAGGGGGAGAAGCCAGCTGTCACACACTGATCTACTGTATATATTGATGTCATTATATAGATCAGTGGTCTGGTCACAACCCTTTAATTTAGATTTAATTTATCGCTTCCATGGTAACACACTGTCCAACATCAAAACGGGGTTGACAGGATGAATTTTGACTGTTTATGCTTTTGAATGATATAATTTATAATGAATACTAAAATATGAAAAATAAGAAAATATGTAAGTGCACTAAGTGCAATAAAACAGGTTTTAATAATCACAAAATTGCCATGACAACACATTAATGCATCGTTATGGTATATTTTACTAGGACAGAAACCAAGAAAGAAGAGGTAAGAATGATCTAGTGTACTTTATATAGGTGCTTATTTGTTTAGAACATTAAAATTAATGTGTACTTTTATTATGTTTAGTCCTATGAATACTGTAGCAGCTGTTTCCCAGAGCCCAGGTAAATACAAATGATCCTATACAAATGATGATGTGCTGCATATTATGAGTATTTCTTTTGTGCAAAGTATGTTTTATAATTTTCATACCATACAGAAGTTAAAAGTTACAAATGTCAGAATGGTTGAAATGAAGGTATTGTATTTGTAATGTGGCAGATGAAGATGATACTGAAGACAATGAGACACATTCGGAAGAACATGAGGTGAGTATAGAGATCTGTTTCTTCGAACTTTTACCATATATACTTCTCTTTCATTTCATTTTCATATATTTATTTTCTTTGTTCTCCATAGGAAAAATCGTCCCACGTGTACTGCACCATCCCGGATGATTCTGTAGACAATCATATATTATACAGTCTGGCACAGATGCCAAATCATTCTCTGCTAATTTAATTTCTCTTTTATTATATCATTATAATTAAATAAACTGTCATTTGAAGAGATTGTAAATGTGTATATACACAACACACACACATGAATGAGTACACCCCCTCTGAACATAAAGATATTTTTCTCTATTTCTATTTTTTTTTAAACGATGACAATGGAACGATTAAAAAAATCTAAGTATCTGTAAAATAAGTAAATTAGCCCTCTAAAATAAAGAGTTACAAAATTGATTTTGTTTACTTTTTTATTTATTGAGTACACCCTTGATTAAATTGAACAAGCATGTAATACTCTAGATCAGGGGTTCCCAACTACGTTCCTGGAGCGCCCCAACGCTGCATGTTTTCCATGTCTCCTCAATCAAAAAACCTGATTCAGGTCATCTGCTCAGAGACTCAAAGACCTGAAATCTGTGTGTCAGACAATGTACAGTTTTGGGTGGCTCGAGGAACGTGGTTGGGAACCCCTGCTCTAATACATGTCCTCCATAACATTAAGTATAAAGCCATCCGACCCTGGTGCGCACCAAACAAGTGGACGGAGAACCCTGAAAAAATGGGTTTCCAATGAAGAACTTTTAATAATCTAAAGAATCATTTTCCACTATAAACAACACTGTTAACAATTTTCTTGTATTTTTACAGTACAGTACTGGCAGCAAGGTTGCCAGCAAGTTACTGTATTTTGATTTACAGTAATTGTACTGTAATTCAATTTACAGTACACACAAACAGTACTGTAAACGACAAAACAGTACTGTACTGTATTTTTACTGTATTGTGAAATTTTTGTCTACTTCTGCTGTAATTAATTATACGGTATTGTACTGTAATATCTATATTGATACATTATTGCAAAATATTATAATTTTCTAATGACTAATTATGATACTATAATGTAGTTATTACAGTATATAAATCTATAGGTAATAATATTATAATGCAACTTCAGAATAACTGCAAATCAAAAGACAATCCAAACTATGTTATAGTCAAAAATATGTTTTTATTCATCAATTACTCTATTAAAACCATTTAAGAACATTGCATGTCCAGTACACCAGCAGTTTACAGGTATAAACAGCTTTTAAACCGGATAGTTAAAGGATTAGTTCACCTCAAAATGATAATTTCCTAATAATTTACTCACCCCAATGCCATCCAAGATATCCATGTCTTTCTTCCTCAGTGGAAGAGAAATTAAGTTTTTTGAGGAAAACATTTCTGTATTTTTCTTCGAATAATGGACTTCAATGACAACCAGCGTTTTGAAGTCCAAATCAATGCAGTTTCAAAGGTCTTTGAAGTGCTTGAAACGGCTGTGCACGAACACAGCTGAGGAGGAGGGGCTTATCTAGCAAAACGATAGGTTATTTAAATATAAATATATATATATACTTTAAAACTACAATTGTTCGGATTGAGCTGATCTGCAACGCGCCGGGAACTACGTCATCACGTTGAAAGGTCACGCTCGATGCTGCTGGCACCGGCGGAAGTACCGCCCCACTGTTTACAAAGCGACCAATACAATTTGAACTATCCTTCTTCGAATGGTCGAGTGGGGCGGTACTTCCGCTGGCGCCGGCGACATCGAGCCTGACCTTTCAACGTGATGACGTAGTTCCCGGCGCGTTGCAGATCAGCTCAATCCGAACAATTGTAGATAAAAAGTATATATTTTTTATTTTATTTTTTGAAAATGACCTATCGTTTCGCTAGATAAGACCCTCCTCCTCAGCTGCGATCGTGCACAGCCGTTTCAAGCACTTCAAAGACCTTTGAAACTGCATTGATTTGGAC
Organism: Tiaroga cobitis; assembly: GCA_030578255.1. Taxonomy (NCBI): domain Eukaryota; kingdom Metazoa; phylum Chordata; class Actinopteri; order Cypriniformes; family Leuciscidae; genus Tiaroga; species Tiaroga cobitis. The sequence goes on along the minus strand of CM060601.1, from coordinate 20,532,844 downwards.
TTCAAAACGCAGGTTGTCGTTGAAGTCCATTATTCGAAAAAAACATACAGAAATGTTTTCCTCAAAAAACGTATTTTCTCTTCCACTGAGGAAAGAAAGACATGGATATCTTGGATGGCATTGGGGTGAGTAAATTATTAGGAAATTTTCATTTTGAGGTGAACTAATCCGATATTTTAAAGAAAATAGGTTATCAAATAGTTGAAAGTAGCTATTGACTTCCATAGTAGGAAAAAAATACTATGGAAGTCAATGACTACCATCAACTGTTTAACTACCAACATTCTTCAAAATATCTTCTTTTGTATTCAGCAGAAAAAAGAAACTAATACAGGTTTGGAACAACATGAGGATGAGTAGGCTAAGTGATCTGATGACAAATTTCTTTTTTGGGTGAACTTCAATCAGGATTGGTTTAGACATAAATTAGTCCTTGCCATGGTGTCGATACATACTGTATGTGACTTAAAAGTTAGAAAATTCTTAAAAGTGCAAGGGTTAGCTGGGACTTTGAGGTGGTACTGGAACCTGGCGAAAATTGGACTGATGACCAAAACTGAAATGACAAATGACAAAGCCTGTTAGCCACAGCACCAAAGATGAGCAGACAGACAGTGGAAGAGAGAAATTGTAAAAGAAAATTCTGTAGAAATAACAAAAATAGCCTATTTAATAATAAAAAAAAATTTACCTTTAGATTTTAAAACTTTAAATTTAAAACATTGTATTAACATGGCTAATACTTACAGAAAACTCATTCCCAGGCTGCAAATAAAACTGCCCCACACTGTAGAGCTGTAAGAAATCAAAATAAATATTATTCAGTTAAGTGTTATGTGTTGCTTGTTGAGGACATATATCTCATAAATCTGCTTACAATACATCAAGTTAGGTGAATAAAAAATAAGCTTCACTTGACCTCTCTATATATTCTAACTTGCTTTTTTTTGGCATGCATTTTACTTGTCTTTGTTGCCTAATAGATCATTAACTCTGATAAAGTTTTTCAACAATTTACACCTTTATTCATATATTTAATTAGCCCCTATTATAATAATCATTATAACTGTGTCTCCCGCCTAAATAGAAATTAAGTAAAAGGCTAAACTTGCACCAATAGCCAATCTCTCTAAGCCCAAATCACTCATTTTGCATTGCAGAGGAAAGTGTAGTATTTTTAAGACTTATTTTCATGCGTTTTTGTGTCTAAACGACTTATTCAATTTGGTCCAGTATTGATCATGTTCGTACGATCATAAAATCAAGTTCGTCATCCGGGAACCGGACTGCAATGCAGATTGAGCAAAATGTATAACGCTATGTCTATTATAAGTGCTTGTTTTTACCACTGACAGACTCGGATGTTATGGAAAGCAAAAGCATCCCAACAGATATAACAGTTAGACATTTTTGTTATTATAAGATCCTTCAAACCTTGTTTGTATGTCCTCCGTAGGCTACGTTATGTCAAATGCAGCAATTTGATCTCGGAGACCATCGTAAAACAAATTTAATTAAAACTCGACAGAAACTAAATAAAACTCACAAAAGACCCCCTCGATTTGTCTTTCCACCGTTACAACAACCATAAAGTCTGTTTTGGTCGAAATAAACCGAAAGGTAATGTTAATTCACGGAGTTAGATTTGAAAATGTCAGCACAAGCAGCGGGGTAACGTTAGCTAACGTAAGACCAGATTGTGTTTTTGCAACGAACCGTCGCTGGCTAAACTTCCACTGTCATTTCACATTAAAAGCCATGAACACTATAGCGTAAAATCCTAAAACCTTATTATAAAAGTAAAAATGTACTTACCAAATTCCCAGATATCCGCAGAGTATGATATCCATCATTGGAGTGACCTGCCGCAGTTGTGATCTGACGTCAGTCAGGCGGCGCGCGCGCTCTCTGTTTACAGGAACCCTGTATTATTGCCTGGCATATTACAGCCAGGTTACAGCAACACTATAATGTACTGTAAAATGTTCCCGCTCAAACAAAATTGCCCAGAATGCAATGCAAATTACGGTATTTTACTGTAATATAGAAATGCAGTATTGTACTGTAGGTTTTTACAGTACTGTGCATCTACAGCGACAGTTAACAGTGAACCTTTTGTGCAATGCAAAGGTTCCATGGACATTGAAAGTTCTTCATTGGAGACCCATTTCTCGGGTGTCTCAGTCCACTTGTTTGATGCGCACCAGGGTTCGGATGCACAGAACTGTTCTAACAGAGCAATCGCACATTTTAATCGAACAAAACCTGCCATGTGTGAACACATAATATAATAATAATTGCACAGTTAACTGTATAATAACTAACATCACAATTAGGTTGTGAATGTTTTTGGACTGTTGATTTACAAGAACCATCGGAACAAACTCACTAGATGCAATCTGACTTTGCAACTCTACAAATTGAGAGAGAGGATTAATTTGTGTGTCATAATTAGCTTGGAGATAAAACTGTACCTGTGACCACGTCTGCGTCTACTGGTTCCTGTAGCTCAACTATCTCTTTTAATATGCAGGATTTACATAGGCCTAAGTTGATAAAAAGTAGTTCATTGTATTTTAATTATAAAATGTAAATTATAACTTGCATCTCTACTTTTGTTATACTGTGTGCACTGTCACAGATTTAATTTAAAACAACTTTGGATATTATATTTTTCCTGTATATGTTTGCTGTTTATTTTGAATGGGGTTAGCAAACCAAAGGTAGATGATGTTTTGATCTTCGTCACGTCAAATGATTCTGCTCAGGTCAGAGGTCAGGTTACTTGTCAATTTGCTGAACGGTTTAATGGTTTTATTTGAACTAACAATGATTACATTTGTTGCTATATTAGTTAATCTTTGTTAATGTCAGTTACAGCTGTTCATTGTGTGTTCATATTAGTTCACAGTGCATTATAATGTTAACAAATACAATCTTAGATTTTAAAGGGTTAGTTCACCCAAAAATGAAAATTAAGTCATTAATTACTCACCCCCATGCTGTACCAACCCCGTAAGACCTTCGTTCGTCTTCGGAACACAAATGAAGATATTTTTGATTAAATGTGACAGCTGGATCACTCCTCCATAGGCTCCCTAAGGGAATGAATCCTGACGTCCCAGAAAGTCAATGAAGAAAATGTTTAAATATTCCATGTCACAACAGTGGCTCAACTATAAGTTTATCAAGCGACGAGAATACTTTTTGTGCGAAAAAACAAACAAAAATAACGACTTTATTCGACTATTCCTTTTCTTCCTTGTAGGCCTGAAACGAGACTTCAAGAGATTTCCACGACGCACATGGTTTACACCGCGATTTACACTATTGGATGTTAATATCCAATATAGGATATGTATAGTTCGTTCCTGCTTCTTTTTTTACGTTCTGAATTATATATAAAAAAATGATTTTACTTATAAATTAATTTCACTGTATACTGTATAGTCTAAAGTATGAAAGAAATGTATGTACAGTTTTAGAATAACTCATTTCTACATTAAACACAACAATACGCCATCGCATTCGCGACTCTCCTGTGATTAAAGGCGGCACTTCCGGTTTACTTCCCACCGGAGCCTCGGTTTCGATTTCAAAATAACGACTGCGTGAAATCAGTGTATAGTACATTACATTTTGGTTTATTTTTCCTCAAACCCTATATCGTAACCCCCCAGAACACTTGGAATATATGACACGTGTCACATGGGATCATTCTGTGATACTTCAAGTCTTTTTTAAAAAGCTTTCTGGTCTCTATTCACTGCCATTATACGAACGAGCGCAAGCGGGACATTTGAAAAATAATTCTCCTTTTGTGGTCCGTAAAAGAAAGAAGGGGGTACGGCATCAACACCAGGGTGAGTGAATGATGACTTCATTTTCATGTTAGAGTGAACTATCTGTAACAAATGGACATAATCAAAATGCTCTAGACATCATAAAACCTCCCTCCTTTCCCCTTTCGTTCCGTCACCGGTCACCGGCCCCAAAGAGTCGCAAAACCAGTTCTCTTCAAACTCTGTCATCACCTCGGCTTTCCTAAACGCCCAGATCGTGTCTGGAGCTCTCTGCAAGCTTATGCATGTCCCTATGTTATATTAGCCTAGTTATGGTTCTTTAGTTATGTTAGGGTAACTTCAAATGCTGATATCCAAAAGATGATGTATCACTGCTTTAATAGCTACAAATCCCCATCTTTCTTGGTATCAAAAGACACCTTTTACATCTCATAATTAATGGTGTATGTTATGATAAAATGCATCATATTATTCTTTACCATACCTTTGTGTAAAAACTTCATAAATTCTCCATGCCACCATAAACATGCAAATAGGGATAAGATGCACAAAGACTTTCAACTGGTCATCTTTGGTCACCTCAACAAATGGGGTTGAACGGATAGGGCCTGTTGTGGCAAATAAACAATAAACAATTCTGAATAAGAGACAAATAGACTAATTGTCTTTGATGAGGTTTATTTTCTTGCAAGAAAAGGTCAGCAGTCATACAGCCACACAGAGTGTGACAGTGAGGGGACGGCATCCTTCCTCTGTTATAGCCTCAACTCTCAGAATGTTATCTCTCTAGGTCAATGATGGCACTTTCAACCATATATGGAGCATTCTTAGACTTGTTCATTATATTATATCCTTCAGTGGAAGCCCTCCTGTCACGTACCAACACCCTATTACCATTCCATTACAATTCCATATTAGAATAAGGATTGTGTGTGCTCTTTTACTATCATCTGATGGTCACACACATCTTAAAGATAACATTTCTTCCACTGGCCTTTAAGAGTTCTCTGATCAGTTCAGATCTCTTTTGAGACACTACATTTCCTGTCTCTTCCAGCAACTTTATCTTCAAGTTAACTTAGTTGGATTCAACATGGACCACCCCAAAGAACCCAAACGAACACTTCAGCGCACTCCTGGCAAGATCATCAAGAATCTCCAGAGTCTACACCATCTGGACTTGTTCAGCAACCGAAGTCAATGCAACCGAAGTTCACAGCCTTTCAAAGTTATTGTGCCCCTTTTAAGGTGACCCTGGCCTGATTCTTGAAGTTTCTCGTACGTATGGTTAACTGATTGTAATCTTGCCACTCCCTTCTCTTCTCTCTTTCTTTACTTTTTTTTATTCTGTATATAAACTTTGCTTAGTTTATTTGTGTGTAGCCTACCCGTAGTTTAAAATGAAACCATTATATCCATGCTTTATTGTCTCTGTTTGCCACTCACAAAATCAAAGTCACTTTAACATCTTGATCTAGCTATATGCTATTACCCTGCTATAGTACTTTATACATTAAGAAAATGTTATTCTTTCTTGGCCAGGAAGATAATTTATTTCCTAGAATTGATTATGCTGTTTGTTCGTTGAACAAACTGATTAAATAATTGTACTAATTATTCTACAGTCAATTCTAAAACTAATCCAAATATTTATAATTGGTTATAATTAATTATACATATTTCCATTTTGAGCTAATTTGCTACATATCCCTTTAAACTTATCATCACTTCAGGAAGATCTGATCTCTTTTCATTTTATATATTTTTCTTAATCTTTCAATTCATTTAGATTCAAATTGATGTCAGATATTGTTTGTCTATAACATGCATGAACATTTTAACTTCTGTTTCATAATGATCGTCACTGCTGTACATTACAATAAGGACAATAAGATCTGTGCATGTTTTCTATTCAGGGGGTTTACAAAAATGCTAAGTTCTATTACCGGTATATATAATATGCAGAACACTAATATTAGGATTTAGTAGTCAGAGAATGGATAGCATTAGATTACTCTACTTAACTCTATAACTCACCATGGTTGTCAGTATTCATTGGACATTATAAAACTATGAGAAATTCTTATGCACACACTATGATGCATGTTACATTGCACATGGCTAGGTGTAGTTTTTTTATCTATACTTTAATCTACTTCAAACTGCTCAGTACAATACATTTCCTGTGGTCTGATGTGTTACTTCCAGTCTCGTCTCTTTTCTCACTCTCGCTGTAATGGAGTTGTTCATCTTCATTGCTTTTCAGCTTCTAATGGAGGTTCAGGCTTACAGTAAGGGATCTCTGCTGTTTAATGTCTTTTAAAATAAGTCCACGTTTAGAGTGAACAAAGTTTTATTGGATAAAATATTTCAGCATGTGTGATATGATATGTGTGAAGTTTTAATATGAACATACAAACATGTGAACTGCAACCTACCTGATATATTTGTTTTACTAGGGTATTACTGTATACATCAGCAATGATCAGCAGCTGTCCTTTTTATTTTTGAACTGAAAATATGTGAATAATTTCAGAATATTATTGTACATTGTAATTGTAAATATTAATACACATTGTCAATGAGATGTAATGATTGATTTGTCTGTTTTTGGTTGTTTCAGTGTCTCCTGCTGTAAAAGTATTTCCAGGTGTGCTAAGAGAGTCCAGATTAGTGAAGATGATCTGTAAGACGCCAGCAGATGTTACAGTGAAACAGTGTAATTTCTACGTAAACAGAGAAGAGAAGAATATAAAAGTCAGTTGGAATTGTGAACTCGAGCTCACTGATGTTGAAGTGCTCAGATGGGCAGATGTAAAATCACCTGCATCAGTCGACATTTACTGCTTCTACATAATAACAGGGCACGGGATTAATAAACCATCATCTCATTCTCCTGCTGCAACAGTGACGGTTCTAGGTGAGAGATTTCTCCGCTGTTCTTCAGCGTTACAAACTGTTATTGCAATGTTTTTAATAACTCTGGATTATTTCACTTTAGGTTCACTTCAGAAACCCTTCATCAGTCTTATTGACGATGATGTCCAGATCAACATAACCTGTGAAATACCACTTTCAGTCAGAGCTGATTTTATCTGTAGTCTCTACACTGAGGATGTTCTTCTGCACACACGCGTCTCTCAGATTCAGAAGAGTCCGTCTGGAGAGAATCATTGTATGTTTTATTTAACTCACAGTGAACTCTTCACACGATCAGTGAACAGCAGACATCTGAGCTGTGATTATTACATCAACACTGAACCTGAGATCAGATCACCGCGCAGTGACACACACACCATCAGAGGTGAGGACTTCATTACAAGCTATATTTATATTATAATAGTAAATAAATTAGTAAACAAAACAATTTAATATTGTCACTGTATTTGTACAATGCAGAGCTAAAACATGTCCAAATGTGGTTAACATTAGATAATGATAAAACTGTAAATACATTTTTAGATTGAATATATTAATAAATAAATTTTTAAATCGCAATATTCAGGCCTGCAAAATTTAAAGCAGATGAGTAACAATGCATGTATAGAATATAGATTCTAAAACATTTTTTAATCAACTGGATATTCTTCTATGAGAGAGAATGTAGAGTGAAATTTATTTTCAAAGTCAAATGTGAAAGTCATTTATCAATCTGTCCAAATATTGATGTAATTATCCAATAATCTAACAATCACGAATGACTGGGAATATCATGGACAAGTCATGGAAATTCACTAGTCAAACATTTGTGAATCCTGAAAATACCAATGAGACTGTTTGGATCAATGAGGTTTCTCTCCCCAGCTATTTTTAAAAACAGAAACCAAGCAATCAAAATGTCCCATTGTTTTTTGGTCATTTCTCAGTCTTTTTCTTTTTTATTCATTAGATCTTCCTCAGGCCAAGTTAACAGCATCTGCTTCAGTTATTGAGGACACAGACACAGTTCAGCTGAGCTGTGAGAATACTGAAGATCTGAAGATGGAGATGTGTGTCTTTAACATAAATGGAAGAGAACGTTTCTCAGAACTGAGCTCATCATGTCAGCTCTCACTCACTGGATCTCAGATCAGTATTTGGTCAGAAGGTCAGAGTTCATCTGTGAGAATATCCTGCTTCTACACTGTGAAGAAGTCACAAGTTCTCGTACCATCTCCTCACTCCGATCCAGTGACAATATCAATCCAGAGTAAGTTTTTTAAATCCATATTTTGAAATAACTGATTTATATACAACAGTAAAATTGAATCACTTTTCTTAAAAACAAATTAATTACTTTACATCTACTTTTATTTGTCCAATGTGTGATAGTCTCTACGGGTCAAACTGCCACAATAACAAGTGAGCAATACACGTGTAGAGGATTCTCAATGACATACTATAATATTATGGGGCGGCAGTGGCTCAGTGGTTCATGTAGGTTGTCTACAAACCGGAAGGTTGGTGGTTCAATCCCCGGTTCCACCTGGCCAAGTGTCGAGGTGTCCATGAGCAAGACACCTAACCCCAGCTGCTCCCGACGAGCTGGATGGCGCCTTGCACGGCCGACACCGCCGTCGGTGTGTGAATGGGTGAATGTGAGGCAAACTGTAAAGCGCTTTGGTGGCCATTGGGTCTGTGAAAGCGCTATATAAATGCAGTCCATTTACCATTTACCATATTAATACCAGTACTACTTCAACTAGAGTTTTATTTCCAAACTAAATGCATAATTTGAATTCTCTTCTCTAACTAAATCTTTTGAACTTAAATTAAGTATAGACCTACTCTAAATCTATTTTTCTCAGAAATATACGTTATGTGGTAGCCTACTTCTCAGAAATATACTTGATATTGCACTTAAGTATACTTGACTGACAGAAGGTATTTGGCATATACTTGTCCTCAATCTTTTGATCAAGATATACTTAAAAGTACAATTAAGTATTTTTAATCTAAATCTAACCTTCTTTTGATTGAGTAGCCTTTTTCCCCACATAGTTTTACATACAATCTTTTAAACTTACATTGTTTGTTGTGTTGGCTAGTCCACTGGTAGTGTACTTCAAATACTTGAATTTTCATTGGTTTATTATAATACAGAAATCTTATTGGAGTAATAGATGCTTGAGGCATGAGCATGCGCATTCCTTCATGTAGCACTTTATGAATGAAGTTAGATGAAGTTTCTGTACAAACAAATGCTTCAGGCAGAACGGCTTGTAATATACATGTCTGCTAAATCTGGGGAACGAATAGCCTACTTAATATAGGCTATATAGGACTATATCAAGTGAAGTGAAGACAAATTTATAGTGCTCAATTCAAATTGTTTCAAAGTAGCTTTACAAAAAGTCGTATTGTATGAGCTTTAATATTGAGCAGTTTTGGGGCTGGGTGATATCACGAAATATGTTGCTGATGTAAATGATACACTGTTCCAGATTTAGCTATATTGTATTTACTAATTTACTCAGCAGATAAGTCAGTGGCATTTTTAGTGAACAATGAGCATGACTGCTTGAAATTACTGGCATTGCAAAGGAGAGATATTTTCTATAAACTGATAGTAGACGATATATTTCTGCATGTCATGCAGGGCTCCGTAATCATTCATTTAGGCTGCTTCATTTTTCCATTAGAACCGGTGGATAAACACAAACTTGGGATTTTACACAAATGATGATCCTGTATTTCAGTAAGACATCAGATAAATCCTAAAGTGTGTTCGATTTCACATTTTAAAGCAAAACCACAGTGACAAATAAGACAATATAGGCTACCAAATAGCCCACAAGCCCTGGCCATTGGGTTTTGTGCATACACAATTTTTTATAGCCTTTTATACAGGCTATAAAAATCTTGCAGTGCTGAAAAGTAAAAAAAAAAACTAAAACGGATGTTATGTCGATCTATAGCAAATATTATTATTTTTGGCTCAAGTGTGTATTTAAGCAATAAATGTTCATATCACTTCTCTGCTGGGCTTTTTGTAAATTTTTGAAGTATGAATGTTATATTGCACAGATTTACAGCAGTGTTTACTTTTTTATAGTTATGCAGTTAAATGTGAGTGTTAATATTTGAAACTATTATAACATGAACACAATGCGGGGGTGGATAAATAAATAATTGGATTTTTAATACCTGATGTCACAGTCACAGATAGTTGTATTAAAATAGTAAACTAACTATAAGTTCACTTAGACTACAGATGCAGTACAAATTAGAAAAAATAGTTGTGCACTTAAAGTCCCCCTGTAGTCAATCATTTTATCCCTTAAAACTCAACTTTGATCACCAAAATTACATATTTAAAAGTTTTTTCCTTGAAATGTAGTATTTAGAAATGTAGCATATACATGGTTCTGTAAATATATACCGGTATGTAAATTAGCCCCGCCTCCACTCACTCGCACCAGCTCAGAGATCCACTCGTTGATCATCAGACGTTGACGTGATTGGTCACAAGGTAGTTTGTGACGTCAGAAACACCAGCGATTTCAAACTGCTTTTATGAGACTGTCTTTGGTTTACTGCAGTGTTAAAGAGAAAATACTCAGCAATGGTGTTGACTGCGTTGCACATGGTTTGTCTTAAAGCATTTAAAAACACCACATAGACATATAAACAACATTAAAAACTTTATTTTCACCACAGGGGAAAGTTTAAAGTTTACTACTGTTACACTTATAGTACACTTAAACGTATACCGTAAAACTTCAAATAATAGCCGAGTCCCAAATAGACGCCTGTCTCTTTTACACGCCTGGTGTGGCTGCAGGTTTGGGTAAATAAAGGCCGGTCTCAAATAGAGGCCGGGTCTGTTTTTTAGTTTCGGGTTGTATTTAATCCTCTAAAACCGTCAGATCGTCCGCTTTTTCGCGGCCGCCAAAGCAATTTTTTGTCCCTCCAAAGCTTTTTTTGATCGATGAGTGATGTAGAATAGAATGACTGCTGCGCTTGACAGGGCGCGTTACGAGCAGAGAGAGAGAGAGAGAGAGAGAGAGAGAGAGAGAGCGCGCCCCGGCCGCGCGCGCGCACTCTCACATCTTCAAACAACACGAGCGCTGTCTTGCTCTCTCTCCCTCGCGCATATTAATCAAAATCAATTGACGACGCGACAGTAAAAGGTTGGAAGACCGCAGTTTAACGTGGAGCATTTGGAGATTTTTATAGATTAGAGACATACACTCAATGACCAACATCTCAACACTAAATTATAAAGGCCTGACTCATATAGACGCCTGTCTCAAATACAAGCCGGTGCAATTCGACGGTTTGGGAAAATAAAAGCCCGGGCTACTATTTGAAGTTTTACGGTACTTCTACTAAAAAGTGGGCCAATTTAGTCCCAAGCAGTATTTAAAAATCTGCACATAATATATGTCTTTTTTAATTTGATAAAATCATATTTTTTAAATAATGATAATTGCAGTGGGTTAGGGGCGTGGTTAGGTTTTCAGTTTTTTATATATTTATATTGTATTCTTGTATGTTTTACTGTATTAATGGGAGAACCAAATATAGTTTTATTTCCAAACTACCGGTAAATGCTTCCTTTGACATCATTGAATTCTCTTTGCAGCTTCAACAGCGACCTCTACCGGTGAAACTTTGACTGCCAAAAAAACTAGTAAGTTATGTTTATTTTGAATATAAAACATAACAATGAGGCATTTTGCTCATTTAACTTTTAATGACTTTAAATAGTTTCATGTCTCATAACTTATCCCACTCTGACACACTGTTTCTATCAGCTGTGTTCATACCAGCTTCTGCTCGGCCTGAAACCACCAGAGAGTCAGAAACATGTAAGTGGATTTTTGCTTTGTTGATAATAGAATATTAAATCTGTGTTAAATGTTAAATAAGAAGATTCATTTTCCTGACAGTGAGATCATCTAGAAACACTGATGTCTGTAATCATGATGAACTAGTTCAATTTTTTATTGTAATATGATTTGATCTGAGAAATGACAGAAAAATGACATTTCCTCCTTTCATGATCATATGATGTGGCATGTTAATTTAAAATTAATTTAATAAAACATAATAAATCTGATATAGATATAAACATGGATTAAAGCCTTATTCTTTCTTTTGACAGGCTCATGGCTTTTAGTAGTGCTGGTTTTCACTGGAATTGGTTTATTTCTGTCTGGATTCATGGGATTCATCTGTCTCTGCCACTCTGCCAGTAAGTACAATCTACAAGTTTAGTTATGCATACGCTGAGCTCCATGAAATAGAAACATATAATAAAGTCTGTATCTGTGCAGGTTCTGATGACGTTCTCACAGAGGTGATCTACAGCTCCTGCCATGTGGAAACAACATCTCTGTTAACTTCCTCTGTGTGCTCCGCAAAACATGGATGAACCGTTTTATTTCTTTACTTGTTGCACCTCTAAAGAGAAAAATGATTTGTACAGAAAGAATGATAGTAGCCTTTATTTGCAGTATGTAGCTACTGAATTCATATACTGATCAGCAGGCCAGGGCTGAATCTCTGGAGCTTTTTCACACATTTTGATTTTGAGAAAATAATGATTTTATATTGGTAAAATGTATGTTAAATGTTGCTGAAGGTATCTTCAAGTCATCTAGACTTTAGTGATGCAGATTCAGTGTCATTCAATAATAGATTTGAAGCATCAGAAACAGAAAAGTTGTTACACTTTTTTAATCAACTATTGATTATAACATGCTACGGTTAAAATGCAACTTTAGCAATCAATTTAGCAAAATTGGCATATAGTGCTATACTTGTTGGGTTTAGTCACTGTAAAAATTATTGTAATTTTAACTTTAAAAGACTGTAAAAATGTAATTATTCACCACAGGAGAACATACGGAATAAATATAATTTTATTATGTGGAAAACTAATAATAATAAATATTTAGGAGTTATCATACTAAAGAATATGACTAAAACTTATACTATAAATTATGAATCCATAACTAAATAACTAAAAGTAGATTTGGACAGGTGGATGCACTTGACCCTTGAACGTTTTACCACGATTACTGTTTCTATATCAATCACTACCTGTAGAGATTCCGAAACATCTGTTAAATGACTGTTAATTATCAGGAGCAGGACTATCTCTTCCCTGTTAGGAGGATTATTACAAAGATACACAGTTGAAATATCTAGTTTGGTGTAATGATGAGTGTGAACCACGATGGAAAGAATTGGAATTCAGCCAGCTGCACATTCCCCTCTCCTCCTTATTGGGGATAAAGCCACTTAAAGGGTTAGTTCACCCAAAAATGAAAATTAAGTCGTTAATTACTCACCCCCATGCTGTACCAACCCCGTAAGACCTTTGTTCGTCTTCGGAACACAAATGAAGATATTTATGATTAAATCTGAGAGGTTTATGACTGCTACATATAGGCTCCCTAAGGGAATGACACCGGACGGCCCAGAAAGTCAATGAAGAAAATGTTTAAATATTCCATGTCACAACAGTGGCTCAACTATAAGTTTATCAAGCGACGAGAATACTTTTTGTGCGAAAAAACAAACAAAAATAACGACTTTATTCGACTATTCCTTTTCTTCCTTGTAGGCCTGAAACGAGACTTCAAGAGATTTCCACGACGCGCACGCGCGAGAACTTAACTGAAGTAGTTGAAGGAGATTGCAATTCTCGCGCATGCGTCGTGGAAATCTCTCGAAGTCTCGTTTCAGGCCTACAAGGAAGAAAAGGAATAGTCGAATAAAGTCGTTATTTTTGTTTGTTTTTTCGCACAAAAAGTATTCTCGTCGCTTGATAAACTTATAGTTGAGCCACTGTTGTGACATGGAATATTCAAACATTTTCTTTAATGACTTTCTGGGCCGTCCGGTGTCATTCCCTTAGGCAGCCTATGTAGCAGTCATGAACCTCTCAGATTTAATCATAAATATCTTCATTTGTGTTCCGAAGACGAACGAAGGCCTTACGGGGTTGGTACAGCATGGGGGTGAGTAATTAATGACTTAATTTTCATTTTTGGGTGAACTAACCCTTTAAGTACTCAAATAAACCGAGCCCTTGGACGATGGTTCCTCACAATATTTGGTTCAAGGAATGTAACATTTTCAAGCTCGAGAAACAAAACACGTGTAGCATCTGGACCAATCATACACGCACAAATTATTAATTATATTTAATGAATAATCCAGCAAACTCACTCTCCCAGCAAAGGTCTATGAAACTTCCACCAAAACTAACATCCCAAATGAAGCTAACACACTGGCAGAACCCGGTGTCCTGTAACAGGACACATTAACACTGAAAATGTCTTTTTACGACCCCAAAACGAATTGGCAGAGAGTTCTGACTCACTTAATTCTTGCTGAGAAGGAGAAATAAACCCTTTTAATCCTATATATTCTATATATAACCACTTGAGAAATGTATAAACATGCATCTAATTTTCCCATCTCATGATTTTCCTTTTATGTGGTTTGGTCTATGTATTCATTCTCTCTTTTAAACTCTTTTGGATTAATGTTTCAGACTTGCATACTATGGTTAACCAAAATCATATGTGTAGCATGTTTAGTCTCTATAAACTCCAATCGTCGTCGCCCATTTGTTAAAATAGCATCAGGATCGTTTAATTTAAATAGGTGAGAGATGCAAGTATCAAACTTAGTCTCATTATTTGATACATTAAGTATTCTTACCACTTTTAAAGAAGGGCACGTTGGAACTAAACTGATGGTTTGCTCAAGGCTGTTGATCTGCTGAATGGCTGAATGGTATATGGATCGAACATAGGGACATATATTGTGAGTGTACTGCAATTTTTTTTCCCTCTCACATTTACATTTTATTGTTGTTATAATATTGAGAATTTTTTTCTCCTACTTCAGTGTGTAAAATATTTGTCCAATGAAAATATTTCTGGATTTGTATGTTTTATGATAGGACCTTGAACCTATGGACTTGAAAGGACCAATACAAATATTCTCCTGATATAATTTTTCTCTTCTCCTCTCCTCTCACTCTTCTGAGACTATTGGGAGAGTAACCCCTGATATGACGTTGACGGTATATGAACAACATAATTGTATGTGATACCCCTAGTGACCTGTTTGTTCTGTTCATTTGAATGTGTTCTACTAAAAGAATATATAAAACAATAAAAAATAAAAGTTGAAAAAAAAAAAGACTGTAAAAATGCTACAATAAAAACACGTTAATTGTTTGAATTGAACTGAAAGACTTGAATACACAGGTAAACGAACTCAATACAAAACAGGTGTGTTAATTAGTAACATAATAAGTAACCATGACAACTAATGATGGCAGGAACATGAGAACAAAGACACGCAAACTAACCATAACTAACCATTCCCTTTCCCTCATGTGATCATGTCTTCCCAAAGGCTTGTTCGATTCATACAGCGTTACGCAGACCGATCGGCAGCTGACTTGAAGCAGTGCATGCCATAAAACATAAAATCGGATTGCTTTGGTCCTAAGCTGGGACTCATCTCTTCACTGGGACTAAGCACTTCACCACACCGGTTAGAAATTTTGTCTGACTTGAGACAGCGCAGACGCCACCTGACTGTGACGTATGCCATCAAAGCACCGCTAGAGCGCTTCGAGAGCATCCGGCTGGTTGTGACGACACAGCTGTTCCACGATTGGCCAAATCCACCGCATGACAACGATCACACGTGTTTCGTGTTTATTCGAATACTTTCAGTTCCACTCACAAATACATTTTTTTTTACAGTAAAAGCTCTTTTCATCTAGTCGCGATGTTTTAGGCCTATTGTGTCATATTTATCTAAATAAACTGATAAAAAAAACATAGCCCCCACTACATTGGTATTTTAATGCGCTGATTTCACGCAGCCGCTATTTTGAAATCGAAAGCGAGGCTCCGATGGGACGAACCCCGGAAGTACAGATAGACAACAATGCCTTGGACTACCAACCTGAAGCTGCTGCCGCGATTTACACTATTGGATGTTAATATCCAATATAGGATATGTATATAGTTCGTTCCTGCTTCTTTTTTTACGTTCTGAATAATATATAAAACAATTATTTTACTTATAAATGAATTTCACTGAATATAGTCTAAAGTATGAAAGAAATGTAGGCTATGTACAGTTTTAGAATAACTCATTTCTACATTAAACACAACAATGCGCCATCGCATTCGCGACTCTCCTGTGATTAAAGGCGGCACTTCCGGTTTACTTCCCACCGGAGCCTCGCTTTCGATTTCAAAATAACGGCTGCGTGAAATCAGTGTATAGTACATTACATTTTGGTTTATTTTTCCTCAAACCCTATATCGTAACCCCCCAGAACACTTGGAATATATGACACGTGTCACATGGGATCATTCTGTGATACTTCAAGTCTTTTTTAAAAAGCTTTCTGGTCTCTATTCACTGCCATTATACGAACGAGCGCAAGCGGGACATTTGAAAAATAATTCTCCTTTTGTGGTCCGTAAAAGAAAGAAGGGGGTACGGCATCAACACCAGGGTGAGTGAATGATGACTTCATTTTCATTTTAGAGTGAACTATCTGTAACAAATGGACATAATCAAAATGCTCTAGACATCATAAAACCTCCCCCCTTTCCCCTTTCGTTCCGTCACCGGTCACCGGCCCCAAAGAGTCGCAAAACCAGTTCTCTTCAAACTCTGTCATCACCTCGGCTTTCCTAAACGCCCAGATCGTGTCTGGAGCTCTCTGCAAGCTTATGCATGTCCCTATGTTATATTAGCCTAGTTATGTTAGGGTAACTTCAAATGCTGATATCCAAAAGATGATGTATAAATACATCATAAATTCTCCATGCCACCATAAACATGCAAATAGGGATAAGATGCACAAAGACTTTCAAATGGTCATCTTTGATTGGTCACCTCAACAAATGGGGTTGAACGGATAGGGCCTGTTGTGGCAAATAAACAATAAACAATTCTGAATAAGAGACAAATAGACTAATTGTCTTTGATGAGGTTTATTTTCTTGCAAGAAAAGGTCAGCAGTCATACAGCCACACAGAGTGTGACAGTGAGGGGACGGCATCCTTCCTCTGTTATAGCCTCAACTCTCAGAATGTTATCTCTCTAGGTCAATGATGGCACTTTCAACCATATATGGAGCATTCTTAGACTTGTTCATTATATTATATCCTTCAGTGGAAGCCCTCCTGTCACGTACCAACACCCTATTACCATTCCATTACAATTCCATATTAGAATAAGGATTGTGTGTGCTCTTTTACTATCATCTGATGGTCACACACATCTTAAAGATAACATTTCTTCCACAGGCCTTTAAGAGTTCTCTGATCAGTTCAGATCTCTTTTGAGACACTACATTTCCTGTATCTTCCAGCAACTTTATCTTCAAGTTAAAGAACCCAAAGAACCCAAACGAACACTTCAGCGCACTCCTGGCAAGATCATCAAGAATCTCCAGAATCTACACCATCTGGACTTGTTCAGCAACCGAAGTCAATGCAACCGAAGTTCACAGCCTTTCAAAGTTATTGTGCCCCTTTTAAGGTGACCCTGGCCTGATTCTTGAAGTTTCTCGTACGTATGGTTAACTGATTGTAATCTTGCCACTCCCTTCTCTTCTCTCTTTCTTTGCTTTTTTTTATTCTGTATATAAACTTTGCTTAGTTTATTTGTGTATAGCCCCGTAGTTTAAAATGAAACCATTATATCCATGCTGTATTGTCTCTGTTTGCCACTCACAAAATCAAAGTCACTTTAACATCTTGATCTAGCTATATCCTATTACCCTGCTATAGTACTTTATACATTAAGAAAATTTTATTCTTTCTTGGTCAGGAAGATAATTTATTTCCTAGAATTGATTATGCTGTCTGTTCGTTGAACAAACTGATTAAATAATTGTACTAATTATTCTACAGTCAATTCTAAAACTAATCCAAATATTTATAATTGGTTATAATTAATTATACATATTTCCATTTTGAGCTAATTTGCTACATATCCCTTTAAACTTATCATCACTTCAGGAAGATCTGATCTCTTTTCATTTTATATATTTTTCTTAATCTTTCAATTCATTTAGATTCAAATTGATGTCAGATATTGTTTGTCTATAACATGCATGAACATTTTAACTTCTGTTTCATAATGATCGTCACTGCTGTACATTACAATAAGGACAATAAGATCTGTGCATGTTTTCTATTCAGGGGGTTTACAAAAATGCTAAGTTCTATTATATATAATATGCAGAACACTAATATTAGGATTTAGTAGTCAGAGAATGGATAGCATTAGATTACTCTACTTAACTCTATAACTCACCATGGTTGTCAGTATTCATTGGACATTATAAAACTATGAGAAATTCTTATGCACACACTATGATGCATGTTACATTGCACATGGCTAGGTGTAGTTTTTTTATCTATACTTTAATCTACTTCAAACTGCTCAGTACAATACATTTCCTGTGGTCTGATGTGTTACTTCCAGTCTCGTCTCTTTTCTCACTCTCGCTGTAATGGAGTTGTTCATCTTCATTGCTTTTCAGCTTCTAATGGAGGTTCAGGCTTACAGTAAGGGATCTCTGCTGTTTAATGTCTTTTAAAATAAGTCCACGTTTAGAGTGAACAAAGTTTTATTGGATAAAATATTTCAGCATGTGTGATATGATATGTGTGAAGTTTTAATATGAACATACAAACATGTGAACTGCAACCTACCTGATATATTTGTTTTACTAGGGTATTACTGTATACATCAGCAATAATCAGCAGCTGTCCTTTTTATTTTTGAACTGAAAATATGTGAATAATTTCGGAATATTATTGTAAATTGTAATTGTAAATATTAATACACATTGTCAATGAGATGTAATGATTGATTTGTCTGTTTTTGGTTGTTTCAGTGTCTCCTGCTGTAAAAGTATTTCCAGGTGTGCTAAGAGAGTCCAGATTAGTGAAGATGATCTGTAAGACGCCAGCAGATGTTACAGTGAAACAGTGTAATTTCTACGTAAACAGAGAAGAGAAGAATATAAAAGTCAGTTGGAAGTGTGAACTCGAGCTCACTGATGTTGAAGTGCTCAGATGGGCAGATGTAAAATCACCTGCATCAGTCGACATTTACTGCTTCTACATAATAACAGGGCACGGGATTAATAAACCATCATCTCATTCTCCTGCTGCAACAGTGACGGTTCTAGGTGAGAGATTTCTCTGCTGTTCTTCAGCGTTACAAACTGTTATTGCAATGTTTTTAATAACTCTGGATTATTTCACTTTAGGTTCACTTCAGAAACCCTTCATCAGTGTTATTGACGATAATGTCCAGATCAACATAACCTGTGAAATACCACTTTCAGTCAGAGCTGATTTCACCTGTAGTCTCTACACTGAGGATGTTCTTCTGCACACACGCGTCTCTCAGATTCAGAAGAGTCCGTCTGGAGAGAATCATTGTATGTTTTATTTAACTCACAGTGAACTCTTGACACGATCAGTGAACAGCAGACATCTGAGCTGTGATTATTACATCAACACTGAACCTGAGATCAGATCACCGCGCAGTGACACCATCAGAGGTGAGGACTTCATACATTACAAGCTATATTTATATTATAATAGTAAATAAATTAGTAAACAAAACAATTTAATATTGTCACTGTATTTGTACAATGCAGAGCTAAAACATGTCCAAATGTGGTTAACATTAGATAATGATAAAACTGTAAATACATTTTTAGATTGAATATATTAATAAATAAATTTTTAAATCGCAATATTCAGGCCTGCAAAATTTAAAGCAGATGAGTAACAATGCATGTATAGAATATAGATTCTAAAACATTTTTTAATCAACTGGATATTCTTCTATGAGAGAGAATGTAGAGTGAAATTTATTTTCAAAGTCAAATGTGAAAGTCATTTATCAATCTGTCCAAATATTGATGTAATTATCCAATAATCTAACAATCACGAATGACTGGGAATATCATGGACAAGTCATGGAAATTCACTAGTCAAACATTTGTGAATCCTGAAAATACCAATGAGACTGTTTGGATCAATGAGGTTTCTCTCCCCAGCTATTTTTAAAAACAGAAACCAAGCAATCAAAATGTCCCATTGCTTTTTGGTCATTTCTCAGTCTTTTTCTTTTTTATTCATTAGATCTTCCTCAGGCCAAGTTAACAGCATCTGCTTCAGTTATTGAGGACACAGACACAGTTCAGCTGAGCTGTGAGAATACTGAAGATCTGAAGATGGAGATGTGTGTCTTTAACATAAATGGAAGAGAAAGTTTCTTAAAACAGAGCTCATCGTGTCAGCTCTCACTCACTGGATCTCAGATCAGTATTTGGTCAGAAGGTCAGAGTTCATCTGTGAGAATATCCTGCTTCTACACTGTGAAGAAGTCACAAGTTCTCGTACCATCTCCTCACTCCGATCCAGTGACAATATCAATCCAGAGTAAGTTTTTTAAACGCATATTTTGAAATAACTGATTTATATACAATAGTAAAACGTAATCACTTTTCTTAAAAACAAATTAATTACTTTACATCTAGTTTCATTTGTCCAATGTGCGATAGTCTTTACTGGCCAAATTTTTACAACTGCCACAAAAACAAGTGAGTAACCTTATATCTCAATACACTTGTAGAGGATTCTCATAGAGCATTTCTGATATTGTTAGAATGTTAGACCTATATTTCAAGTATAAAAAAATTAATACCTAAAAAGGAACACAGTAGTGCACAAATAATATATAAATAGTGAACTATCATATTATCATAATATATATCATATTATAGCTGAGGATTTTATTCAGGCAAAACTCAAGTCAGTACTCCCTAAATTCTACCAACATGTGAAGTGTCCGACTAGGGGTGAGAATATACTTGACCATGTGTACACTAACATTAAACACGCATATATAGAGCTATACCTCTTCCTCACCTAGGCCAGTCAGACCCCCTTTCTCTACTTCTTACTCCACTTCTTACTCCAGCATAGACCCCTCTCAGGAGGAAGACTAGGCCGCATAAGGTGACCATTAAAACTTGGCCTGAGGATGCATTTTTTCAGCTTCAGGACTGGTTTGCAGACACTGAGTGGGGCTTATTTCAACATCAGGACATCACAACATATTCCCTAACCAGAAGCCCTGGTTGACCAGCCAGGCCCACATACTCCTCAGAGATCGTGACACTGCCTTCAGGTCAGGCGACAGAGCTCTGTACAGCATTGCAAGAGCTAAACTGAAAAGGGGAATCAGAGAAGCAAATGGGTCTACAAGAAGAGAATAGAAGATCATCTCTCAGGAAATGACCCAAGGCGGATGTGGCAGGGCATACAGACTATCACAAACTTCAGGGGCTGCAGTACCACTGCGGTGAATATTTACTCCACCCAACTGGCAGAGGAGCTGACCTGCTTCTTTGCTCGTTTTGAGGTAACCCAGGAGAACGTCCTGGTTGCGTATGCAACCCAGGTTCCCTGAAAGAGGGACGGATGACGTAGTCGACGTCGACTGAATGGGTATCACGCCAGGGAGACAATCATCTTCAAGTACTATTGAACGAGCCAATGGGAATTGGCGTGCGTGATGACATCACACACTCCGCCCCCGCGGCGCAGGAATAAAAATGGAAGTGGATGCATGCACTAGTTGCTTTTTCGCTGAGGATCCGAGCGTAACTCGGAGTCAGCGGTGGTCCTCCGTTCCCTCCTTCAGGGAAGGGGGGTTGCATATGCAACCAGGACGTTCCCTTTCAGTCTAGAACGTCAGACGTAGTCGACGTCGACTGAATGGGGATAACCATTGAACACACCACTAAAGCTGCCCCCTTCCAGTGCCTAGACAAAAGCCTCCAGATCCCCCCGCAATTTAAGGCGGGAAGGGACAGGGCTTAGGCCAGGGAAGTCACTGCTGTTCCTACAGGACCACCTGGAAAGCGTTCCCAGTATAAGGAAGGAAGGGACGCTGCGGAAGCCACATCCTGCCCGAAGGGAGGTAACATGGAGAATACACATATGAACTGGGCGGATGACCGGGCAGTACAACATATGGAATGTCACTGGGGTGGCTCCAGCCTAAGCCAGGGGCGAGACTCAACCGGACAGTGACGGCAGAGGAGGCTCTGCCAAGGGAAGACAAGGGATCGCCGCAGGGAGCCGTACCGTGGAAGAATACACATATGGGATCGCCGTAGGGATCACAGCATATGGACCCAGCCTAACACAGGTTCCACAGTGCATACGAGTGATAGGCCTGGCTTCGGACGTTCCGCCACGTCCGTTGCCGAAGGGTATGGAGGAACTCGACAGGGTTCGGCTAAAAATGGGGAACTCAACTGGAGCAAGAATTCCGCACATATCCAGTTCATAGGAGGGGAATGGCGCAGCAACCCGACACAACGAACTGGGCTTACAGTGAAACTGGCTTCATGTGAAGGGAGCCCACGGGAAGCAGCGGTTCGACTAAGGTGTTGCCCATCCCCCAACTCTAGAATATCTGTCAGCGAAGCACTCTGTGTCAACGCCTAAGCGGGAGCACACACTCATTTAAGAGGAGTTCACCACCTAAGTGGACATGTGCCTCTCGGGAATTTCACCAAGATGAAGGCAGCCACATTTCAGTGGGCCAACCTCGCTTGGAAACAGCCTTCCCTCTCTGCTGATTTCCTAAACAGATAAGAGCTGGTCTGAGGTCCTATGGCTTGCGTTCTGTGCACGTAAAACCGCAATGAAGCGGACGGACAGAGAATGGCCAGGGCTGGGTCTGCCTCCTCCAGGCAGCGCTTGCAGGCTCACCACCTGGTCCCATTTAGGGAGAGATGGGACCTTGAGCACATATCCAGGCCGGGGTCTCAGCTAGTGAGAGTTAGCCGGCCAGAATTCCAGGCACAAGTCGTTGACCAAAGCGAGCAAGTCCCTACCCTCTAGTAGAGACCATGTGAGCAGGAGAACTGTTTAAAAACAGAATTTTTAACTCACTGCCTGCAGTGGCTCAGGGGTGGTCTCTGCAGTGCAGTAGCAACAGAGATAGGCCCAAGAGGATAAAGAGGGGCGCAGGGATGACCCTTGCTCCCTCAGGAACCTGACAATCAGGACGTGCTTCCCATGCTTCTGCATTTGATGTTCGTCATCATATTGAGGGTGAAGGAACAGCCTACTCCAACCCAACTTGCAGGAAAGAGAGCACTGAAATGACTGAACGCTCTCAGGATCTCCTCACGGAGAGAAGACTCATTCAACGAATAGGTTCCACTTCTAACTTAGCGAAGCACAACTGCCTTATCTTAAGGGGGTGCTTGCAGAAGTGATGGTCACTACCACATATCCTTGTGGTAGCCACCTGAACCTCCCCGTCCAGTTTTTGAATGCGGGTGCCATCATGCCCCATCCCTGAAAAGTATTCAGGGGAAGTCAGGAAGGCTGTCAAGGGAACTAGATCTGGTTGGGCCAATAAGGGGCAACTATCAAGACCTGTTCCACTCCTGACTTAGCACAGTAGGTGCAAGCGACATGCGCACACAAGACAGGAGCACTGCTCAACACTAGATGTGAAGATTACTGAGCTTCAGGAGCATCTCTGCTCAACACTTGAGTGTGATAAGTTCACTGAGCTCAGGAGCAACTCTGCTTAACACCTAACTGTGATAATTCACTGAGCTTCAGGAGCATTTCTGCTCAACACCTGAGTGTGATGAAATTCACTGAGCTTCAGGAGCATTTCTGCTCAACACCTGAGTGTGATGAAAATCACTGAACTTGAGCAGCGCCAAGCAATAATGAATCGCATAGCCGCTTTCTTAGAAGGCTCACTGGGGAACGCATTTCTGCGGGGCCCCGGGGTCAGCTGAGAGCCAGTGTCTGTCCAAGGGATGTCCGCTCAGATAGAAACACAACTGGCAGAGGGATGAGTCCGGAGAGGCAACAGATGTAACTGTGCGGCCCCGAAGTAGTCCCTGCCCAGCTGGACCGCCAGGGGATGGAGTCTCCACTCTCCCTGGCCATAGCTGTCGTGAGGCTCGTTGGCGGCACGATTGAGCAGGCTGGAAGAATTTTACAGTGGAATGAAGCGACCTCAGAAGCTTCTGACTCCAAGGAGGTGGTGACAGGCGAGTTGTGATATGCGAGGGAAGATTATCGCAACAGTCGATGTTGTCTTTTCAGACCAGTACTAGCTCGCTGAGCAGCGGTGGCTCAAAGCGAGGTGAACTGCCAACTCGAGGTAACGAATACCAATGCAGTCGGAGGTCGTCCAGGCCTCTGTTAAAGCATGCTCTTTGTACATGGCCCCTCAGTCAGTGTTAGTTATTCTGCATTCTCTAGAATAATTTAGGACCTCTCCTTGCTTATTGTATCTCCAACAGTGAAGAATACCCTCTCAGAAGGTGTAGAATATGCTTGGACACACATGTAAGATGTGTATAGAACAGATTTTTTTTTAAACGGTTTGAATGATTGATTTATAAAGACTTTACTTATTTAATTACTGGATAAATCGGCGCTCTAACAGAACTGCATGCGTCTTGCGGAAGAACATTGTTGCCGGAGCTACTTTTCTCTGTTTATGTCCATGACGAGTCACGCAGGCATTGGTCTACTCCGCAGCGGCTGCGATCCGCCGGCCAGTCTAAACAAGAAGTCTTTTATCACACAGGGCGTGCCGCTCTGCCATGGTCACCTCGGGACTCGATCATAAAACTAGTGCTGAAGCGGTCTTCATATGGAGGAAGCCAAGCGGCTGCGACTGCCATATGCCCCAGGAGCCTCTGAAAATTATTATTATTTTTTTTTTCAGTGGGACCCTTTCTCACTTCTAGCACTAGCCTAACACACTCTTCTTGAAGAGACGTGTTGGACCGACCTGGGAAATTGGGGAGGCCAGGAACCGAACCTTGTCCCCATCCGCCATATCAACCAGGCTGAGCCAACGATGGCGCTCCTGGACCACTAAGGTGGACATCGCCAGACCGATCGCGCATGCCACCACACTTGTGCCCGGAGGGCGAGGTCGGAAGCACTGTGGTGCTCACCTATGAGCGCACGGTCTGGGCTACCTTCGTGCATGTCCATAGGTGCCCTGGCCTGACAGACCTGTAGCAGCGCCATGGCACGCAAGAGGCGGCGGCTTGCCCACAGGCTTTATAAGCTCTGCCCGTTGGAACGGACGAGAACTCACAGGCCTTAGGGGGGAGACGAGGATCCCCCCAATATGCAGCGGTGGCCGACCCGACATAGTTGACATTTCTGGATCTGGCTTGGGCAACGTTACACTCCCAGAGGGAGATAACACAGCCGAGTCATCATCTCCAGAGGCCAGCTCACCCTCCGATGCTGCTATCGACATCTTATCCTTTAGGGGAACCCCAATTGAAACGGCTGATCGGTCCCTTACAGAGGGACCAGCACGTCTAACAGGAATTCCATCGGCTGCGGTGTGATGGAGGAGTGAGGAGCCCACAGGGAATGGTTACCGGGCGAGACATCCATCACTATCCTTCGATCACCCATCCCACACGGCACCGGGGGTAGGGCATGGTAATGGGGACTTGCGCTTTGTGGACGAAGGCGAGTCTCGATCTCAACACCGCGACAGTCATATTCCCGAAATGGAAACATGAACCGTCCACAAAAGCTGCTTCAGCGTGCTGTAAGTCCAAACACGTGATGCAACAATTGTGACCGCCAGAGAGGAAAAGGGAACAACCGCATCAAAAAAAGCACAGATGGAATGACATCTTGAAAAATACGCAAACGCACCTGTGTTGCTTTTTCAGGAAATAGGACCCATCACCAGTGCCCGGAGCACACAGGGGAATGACCGCGGCCACACTGAACAGTGAACTGAAACATTGAAGCACTCACTTTTTCGCCCTCTAACCAGCCATCAACACACACAAACCATTAGAAATTTGTTGCTGTTAAAACAGTAGTTGAGAGCTCAAAGCTCGCGATCACCGCTGCACTCGCGCTGTAGAAACCACCAGCACTGGGAGAGTCTTCCAGAAGAACACAGACACACTCGCTCGTTGTAAACAACAGCACTCTTCAGAGACATCAAACGATCGGCTCCGAAGCGAAAGGCAACTAGTGCGTGCATCCACTTCCGTATTTATACCCGCGCCGCGGGGGCGGAGTGTGTGATGTCATCACGTACGCCAATTCCCATTGGCTCGTTCAATAGTACTCGAAGATGATTGGCTCCCTGGGTGATCCCCATTCAGTCGACGTCGACTACGTCTGACGTTCTCGACTGAAAGGGAACACAGTGTCACTACCTCAGCCTGTATCCGCCTCCAACACGCACACACTCATCTTAAAGGAGTATGAGGTGAAAAGGGTGCTCAGGTCAGTGAACCCGAGAAAGGCAACCGGCCCAGACGGGGTACCTGAGAAAGTACTCAGAGCATGTGCTGACCAGCTTTCACAGGTCTGCACCAACATCTTCAATCAGTCCCTGATATAAGCCATCATACTACCCTGCCTGAAGTCAGCCACCATCATA
Organism: Tiaroga cobitis; assembly: GCA_030578255.1. Taxonomy (NCBI): domain Eukaryota; kingdom Metazoa; phylum Chordata; class Actinopteri; order Cypriniformes; family Leuciscidae; genus Tiaroga; species Tiaroga cobitis. The sequence goes on along the minus strand of CM060601.1, from coordinate 20,506,538 downwards.
CCAATACCCAAAACATCTGTTTCAGGCAGTCTTACCGTCCGGTGGCACTCGCACCAGTGATTATGAAGTGCTTCGAAAGACTGGTCTTGCATCACATTAAAACCAGTCTCCCTCTTACCTTTGACCAGCATCAGTTTGCCTACAGACCGAACAGGTCTACTGAAGACGCCAGCCCTAACTCTTCACACTGTTTTGAGCCATCTAGAGCTGGGGGACTTACGTCAGGATGCTGTTCATTGACTACAGTTCAGCTTTTAATACTATAGTCCCAGACATTCTAGTTAGCAAACTGGTCAACTTAGGACTCCCCACACCCAGATCCATAGAGAGAAAGAGTTGCGACACTCCCATAGACCGCCATAGGAACTTTGGAATGCGGAAGTAACGCGTGTCGTGGAGCAGCCAATAGTTCCAAACACTGATAGTTCCAGCATTGAACCCCATTCATTTTCAGTGTTTCTGAAGTACGCTCGCTGGTAAATTAATGAAATTACTGTATTTTTTTACTTTTACACACATTAGCTGACCTCTCGTGAATCTAGTCAGTACTTATATTTTATGTAGCCAGTTTTAGTTAATGATTTTTGGAAGATAATAGGTTAATTCCAGCTATAGCTTACGTGACCAACACTTCACTAACGTTAGCTAACTTACGGTAACCTGATGTATATAATATATAATATTATTAATAATAATATTTCATATATATATATATATTTCAGATATATATATATATATATATATATATATATATAAAATATTATATATACATACACACACACACACACACACTCGCCATACTGAAATGAATCCCGATAACAGTTATGGATCGTATGTTAAAAACATACATGTTATGGATCGTATTTAGGAACATAGTTAATTCATTCATTAACTATCTCTCCGGTTTCATTTAATGAAATTAATATTTACCGAACATTGCTGCAAATATAGTCGTTGCTTTCTACGTTATGGGAGCAGTCTATTTCCCTCCTAAATCATTCATTTGTACATGCAAAGCATAATTATTTATATTTTATGTTGGTTGGAATTCTGAACGGACCGCCACTGCAGACCTCTTTGCGTGATCACGAAGGTAGGCTCATGGCTGAATCGGAATTTATAAGCAAGATCACGGGAATCAATAGCCTAATACAGCCCACTTGTGCTAAAATAAATATCATGAGACGTCCATCATAAGATGAATGATATGGAAAAGTTAAGTTAGAGCCGCTAAAGCCAGTGCTACTACCCACGCATGCGAACATGAACACTAAGCTTTTCCCTCCAAAAAAAAAGCCTAAAACTTATCTAAGTAATATACAGTATTTCCTTGTCACCCTGCCTCTCCAAATGCAAAACTGACATTAACTAAATGCAATAATGCAGTAACAGCTGAAAAAGTGCTTGGGTGTGTGTTTTATTTTATATTTACCGTTCAATAATGCAATCGCTGCTGTCTGTCCCATAGAAGACAGCCAGTATGTTTTGGAACTATTGGGGCTTACATGAACCACGTGACAGCCATTGCGGCGACATCAAAGAGTGTCGCAACTCTTTTTCTCTATGGCTCTGCCCACACCCACATGTTTTAACCGCCCTCCTCTATTAAAAAGGCAGAGCTAATGATAATTTTAAGGGAGGGATCCACCAACCACTCTAAATGCACCTCAATCATATTCAACCAGGATTGAAATATTGAGAAAAATCTGCCAACAGAAATACATTTAAGTGTTTATATGCAATAAAGTTTGTACACAATCCACAACTGATGAGGTATGATAAACAAAACAGCCATAACAATCAACAGCCTTATAAACCTGTATGAATGAATCCCGCTGACATAAAAGCAAACAGCATAGTTTCAGATGAGAATAATGGATGAAAAGAAAAACTTATCTGACCATTTTCTATTGAGAAGTGCAATTGTGTCCTTTGGAAAATGTCTGTCGTACTTTGTGTAGACGATGATGATGATGATGATATACAGTTATGTAAATGGCAAACGATAGTCCAAATGATAACCACCCACTATGTGCTCCCACACAAACACTTTATTCCTGAGTGCTCAGTCCCATATCCACTTTAGGATGTGATGTCACTTCAATGAGAGTAGTACAATTCAATACAACTCAATAGTTGGTTATTAGTTTATTAATAGTTGGTTATTGGTTATTAGTTATTCAATACAATTAGGTTGAATTGTATTGAATACAATTCAATCGTATTCAAACAACTAATACAAAAGAGTCCTTCTAAAATGCGATTTTCAACTACAACAGCTTGCTAACCAACACGTACAGTATGACATAAGGTAAACATGGGAAACAAATTTCAACTTCTATACAAATGAGAAAAAAAAAGAAAAAAAACCTTACACAGATTGAGCTTGAAACACAAATGTTCTCAATCCAGACTCGTAGTATTCCTGATAACCCGTGTAGAAAGCCATTCTTCCTCCTATCCAAACAATCCCCCTTCCTCTACTACAATCTAGAGGAGGAGAGCAGCTTAGAGCCCCCAGAGGACGGTAGTAGTAATACAACCTACTATAATTCATAATAACAGGACTATGGGCTGTTACAATGTTCCTGGATAAAGAATTTCCTCACCAGTCGCTCAGTGAAAATGGGCCCTTACGTGTCATCCACCTGTACACTTAGTACCGGTTCTCCACAAGGGTGTGTGCTGAGCCCTTTACTGTACTCCCGCTACACCTACAGTATGACTGCAGCAGAGCCCACCACAGTAATACCATAGTGTTTCAACCCTGGCTCTAGGGATGCAACATAAAGGACACAAAGACAGAAGTCTGCCAATTAAAACAAATTTAATATATTTAATATAAAAAGGAAAAAGGGGACTGTAGAAGCAAAACACAGGTAGGCCTACTGCTCTGCCGGCTGCAAGACGAGAGAGAGAGAGAGAGAGCATGCGTCTTAGGGGGCTTTCACACTAGCAATTTTGGTGCGCACCCGGGTTCGAATGACGTCAGAGTTCGGTTCGTTTGGATGATGTGAACGCTGTCTTCCGAACTCGGGTGCGTACCCGCGAACCGTACTCGGGTCCGCTTAAAAAGGTGGTCTGGGGTACGGTTCATGTGAACTCCAGTACGGTTCGCTGCTGATATGAACGCAATCGAACCAAACCGGGGGGGTGGGGAGCAATCGAACTCGGGTTCGGAACAGGCAATCGAACCAAGTGTGAAAGCGCCCTTAGATTTAAGTAGCTCCCGTCAGGTGACATCAATTAACCGGTTGATTGCAGGTGATCTACCAGGGAAACTGCAATGACATATTAGAACACTCACACATAACACATAGTTAAATTTGCGGACGACACAACAGTGATTGGACTTATCGAAGGTGGTGATGAGACGGCTTATAGAGACGAGGTCCAGAAAATAACATCATCAATAACATTCAGTCAACAAACAGAAGGTGGATCTGTTTCCCCTTAACATCAACGAGGACTGTGTTGAGATTGTCCAACATTTTTAATTTCTGGACACTTATCTCTGTTGACCTCTCCTGGACTGCAAATACTACGGCGGTCATCCAGTATCAACTACACTTCCTGAGACTTGAAAAGCTGCTGGTGAATTTCTATCGCTCTTCTATAAGAGTGTGCTGACCTATTGTATCATAGTGTGGTATGCTATTGCTCTGAGGCAGATGAGAGGGGGCTTCAGAGAAACCACCAGTGTCAGAAACATGTAATGTATTTTATGCTTCGTTAATAAGAGAATATTAAATCTGTGTTAAATAAGAAGAATCATTTTCCTGACAGTAAGATCATCTAGAAACACTGATGTCTGTAATCATGATGCAGTAGATCACTTTTTTTTATTGTAATATGATTTGATCTGAGATCTTTTGTGTTGCAGCTGTTCCTCATACTGATCACATTCACTCAGAACACAAAACAAAACTGATTTTCTGAACATTTGTCAAAACTAGAACAAACCTTGAAATTTCCTCTTTTCATGATCATATGATGTGGCATGTTAATTTAAAATGAATTTAATAAAAACTATTTTTTATAATGCAAGTATTTGGGTAACTGCTGCAGATATAAACATGTATTAAAGCCTTATTTTTGTCTTTGACAGGCTCATGGCTTTTAGTAGTGCTGGTTTTCACTGGTATTGGTTTATTTCTGTCTGGACTCATGGGATTCATCTGTCTCTGCCACTTCGACAGTAAGTTTACATAGGCATATGCATAAGCTGAGCTCCATGATATAGAAACTTATAATAAAGTCTGTATCTGTGCAGGTTCTGATGACGTTCTCACAGAGGTGATCTACAGCTCCTGCCATGTGGAAACATCTCTTTTATGCTCCTCAAAACATGGATGAACTGTTTCATTTCTTCATTTCTTGCAAATTTAAAGAGAAACAATTAGAAAGAATGATAGTTCAGAATGTAGCGACTGAATTCATATACTGATCAGCAGGCCAAGGCATTGGAGGTTTTTTCCCACATTTAGATTTTGGGAGAAAATCATCTTATAATTTACAGTGAATAGCCATAAATCTCTGTGTTACGCTTCACGTTTGATGTTTTTTCATTTGAATAATTATGTTTCTTCTTAGTTTTTTGTTATTAGTTAAGTTCATCAGGGTTTTATGTTACATCATGTTGTTTAATGATTATTGCATTAATTTAGTGTCGTGTGTTCATGACACTGCATTCACCTTCTATATATTAGTATTTACTTCAGCTTATGGAAAAGCTACTTTTGATGAACTTTAATTAATCTGACCTTCTCTTTACTGCTAGTGTTATTATGGTGGATGTCGATATATGTTAAAAGTACAAAATTAAAAATGACAAGATTTTAGTAGCAGTGTGACCTTGCTAATTCAGGAGAAGAGAGCTGTTGGATTTACTGTTTGAAATGTGTGTTGTTGTTGTTGTTGTTTTACTGCATTTTTACAGAATAATGGCAACCACAGCTTTGTAATAATGACAGGATTTTTTTTTTTTTGCAGTTTTATTTTCAGTTAAACAACTGTCCATTCAATGAGTAACTGAACCATTTGACTTTTCGTTTTAGTCCAAAGATGAAGAAGATAGACAAGGTAAATCAAAATAACGTATTAACTAAAGCAAAACGATCCGATATAATAACACAAACAAAACAATTTGCAATGCACAAATACCAGAAAATGAACTGAGGAAACTGAAGGGTTTAAATACACAGGGTGATGAACATGCAAGGACTGGCGGGAACAAAGGAACACAGGAAACAGGTTAATAAGAGAAACAAACTAAAAGTCCATAAAAACGAAAGTAAAACGCAGGCAGAACGTGACGGTCTGTTGCTTTCATGCATCAAAGAGTAAACATGTACCTAATAAAGTGACCACTGAGTGAATAATATATTCCACATTATTAATCTTGATATTATGATAGTCTTTCTTATCAAGTCTTAAAGTCCATTATTTTTGGCACATTTTAATGTTACTTTTAATAAACTACCTTCGCTCTTTCTGAGTCTGTGACAGGGGCGTCACTAGGCCCTTTTTAGGGGGGCTTCAGCCCCCCTAAATTTATGCCTAGCCCCCCTAAGAATTTGTGATTAATATGCTACACAAATTCGTGTTCGCTTCAGTCTTGTTTTAATCAGATTCAGCGCGTTCTTCATCCTTAATCCGCAGTGGCGCCGAGCAGAGTGCGCGTTAAAAAGAGAGGAAAGTCTGTGTGTGTGTTCATCTGAGCCCTTTGGTCTGACACTGCTCGTCAATGTTAGAATATTTGAGATGACCAATCAAATCAAAGTAGGCGGGCTTTACATTCACAGACGCTGAGCGCGAATTTTAGCAGCACAACTCGACGCTTCAGTGCACGGGCAAGTGCGAGATAAGATGTAAGTAGCTAAACTTATAACGTTATATATTTTACAGTTTTTTGAGGTCATTAAAGTTAAACGAATGACAAAAAATAATCAGGAAAACTAATATAGTTTTGTCTAATTTTGCACTTTTGAACTGAAATTAGGCATGTAACGTCAGCCTAATGTAATCATTCGTTTACTGTCATTGTGAGTGGACAAAAAAACATTAACAAAGCCGTTTTCATCCTGTTAGGTACAGGATTAATAGTGAATGTGTACATATTGAAAATATACCTAATACAAATTATAGCCTTTAGTAAATAAAAAAAAAAGCTCAGCTTTATGAGGGGAAGAGAAAGGGCACGATGAGGAGACTGAAAAAAAAAGAAAGGAAGATGGAGATGAGGAGAGAGAAGGTATTGACAAATAGTCTACTGACATAGTTTTAAAGCTATTTCTTATCCTTTTTTTGGTCTTCAAACGTCTTGAAATGCACATTTCAGAGATTAAAAAAATTAACCCCCAAACCTCCACCTCAAATGCAGGACCTCTTTGATTATAAAGCCCTGTCTACAGCCCTGTATTAGGAATCAGAATCAGAAAGAGCCTTATCCCAAGTGTGCTTGCACACAATTGGTTTTGGTGCTGATGCTTTCAGTGCACATATACAAATATGTGATAAGGCATAAAATCAATAATGAATGTGTAACCTTTAATGTGAATTAATTTTATAAACTTAGTTACCTTTCCTAGTAGTTTTCAGTAAATGAACACGTCTGAGAAAATGATAGGCAAAATCAACCAGTTGACCCCCAAAGAGAAAAAGAGTGTGATGCTGATGAGGAGAGAAAAATAATCAGCTGCCAACTGAAATGGTTTTATCCCCAAAAAAAATTGCCTTCAAAACATCTTAAAATGCACATAATAGTTCAGAGAATTAAAAATTTTCTCGGGGAAACCCCGAACCCCCCTATCTAACACAACTCGAATTCATGACTACGGTACAGTGATTATAAAACCCTGCAATTGCATGGTAATGAAAGTGAGCATTAGACCCTAAATTAAACTTTTACCTTGTTTTTTTTTTTTTTTTTTTTTTTTTTTAATCATACCCTTAATGGGGGCTTAGCTCCCCTAAAAGGAAAATCCTAGAATCGCCCCTGGTCTGTGAGCCTACAAATTGTTTTACATTTGCCCCAGATCTGTTGAACATGTTGTCTCATGATGCATGTTCATCTTCAGAACTGACTGCACAAGCATTAAATTGTTGTGGTCTAATGTGTTACTTCCTAATTCAACTATTGTGTGAGACTTGTCTCTTTTCTCACACTCGCTGTAATGGAGTTGTTCATCTTCATAGTTTTTCAGCTTCTTATGGAGGTTCAGTCTTACAGTAAGTGATCTCTGTTGTTTAATCTCAATTAAATACTAAATGAAAAAAAAAATTGTTAAAAAAGTAACATTTTCTAAAATATTTCAGCATGTGTGATCAGTACGTTTGTGTTTCAGAAGAGCAACAACATGACCCTGTACAAATCTCTCTGCTTTAAGGCATATTTGTTTTACATTAGCAATGCCATTCAAATGTATTAAACTGTCTGTTATTACCCGATTAAACAAATATTTGGGTAACTAGTAATAAGTATATCTATATTAATTGGACATTTCCATCTAAATGAGTTATTTGGAAAATCCACTGTAGTATTTATTAACATGCGCACATGTTCATATGAAAGTAATTCTGGATGTCACCAGAAATTGAGAAAAGTGCAGCTATCGAAAATATACATTTTAGGAAAAGTAGAAAAAAAAGATAATTTTTCCCATACATTTGAAAGTTTGGGGCTGTTGTAAAGACATTAATGAGTTTAAGGCCCGGTTTCAGAGCCAGGGGTTTGATTAAGCCACGAGTATAAGCTTTAGTTAAATTAGGACATTTACAGTAAGTAGCTTTTATAAACATGCCTTAGTAAAAAAAATTTAAAAAAAAACTCTTGAGACAAAACGACATATTTTAAAGTGGAAATTGCTTTCAGTTAAGAGCTCAAACATGCATTTTTGTCTAGGTTAAGACTAGGTTTAAGCCTTGTCTGTGAAACCAGGCATTAATTTGTTTAAATGTTAAACCAAAACATGGACCGTAGTTGGAAAATGAATGATGCATGTAAATATGGTCAATAAGGAGATGTAATGATTGATTTGTCTGTTTTTCTGTTTTGGGTTATTTCAGAATCTCCTTCTGTAAATGTATCTCCAGAATTCCTAAGAGAGTCCAGATCAGTGACGATGAACTGTCAGACGCCAGCAGATGTTACAGTGAAACAGTGTAATTTCTACATAAATAGAGAAGAGAAGAATATAAAAGTCAGTTGGAAGTGTGAGCTCAAGCTCACTGGTGCTGAAGTGCTCAGATGGGCAGATGTAAAATCACCTGCATCAGTCGACATTTACTGCTTCTATGAGTGGGGCAATAATAATAAATCACCTCATTCTCCTGCTGCCACAGTGATGGTTCAAGGTGAGCTATTTCACTGCTGTTCTTCTGGGTTAGAAACCGTTACTGTAATGTGTTTAGTTATGGATTATTTCACTTCAAACAAATTCACTTGAGAAACCCACCATCAGTGTTAGTGACTGATGCTACACCTATAGGACACTTCTAGACAAATACAATTTATAAAAACCCTTTCAATCGGCTGTATAATGCAACATTGAAGGTACAGATACACTAAATATAACAAAGAGTTGAATATGGTTAATTATAATCCCTGAGGTGTGTTGAGACTCATTGTGGGTCGGGGTCAGACTATGAAATCAGAAACAAGTTAAAGCTAATTCTACAGCAGTTGTGGACAGTGTGAATCAGTAAACGGTAATCTGTGATGACAGACAAACGCTTAACAGTTAGACTTTGGCAAGTGAACAATTTGATATATTTAGGAGAGGGGGTTCAATCTTCAGCTGGCTGGCAGGAGCCGCCACTGGCAGGTCACGTGACCTGTCAGTGGCTGGCTAGTTGTCTGGCAGTCTGCCTTTGGCAAGTTTCAGAAACCATTGATTTTTGATAGTTTTTGTGTTTTGTGTTCCTCCCTTTCTAGCTCATTTATTATGCATCTGTTGATATGATTATGTTCTTTAGTATGATTGCTGTTTTGAGGACTGTTATCCCAATATAACCAGTCAAATGGCCGTGATCCGACTGGCAGCTTACAGACGCTTGCTCGACGCTCATCCAGTCAGCCGCGGCTCATAGTGCGAGTATAACGTGTTGCCTGACACTCTCGCTGCATGGAAATAAATTGTTTTCTTATTATGAATATAATGTCACGCATCTATTCTTCTTTGCACGTGTGTTGAATAATAGTTTAAGTGCGAAAAGCAATGGCCTATATAGATTCTTGTTTTTTTATTTGTAAATATATTTTTTTCTTTGTTTTTATTTGTAACTAGTTTTTTTCTTGGGTTTTATTTGTAAATAGTCTTTGTAAATTTGAAAATAGTGATACAGTCTGTGCTAAGTGATTTTACCGTTAAAGTTGGCATTCTTTTATTGAATAATTAAAAAGCTTTCTTTTATCAAATTATTTAAAAGCATATCTATTTTGCCCTGGTTTCAGAAAATGGTCAAGGCAATGACAAAGATTCATGTTATTGGGATTAATTCACGTTTTTATAGGCTACTTTTTCACAAGGATTAAAATCGTCCCGGTCTAGTACCGTAAAAAAAACGTGAATTAATCCCAATAACATGAATCTTTGTCATTGGCTTGACCATTTTCTGACACCAGGATATAGACCATTGCTTGTCGCACTTAAACTAGGCTATTATTCAAAACACACACAGTGTGCAGTTGCAAAGAAGAATAGATGCGTGACATTATATTCATAATAAGAAAACAATTTATTTCCATGCAGCGAGAGAGTCAGGCAACACGTTATACTCGCACTATGAGCCGCGGCTGACTGGATGAGCGTCGAGCAAGCGTCTGTAAGCTGCCAGTCGGATCACGGCCATTTGACTGGTTATATTGGGATAACAGTCCCCAAAACATCAATCATACACAATAATAAAAGCATGACATTATATTCATAATAAGAAAACAATTTATTTCCTTACAGCGAGAGTGTCAGGCAACGCGTTATACTCGCACTATGAGCCGCGGCTGACTGGATGAGCGTCGAGCAAGCGTCTGTAAGCTGCCAGTCGGATCAAGGCCATTTGACTGGTTATATTGGGATTACAGTCCCCAAAACATTAATCATACACAAGAATAGATGCGTGACATTATATTCATAATAAGAAAACAATTTATTTCCATGCAGCGAGAGAGTCAGGCAACACGTTATACTCGCACTATGAGCCGCGGCTGACTGGATGAGCGTCGAGCAAGCGTCTGTAAGCTGCCAGTCGGATCACGGCTATTTGACTGGTTATATTGGGATAACAGTCCCCAAAACATCAATCATACTAAAGAACATAATCATATCAACAGATTCCTAATAAATGAGCTAGAAAGAGAGGAACACAAAACACAAAAATCAATGGTTTCTGAAACTTGCCAAAGGCAGCTGCCAGCCAGCCACTGACAGGTCACGTGACCTGCCAGTGGCGGCTCCTGCCAGCCAGCTGAAGATTGAACCCCTACTGATATTTAGGCAGGAAGGAAGTCACAAGCTGATCATGTGATCAAGTCCAGATGTCAGAGAGCCAGACTATTTCTGACAAATCTATAGAAGGTAATTGGGTTATTCTTTTCTGCAGCTACTTTTGAACTCTGTGACTTTACAAAAATGAATACATGTCAATGTTAAAAAAATAAATAAATAAATGTTGAAGTCAGAAATATTTCAATTAAAATTTCTTTCAGAAACATGCTTATTTATTCTAAATTGATTAATTGTGATTTTTAAACAATGGCAATAAAATGAACAGGGTGAAAATAAAGAGCAATTGCTCAGTGAGTGATTGACAGCTTACATGAGTGTCAGCGCCTTTGAAGCATTAATATTATCATACAGATGTTTGTATTTTGTTGAATCAATAACCACAAAACATTACCCTGGAAATACAGTTCTCGCGAGAGCACAATTTGAATTTGCTCAGCGAGTCACTCTGGCATTAAGTAATGATGCTCATTAACTGTGCCCTTGTAGCCGAGAGTAGTAGTGTTATCATAAACATTGTGTCACTTTTTATGATTTATGATGTAATTTATGGCCCTAAGTTGGTGCATGTCGGTCAAGACTGTATCAAGTAAAAAAGTGTTTCTGATTTACGGCTCGTGCTGGCGGCAGCGTGTCTCGTCAGCTTGGCACCCCAATGCAGCGTCATCCGGGGGGATTTTTAAAGGTGTTTGGCCATATGTTTCTGTGTTCTATTGTATCTTTAGGTATTGGCTATAGGTGTTATAAATGTGTGTTAATTATGTCGGCGGCTGTGGGTCTCGCCGGAGTTCACACTTATGCCGCTTTTCAAAATACGTCAATAGTATAAAGACACGTAGAACGCAACAACACTTAAACTGATCTGACCCAGCGCTGCATCTCGCGTCTCTGGATTTTTCTCTCTTCGTTCTCAAACGCTTGTGCAAGAAGATGGATGCCAGTCTTAACAGTAAGTTTTGTTTATTTTATTTAGTAATATTATTACAAAGCTTTTATCTGTTTATATGAGTCGTTGTTCTATTGCGTTACTTAAGGTTTCTCTGCGCTGCAGGTGTAGTCAGTCTCACCGGGCTTATTGATGAAATTAATTTCCTGAATCAAGCTAGTGGTATGTATAATTACGTTTTGTGTTTAAATGTTACATAGTGTATGTGTGTTGTTGATAACCGTGTTTTTTTTTTTGTTTACCAGGAGGCGTGTCTCACAGGACGGTTCGTGCAACTGCTGCGCCGCTCAACACTGTTGCATCACGAGAGAGTGTGGGCTCACATGTCCCCGGTAATTTTAAATGTTGCTACACTCTGTGTTTAAAGGGGTGATTTGGATGTGTAAAAAATATCTTATCTTCTTTGTGTTTTTTTTTTTTACCAGGGTCGAAACGGAAAACTATCACTGCTGCTTTAATACATTCACCTCCGTGTGACAGCGCGAGCTCTAACGTTACGCCCCTTGGTAAGTGCTTTTGTATTTCGCATTTATCAAACATTATATTAGTATATGCGGCTATGGTTTTGTTGAATTAATTTTTAAAAACTTTAACATGTGTATTTCCAGAAGAATTATCAAACGTAGTAAGTGCGGTTGTTGCTCCTGAATGTACGAATGATCCGGATAAGAGTGTCTTTAGTGGAATAACTGCAAAACCGAAAAATAGGCTGAAACGTAAAGCAACGGTGGACTCCCGGGCTTCGAGAGATGTGAATTTCGTACCACAGACATCTGCCCCGAAGAAACCAAGACGAACAGCTGTTAAAAGTATGTAACGAAACAAATTACATTTGTATTTAGATGTAATAGTGAGAGATTTGGTGTGTTTGTAGCCGCTGTGCTAATACGTTAGTTTAGTACTGTTTTTAACATTATTGTTAATATTTACATTTAATTGTTGAAAACCCTGTCTCCAATGAGAACTGTGTGTAAACGTGTTGACATGGTGATTTTTTAGCCTGTTGCACCATCTATATGTGTGCATTAGTATTACAGGGACCATTTCACAGTCATTTTTTGTTTTTTATTTGATTTGTGGGTAGATATATAGAGTTTTGATACCACTAGCCGTACCAGTCTGAATTTAATTTTTAGTCTTACAAAAATATATTAATAATATAATATTAATTTTTATTTGTTTTTTTCACACCAGCTTACTTCTTCTTAACAGAGACGGTCGTGGTTGACAACGCTGTTCCCGATATAGATGATGTCCAGAGGTGGAGTGATGATCTGCTACAAACGTGGGATGAATGTGTGTTTAACACATGTCCTAAAGAAGATCAACAATCTGTACCGTCCAACGATGGTCTGGCATCTGTGACAGAATCTGACCCACATGCGCTGCCTTCAAACCAGGAGGCTTTCAGACGGGAATCACAACACAATATAGACAGTCAACACATAACCGGAGCGATACAGGACTCTGTCAAGGCTGCGTTGAAAGGCATCGAGGGACATCTAAGCAAAAGACTTGATGCAATTGAGAGTATACAACAACAACAAGGTATTCAGATTAACAAGATTCTTAATGTAATTGACACCACACAACAACAACAGGGTATTTGGCTTAAACAAATCATAGCCAGACAGCGTTTACTTAGTGGAGCTGTCCAAAAAGTAGGCGGAGATCAATGCCTTACGACAGAGGTATTAAAACAGGTCGTAATCATGCTTAAAAAGAAACTTGGGTGAGTTGTGAACTTTTTTTTATATTTTTTTTATATTTTTTTTATTTTTTTCTTCCTTTTTTTTTGTCACACACTGTATGTAACTTTACCATAACTGCATATTTGATGTATAAATCTTTTTTTTTTTTCACTGTATGGGCACAAGGGGTTTATTCTCCATAGTTATTTTAAATGTACACATAGCAGTGAATTTAAATAAAATAAAATAAAATAAAAAGGATTGGTTTAAAAATGCCTAAACGTTGTCGAGAACCAGATGGTTTTGATCAGAGTGCGGTAGCAAGGTTTAGATGCGACGATGACCTTGAGGGCCCCCACGATCAGTGCAGTAACACAGAAACGTTGCTTTATTTAATTCGGACAGTGGAGGATATGAATAGGTCCGAGTCTACTACTGACACATTGCTAGAAATATTAAACACCGTGAGATCGATGTCAGATGGGGATCCTGAGCCAAATATTGATTTTGAACATTTTGTAAATACCCAAAACACGGGAGTGGTTGCAGAACCTCCTCCAGAACCAAATATTGATTTTGAACATTTTGTATCTTCTCACCAGACAGGGGAGGGGTCATGTACCCACCCACATCGCACACTCAATCCTGCTGTCCCCAACATGGGTCTCAGTGATAGTGATATAGAATCACTTGTAAGAGAGGGTGGCAATGTGAGTGGGTACACTGTACTGCCGCGAAATCGGTTCAATGGTCTGGAAATCCATAGACTTATAAATCTACGGGAGATACCTTCCACAGATTTATCAGCCTATGCAATATTTTTACACGATACGCTTTCTGAAATTGTGACGTTCTCCAGACTGTTAGGTGGTGATGATAGTTTAATCAGCATCACCTTGAGGGGACCGAGTTTGACATCAGATGTTAGTACACTTTTGACGGGTAGCAATGGTTACAGTGTAGATGTATTTATAAACGATCTTGAAAAAATAATGCAGAGCAATTCTGACGTACAGTTTGATGAGAGATTGAATTTAAGAGTGTCGATAGCTAGAAGTAAACGAGGTGGTGCTTATCGAAAGATACGCGATCTTGCCCACAATGAAGTGATTGCCAAAAACAGACTTAATCTGTTCTGCCCTACGAACATTTCAAACAATCTTTGTTTCGCGATCTGTCTGGCACATTTCCTAAACCCCCAGAAACCACACGTAGAGCTAGAGTCTGAAGCATCTTCACTGCAGGCGTCAGTTGGATATTCTGATCAACACAAGATAGCTTTTAACGACATCAGACAGTTTGAAAGCATGCTAAATGTTAAAATAGTCGTCTTTTATCGGGCTGATACAGGTGTTTTGGAGAGGTATACAAACACCGATGATCCACATCCTAAAACAGTATTTTTGTATCTGCATGACAATCATTATTTTATGATTAAAAATCTATGAGCGTTTATTGGCACAGCATGCGTGTGTGAGTTTTGCTACCGGGGGTTCACCTGTAGGAGAGATCACAGATGTCGGTACATCTGCGACGTCTGTAATGCGCCAGAATGTCACAAACAGCCCAAAAAGCCCAAACACTGCGATGACTGTCTGCGGTACTGTAAGTCTGACTATTGTTTTGAGACGCATAAAAAAACACCTCAAGGTATGCAATACGCACAGTGCCAAGTCACCAAATACTGCGGAAAATGTAATAGACGTTATCATGTCAACGGTGATAAACCCAAACCCCATAAATGCTCTGCAGATCGTTGTGTGCACTGTGGCGAGAGCTTGGTCACTGATGGTGAACATCAGTGTTTTATTCAGCCAGTTAAACCGAAGACTCCAAACGATCGTTACATTTTCTACGATTTCGAGACCCGTTATGAAAACGGTAAACATGTTGAGAATTTTGTATGTGCCATCACGTTTGATGGCCGAGAATTTGTGGCTGAAGGCCCTGATTGTGTGGATCGTCTCGTTAAAAAATTCAGACAACCTCGTTATAGTAATTACACATGGATAGCGCATAATTCATCGGGCTTTGACAATTTCATAATTTTGGAATTCTTTACTAAGATGGGGATTGCCCCTAAAATTACGATGCGAGGCTGTCGTCTAATCTTAATGTATGATTGTACATTCAAGCAGCGTTTCATTGATTCGTACTCATTCATGCCCATGCGTTTAGCAAACACACCTGCTGCATTTAATCTGACTAATGCAGAGAAGGGGTATTTTCCACACCACTTTAACCGTGTTGAAAATGACACCTACATAGGACCATACCCTGACAAGAAATTTTACGGGTACGCAACAATGTCGAACCAAGACAGGGTAGCGTTTGATGATTGGTACACCACCTCTGACAAAGTGTTTGATTTTAAAAACGAACTTGCGATTTATGGTAAAAACGACGTTGTTTTGCTGAGGGAGGCATGCATGAAATACCGCGATGAATTCATTCTGTGTACAGGCCTTGATCCTTTTAATTACACCACTCTGGCTGCGACGTGTATGGCTACATATAAAACGCACTACATCCCAAAAGACACAGTAGCTCTGACACATAACAATGCTTATACCAACCAGAACAAAACATATTCGAACATTTCAATTGAATGGCTCGAATTCCTCCGAAAATCACGGGGCATAGAAATTCAACATGCTTTAAACACTGGTGAGGTGTCATTTGGGAAATACTATGTGGATGGCTTCTACGACGATGGCTACGTGAAAAAAGCATTCGATTTTCTCGGCTGTTTTTTTCACGGTTGCGAACGTTGTTATAACCCCAACGACCTAAACCCTTTATCAAAAGTGCCTTATGGCGTTTTGAGAAGACAATGCGAGGACAAGATTGAAATTTTGGAGCGTGCGTACGGTCTTCAGGTCGAGGTGATTTGGGAATGTGATTGGCTACGCGCTAAACAGAGTGATGTTGCAGTGCTGGATTTCATGTCCACATACAAACACTCTGAAAGATTGAAACCACGTGATGCTCTTTTTGGCGGAAGAACGAACGCGTTAAAACTGTACCACAAAGTCACGGAGGGTGAACGCATTAGGTACGTTGACTTTACATCGCTATACCCCTACTGTCAGGCTCGAAAATGCTACACAATTGGCCATCCTGAAATAATATACAAGGATTTTCAAAACATTGAAGATTATTATGGCCTCGTCAAGGCAACCGTGCTCCCACCTCGGAAGTTGCTTCACCCTGTACTGCCTTATAGGACAAGGGGTAAGTTAATGTTTCCACTCTGTAGGACATGTGCTGAACATCAGAACCAGACACAGGCGTGTACGCATACTAATGAGGAAAGATCCATTCATGGGACCTGGCTTAGTATTGAGCTAATAAAAGCTATTGAGAAGGGTTATGTAGTGACAAAAATTGATGAGGTCTGGCATTTCCCCCAACGATCTGACACATTGTTTTGTGATTATGTTAAAACATTTTTACAGTTCAAACAGGAGAGTTCGGGGTTTCCAAAAGATGTTGTGACCGACGCTGACAAAGAATCTTATGTAAAAGATTACTTTGAGAAAGAGGGGATTAAGCTTAATCTGGACAAGATCGAGTTTAATGCTGCCCGCAGATCAATCATGAAGCTCCTGCTAAATTCACTTTGGGGAAGGTTCTCTATGAACGAACATTTGCCGACAACCGAAATACTCACAGACCCTGAACAGTTTGCCCGTCACATTTTTGGCACAGAGTATGACATCAAACATTTCTCATTTGTGTCAGACACTGTAGCAATTGTTCAGTGGTCTTACGCTGATGGGAAAGGGCCCCAGACTCGTGACATTAACGTCTTTCTCGGTGCTTTTACAACAGCCCATGCGCGGTTAGAGCTTTATGATCTTATGGACAGGTTGGGTGATAGACTGCTTTATTGCGACACCGATTCTGTTATATTCACATCTAAAGATGGTGAATATGAACCACCGCTAGGCCCATACCTTGGTGAGCTTACTGATGAAATAGGGGGCGGGGACTTTATAGTGGAATTTTCTTCAAGAGGTCCCAAAAGTTATGCGTTTCGTACTGCTAAGGGCGATGTCTGTATGAAGGCCAAAGGTATCACATTGAATGCTGTGAACTCTGAGGCTAGCAGCAATTCAGAAGTTGAACGTTTGTT
This sequence comes from Tiaroga cobitis, assembly GCA_030578255.1. Taxonomy (NCBI): domain Eukaryota; kingdom Metazoa; phylum Chordata; class Actinopteri; order Cypriniformes; family Leuciscidae; genus Tiaroga; species Tiaroga cobitis. Next base: position 20,489,261 of record CM060601.1, on the reverse strand, counting down.
TACCAACCATGTGCACCACAGAAGCTTGAGTGCCATATATATTGTACAAAACTTATTTTTTCAAGGTAAATCCAGCAGGACTATCAGTTTGAACACTAATTATTTGGTATTGTTTAAAAACCCTAGAGACAATACCCAAATTAATGTGTTAGCGCGTCAGATGTACCCCAGAAACACAAAATACTTTATGGACTGTTATGAAGATGCGACCAGCATTCCTTTCGGGTATTTATTGATTGACTTTAAAGCGAAAACACCAGAACAGTACCGTCTCAGAACAGATATACTGTCACAATATCCTGTTGTGTACGTTCAGAAAAGAAAACACTGATGTCGTGACGTCGTGAGAGAGCGAGAGAGAGAGAGATTTGAAAAATGTCTGCAAAACTTTTAAGAAACCTACCTCTTTTAAAATTGTTATTAAAAGCAACCCCTAAACAAAGACGTGTTATTTTAGAGCCAGCCACAGACGAGCTCATTGTGACATTGTGTGAAGTAGCTCTCAACGTGGTCCATGGTAATATTCCCCTAACACTACAACAATATCAGAAACTGAAGAGAAGAAGAAGCGAGATCAAAATTGTTGCAGATAAAAAGATTGGCGTTAGACGTAAAAGACGATTGATCAACCAGCAAGGAGGATTTTTATTACCTTTACTATCTGTAGCAATTCCGTTTATAACAAGTTTGATTACGTCTAAATAAGTTTGGTAATGGAGTATGCTGAGAAGATGTTTTTAGTCCCACAACACCAGCTGGATAAACTGAAATCTTCTAGCACCCGTGAGTCTATACACCAGGTTGTAGAGAACGACTTGGACATGACTATAAGAAATATTCTGCAAAGGTCTGATCTGGATCACCATGAAAAAGCTAAGATGTACACTAGTGTTTTGCAGAGGTTTTTAACACTATCTAGACAAGGGGATAGAGAATCTGCCACATTAACATTAAGTCTTCCACAACATGGCAGCTTTGAAAAAGAAGACACACCATCAAGAGGACATGTGAGTGATCAAAGCGATTTAAGTGATTTTGCAGATGAGATTTTAAAGAATATACCACAGAGGAGTGTGAAAAATGTTCGTTACATTTTAGATAAAATGTCTAAAACTAAAGATATCACTTCATGGACCGAGTCGGGGGAGTTTGTATTTAAAGGCAGGACAATCCCTGGTTCACACATGCTTGACTTAGTTAAAAGCATTACAGCTCCGCAAAAGATTGCTGACGAACGGAGACCCGGTGGATGGTATGAGTTTCTGGAGGCTTTTGCTAGTTTAAATATGCCATACTCTGTTGTACCAAACCATCATGTCAGACATACAATTAACTCTTTCAAATCCAAATCACCCCCCGACTATAAACGACTCATCTAAGAAGAGTAAAAAACAGAAAGTGCATCCGAACACCCCGACACATTCAAAATATTTAGAAGACATCGTATACAAATCACCCACACTTGACAAGAGTCAGTGGTTAAATTTTTAATCTTGCTGTTTGTATGTATTTTTTTTTTTTTTGAGATCTTATGATCTGTAATATTGAATGTTATGTCTGTGTAATAAAAAAAAAGATAGTTAAAGAAAAACACATTTCTGCTCTGTAGTTTTTATTTAATTTTTTATTGTAAAAATATTAAGCATGAGACAATAACATTTCACCAATTTGCACACACTGTATACATTTGAAAACATTGTCATTACATTGAGCTTGTTTTAGTTTTTTCACAAATGCTGACACCTTTTTGTCATTTTAAACAAAATCGTTGGTATACAATTTCAACACATAACCATAATCAAAGCCCTTTGCCATGTGGTAGAGAAAGAACACACAATGTTGACCTCATGTGTCTGATGAAAAATCTTGGACTTGCACAGTTGAATGTTGTACTTCGCTAGAGTTGAGCTTTAAAAAGTTTTTGATAATCGGAGGAAAACCATGATAATCTGGCTTATTACCGAAGCTGTCGAAAAAACATCCTACACCATCCTCGTTTATGTAGATTGCCAACCAGTGTTCCCCTGGGAGTCCTGAAGGATGTGCATTGATCAAAACCATTGCTGGTAGTTTTCTTAAAGGGGTTTTTGGTAGATAGTCACTGGTAGAACTCCAAGAAAATAAGTATCGCATGAAACCTTATCCATGACAGCCGTAAGCTGTACAGTGTTCATTTGAGTGTATTAGTAGTAATCAACCAGGATCTGTCGGCGATTTGACACCTCAATCAAACTATCAAACAATGCATAAACAATTAAGTTAACCGTGAGTGGTAGTGGCTGTCTAAAACGGGCTTCTAGTCTAATATTGCCACTTTTGATAAGCGATACGTGCTGGCTACACTCTTCGTCTGGTGCGAAATTGAACGCGTAGAGTGTATAGCCGTGCAGAAAGTCCTCTCTATCGATACATAGAGGCTGGTTTTTAAGATGCCTTCCAGAAGCCAGCGCTAACTGGTAAAACTCCCGCACTGCAGAACCATTTTCATATTCAGGTTGCAGGGGCTTCGCTGGGTACTGTTGCCCATCCAGATAAATGGCCAAAAATTCTAAATCATAGTTTTTAAACGCAAATGGGTTTTTATTATAGGCACCCACAAATGCATCATTATCAACCATAGCTAGAACCAGAGATTTCGGTAGAGTTCCTAAGAATAAGTTTTCTTGATTGCAGACACGTGAGCCTGGAGGTATTGAGAAGTTTTTCAGACACACTCTGTCGATGGGGTATTTGGCTGTGGTTGAGAGTAGGGCTTGTGCATGACCCAGTCTCACAGCTGGTGACACAGACACTTTTTTCAAAAATAGCGATGCAGACAGGATGTTTAGTTTATAGGCTGTAGCGTTGCTCCTCATCAGGCAGAATTCATCTTTACCTCTAGTCATTCTAATTTTAAGATCTAATCCATTAAGTAATAGTTTTTCCTGAAAGAAGATATCACTGTGAACAGGTGCGAGTAGTTCGACCACATTACTAGCATTGGTGAAGGCTGCTCTCTTTGTCAGACCATGATTTCCCCCAGCAGGGTCAGCCACTTCCATCTGACCCGCTGTGTCCTTGTAGAAGAGCCCTGCTGAGAAAAGCGTTTCAAGGGCCTCTTTACTATAATTGGTGAGACATTCTATCATACAGCGGTATGGATATGTGCTAGAACTCTGTGATATAAGCCGATCTCCAAGCGATACATCCACTTGTGAAAAAATCGTAGCTCCAGGAAAGTTAACGAGACCTACGGGATCTCCGTCTGCAATATCCGTCCCGTCAGCATTAGTGATTTTGAGGCGCAAAAAAACTAATGTGTTGTTTAGATCTATGTAATCCTCTCCATTCCCCGCAATAAAAAAATCCAGCGGAGATGTGTCAGAAATCGCTGATAATGGCGGAACTTCTATATAAGTGTTTTTTTCAATTGCTGTTTGAGTTAGTGGTACAGTAAACAGATCCAGCTCTGTCTTTAAACACTCTTCTGACATGTTGTGTAGTAATGCCATGATTTAAAATATTGTTTTAACAGAGCACCTTGATCTTTTTGATGTAGGACGCTTAGTTGTCTCCTTGCGCTTGCGTTTTACAACTGATGTTTTCTTGGGAGTTGGTTTTGTTTTCTTCTGCCTCTGACCACTCCTCCGCACCCCAGGTGGCCTAGATGCTCTTTTGCGAGCCATTACCATTAGTCCGGAACCGTCTTGAGCATCATAGGTGTTGTTAAAAGATCTTGATAACGTATTACTAACAACGTCACTTAGTATGTTTTTTGCAGCTGATTTAAGATGCGGCTTGGCTATGCTAAATCCTCGCCTTAGTAGGGGTATAGCCATTCTAAAGAGGCCTCTAAAAAGGCCCCCCAAACCGGCCCCATACATAACTCCGCCTCCTGCGTACCCGGGGAGTCCGCTGCCTGCCTGATTCTGGTAATAGGCAACGTAACGCATAGGGTCAACATTGTGATTGTTGAAATATGCCATTTTAAACAAAGTGTTTTACAGGCCTGAAGTGAAGTTTAATGCACACTTTCCCGTAAGAAAATGGGACGTGTTGATTTTGATCGTCCTTCACTTCTATAACAATATCTGTGATGACTGATTTGTTGATAGACGCATAGTGGGGTTTGTCGTATCGAACACTGACTGTGCTATTGTTGTCCCCGGTTATTTGTACACACTCCAGGAGCGGCACAAAAGCATCACCCACGGATTGGTAGCGGATAATGTCCGTGTAGATATAAAGAGTATAGAAACCACCGTGTATGTCCGCCTGATGCATTGCATATGTTACAACGTCCTTTTCAAAATGAGTTTTTTCAGGATTAGTTTTTTGCAGTATAGAATCTCCTATAGGGACGCCTGGTTTCAATCCTAAAATAATGGCTAGTTTTCCATGGAAGGTCATTGAAATGTTAGGTTTTGCTTTCAGAAATACTTTGTTTTTTACACGGTCATAACCGAATACCCCCTGAGGCGCTACTAAATCATTTATCACACTAACTAGATATGGGACATTGTAGTAATACCCTGTTTTTATTGGTGTGCGTAGTTTCGACAAGCTGATCTTCTTCACATCTACACCATGGCGTATGCTATTAGTGTGCTTTTCACCATCGGTCGTGGTGGGTCCGATGTTTATCTCGAAAACGGCATCGTTGCTGTTAAAGGTGTACCAGCTTCTAGGATATTCAATTTGAACAAGCCCCACCTCCCATTCTCCTTTTATATTTATAGGGGTAGCCAGTCTTGTTCTATAATTAAAGATTTTATTATCAGGGTATACAGACAGCGATGCGTTGCAGGGTAATGTGACATAAAATCCACCCTCAGCCATGTCTGGTTTTTATGCAACTGTATGCATCCTGTGTGTGTGTGTTGTTTTTATGGCTTCTGTACATCAACTAATTCTTTCTGGTCGATCCATGACGCAAACTTTGCTGGCCATCCGAGCCACTGTACCAGCACTAATGTTTTGCGACCCTTCGTCTTCTTATCTAAAATTTTTTCAACTTTAAATGTCTTGTTTTTACTGACAAATATTTTTTGCAATTCTTCCGCATAAAAAACACCGTCGATAACATCCCCGTCGTAATCACTCAATCTGTAAACAGGGGGTTCTCGTGGGATACACTCTGATATAGTAAAATACTCTTGTGTGTAGTTTTCCTCATACCCTTTTACAAACGGTCCTCTGACTTTAGAAATTCGAACCACGTCACCAGTCTTGTATTTAAATACGGGCTTAACACTATGTGGTCTGGTATCACCATATAGGTTATGTAGCACCACAGACTCATTTTCTTTCCCCACATCAATCGGCCTCATCTTGATGCTTCTGTGATGGCTCGCATTGTATCCTTGTGTAATGTCTTGAAGTATGTCGATGTAACGTTTGGAGTTTGTGGCCGTTAAATATCTCCACATTCTACCTTTTAAGGTTCTATTAAACCGCTCGACAACACATGCCTTTAATTCTGTGGCTGTTGCGAAATGGTTGATGTTGTACTTTTTTGTTACGTTTTGAAAATGTTTGTTAAAAAACTCCTTTCCTTTATCTGTCTGTAATTTCTGTGGTACACGGCCCTCTTTCAGTATGGATTCAAAAGCTTTAGAGACCTCTGCCCCGCTCTTGTTTTTTAAAGCCCTTGTCCAGGCATATTTACTAAACAGATCGATGCATGTCAAAAGAAAATGGTTATTGTCGTTTAACTGGGCATAAGCTGACATATCGACTAAATCGGCCTGGAACGGCATATTAATACCATAGACAAAAACCCGATTCCTTTTGTATTTTATTGGTGCGGTTCTGTGTAATGTATATGCGTCCTCGCCAGCAAGCCAGTCTGAAACTTCTTTATCGGTTAAACGAACACCCGTTTCTTTTAAAATAGCTTCTTTTAAACGTTTTTCCCCCCTAAAGAACCAGGATTAGATGGTGTGTAATAAGTCTTTTTCATTTCTTCTGACATGTTTCCACTTTACGCTCCACAAAAGAATAACTCCGATGGCTTAAGCGTCTCAGGTTTTTATTTCTTGAAACAGTGAAAACAAAACAAAACAAAAAAAACAAAAGGTGTCATACAGCATCGATGTAGTGTAAAAATTTTATACACACCACAATGTTTTTCTCAAGAATAAAATCAATCAGTGTTTCAATAATTTCACAAACATCAGTCTGATTGTTTCTTGTCAACATGTCTACACATAGATCATTCACATACGTACACAAACACAATATATCGGCTATTCTAATACTGCTGCCACATTCAGTTATCAGGTCTAAAATTTTACTGATAGTTACACAAACTGGTTCGCCTGCATTAATACATAAACGCATCATATCTGTCCATTCATTTGACACAGTTCTCACAACAGACATTTGTTTCTTGAGGTTTGTAAAACGTTTGGTGTCAATAGAGCATGTGATTACAGCAACAGATACATTGGCAGATTCATTAATGATCTTATACAATAAGCTGGTCATCTCACATCTAATACGTTGTTTAAGTAGACACTTTGCCAGTCCAGTTGCAAAACATGTGTTCCCCATGTTGTTGTTGTTACAGTCACTCAGCTTGGACAATGCCTTTCCAACTGTCCACAGCGTCATAAACAATTTGTTCGCTGGCGACGTCCACAACTTTCTCTCTGACCTCACGAAGTTTTTCCACAATGAAAACCTCGTCCCGCAATTCGTGTAAAATAGCATCCACCGACCCCTGAATCCTCTGGGGATGAACCCTTAAACCACAACGGCACAATGCCTGAGCAACGATGTGCTTAAGGTCCGGCCTCACAAGATTACGGGTCAGTTCATCAAAGTATGCATCAAAGAAATAGGGGCTTGGTTCAAACAAGCAGGAGTGTCTAAACTGACTGGGGTGATCCACTTCACAACCCAAACCAATTTCTTTCCTCTTTCTTTTTGTTGATGATGTGTTCCAGAAGGACCACAACTGTTGCTTTTATGATTTTGAATCCGTCAGAGCGGATACAACTGTCTGTGTTGTCAAATCCAGCAAAGGATGCTGCTCCGGCTATTGCACCAGTGTTGCCATATGGGGTTGTAAGGAAGGTCAGGTTGTGATATCTGAGGTCCATGCAAAATTTATCCAACCAACTATTGTCACAAGTTTGTGGGTGGGGCTCCATCGGTCGGTGTAGCATTGTCATCAGGCATCGCGGGGGCATCCTCGGGGTTGTTGGTGTAGGAGTAGCCAGTTGCAGGTTCTTGAGACATGGTGAATGAGTGTAGCAATTGTACCGAGCTGTAGACATTTTTAATGATTGTAATATGTGGGAGGGCTTAAGAGGCGGTCTTCAGTGGCGGTAACGCCCTGCTCCGGGTGAAACAATTTCATCTTTACAGAACTGTAACGATCATACATGTTGCACCATCTAAACATCTTGTCTATGCATGTAGATATGCTGTTAAGCATGCACACATCTTTCCACTGAAACAAAAATTTCATGTCGTAGCATCTGTGATGCTCAGATTCCTGAATAGGCCAAGCAGGCTCGCAGAGCTTTGTCTTATCGTTGCAGCAAAAAATGTAAACACATTCATCTGGTAGCTTTTTACTATGATCCCCGACTACACAAAATCTTGTGTTAGGAGTTAAGCCATCCCACTCGGCTACATACAACGGATCATCACCACAGTCGTTCAAATCTCTCCAAACGTAATTGAAAAACAGAAACCAGTCTTTGTCGTGAAAAATCAGACATGGGCCCTGCGATGTAAAATCGTCTCCAACATCTGCCGTGTAGAGTTTCACAGTACGCAACACTTTGTCAAAAGCATATCTCACCATACGATTACCCGCCATTGTGAAATCACGTTTCACAAAACCGCAGTCTTCATGAAGAAACTTTGTCAAGCTAATATTTTGCTTCTTCTTTGGAGCAAAAGTTAGATCCTCTCTCATTTCAACGCGTCCTCTTGTTGGTGAAATACACATAACCTTTCTAGGGGTTTTAGGTGTTCTCGGAGTAGCCATTGTGTCAGCAAAGTTTGTTGAAAATGTTGTCTGTGTTCAGCAGCATGTCTCCTAACTTTATTTAAACAATCAACATCATGATGTAGGTAGTGACGTAGTTGGGGTAAGGATGTTAGTCGAGGAAGGAACATACTATAAAAGTATAAAAAAGGGGCCAATGGCAATTTGTGTGGTGTGACCCCCATTTAAGACGTCGTAAAACTTACCAGACATACCAACGCCTGTCAGCTACCACCGTAAATCAGAAACACTTTTTTACTTGATACAGTCTTGACCGACATGCACCAACTTAGGGCCATAAATCATAAATCATAAAAAGTGACACAACGTTTATGATAACACTACTGCCGAGCTGCACCAATCACATCGGTGTATCTGATATAGGCGGGCCAGAGGCCGTAGTGTTACCCAATTGCGTGCAGTGAGATTTTCAATTGCATGCTTGGTGCCGCCCCTCGAGTTGGGCGATTTTCATTACTCAATGCCAGACCCTTAATCTTTCGGATTTGGGTCTGGATTTCCAGGCTAACAAAACATCACAAAAATTATTAAATCAATTGCTGCTACATGTTTATGGAGTTGTTTTCCCTCCAAAATTACACATTACAAAAGGACTAACAGGATTAAAGTTAACAGAGTTTTTGCAACTTTATAAGACTCACCTGCTTCTTCATTGTATTTGAAGGACCTGCATCTTCAACAAGCAAACTTTGCTTTAAAGCTAGCCCTATAACACTGGTAATTTGTCTCTGCAGTTTCAACAACAGCCTCTGCACATACGACTACAACAGCCTCGACTACAACAGCCTCTGCACATACGACCACAACAGCCTCGACTACAACAGCCTCCACTGCACATACGAATGCAACAACCATGACAACCTGTGAGTAACAGTTTGTAAATCAAAAAAGCATTATTATTACTCCACCATGAATGTCTTTGGAACGGAAAACATTATTCCTTGTTTATGATTACTTGTTGAACATTTACTATACTGTACATGACAGCAAATTTCACAATGTCTTTTTAACAGCATTAACTGTAAGGTCCACTTCTGAAACCACAACATACAGTAAAGCTGGTAAGTACTGATAAAATTATTTCTGGTTTGATCAAATTTCAGAAACGATCGCTATATGTTTTTGTTTTTGTTTTTTTTGTTATATTAGTTGATCTCCCTACCAAGACAAACCTGCCAATAAGCACAACAAAGGAAACCATGTGTAAGTTCATCCACTTTTCCTCCATGGTTAAAGTAGAATATGTTGGATTTAAATGTCAGGTTAAAAAATATATGTGGGATTCATTTAAAGTTTATTCATACATCTGTAACTCAAAGAGGAAGTGCTTGAAGGTAAGTGGGAAGTACAGAGAATTCAACAAACACGAGGTTCATGATTGTGCTGCTTTTTCAACATGGTTAATAATTGCTAATGAATTATGTGAATATTTTTTCAAACATTCTATTTGAATACTATAACTACATAGTTTTTTTCTCTCTCAACCTCTACTCTGCCAGGTAACAGAAATATGTCAGAACATATTTAGACGTATTTAGATGGCAAAAAAATTTGCTCCAAAATTATGTCTGCTCAAAATGTGAAGTCATGGATGAACATTGCATGTCTCACACAATATGTCTGGCAACTTTAGTGTATTTTACACACACACACACACACACACACACACACACACAAAAGAGAAGATCTGCTATCATGGTTATTACTACAATGATTAGTTCAGTACAACGTTAAGATTTATGCTAAAGACAATTTTTATTTTCTGTACAATTTAAGATCTCACTAAAGTTCTCACTAAAGTTTCAACAGCAACATCCACTCAAAAAACTTCACAAACGAACACAGAAACACGTAAATAAAGTTTACTGTACCTGACAATAAAAATATTCTTTCATAGTGTTTATTGTAATTCATATTGTTCATTATTTTACCATTTCAATTTCAGCAACAATGGCTGCCATTTCCACTACTGAAACCCCAGCATCCACCAGAACTGGTAACTTTTATAAATATCTGTATATTCCATTTATATTATATAAATATATTCCATTTAAGATTTTTTTTTTACAGTGACTTCATGAAACACTGAAACATTGCTGTGTATATTCATCATGTATCATTTGAGTTCTTTCTGTTGCAGAGGTTTCTAGTGTTCACACACCAACAGCTGATCCTAAAGATCCACTCGCACCACAATATACAGGTTTTATTATAAATCCTTTTCCATATTTCAAATGATTTGACCATTGCATTCTCTTTCAGATCTCTGTAGAACATTTACTTCTTTCCATGCACACAACAAATGTAAAACAAATCTACATGTATCACTTCAGTTGTCAGGTGGACTGATGTATCTAAAGCACTTATATTAATCATCATAATGCACATAAACATGTATTAAAGTGTTGGTTTTGTTTGACACAGACACATGGTTTATAGTGCTGGTTTCCACTGGTGTTGGTGTCATTTTGACTGGATTCACCTGTCTATGCCGGTTTGCAAGTAGGTCAAGTTTATAATTGTACACACTCCATGCTGTTCAATAGAAATTATCATGTGAGATCATTTATCAGGTGAATTTTGACCAAAATGCTGTACAGGAGTAAAACTGAACATAATGCAGTAGCTCATTGTTTTCTAGGTAAAGAACGAAGAAAACAGTAAGTTTTATTTCATGCATTCAATTTCATAGTCTGTGATATGTGTTGGAGGCAGAGTGTTATTTTAGTATCATTTGCATACTAATATAGTTTTTTTGTAGTCTAGGAGCTGTATGTGCAAATGTTTATCACATTATCTTATATATTGATGATATATCTGATTATAATATTGTCATGTTTATCTTTTTCAGTTTAACTGTTACCTATTCAGTTTATCCATATTGTTTCATTGTCTACTGTAATGTTTTATTTGTATCATATTGTAAAGCGACCGTGAATTTGCCAGATAAATTGCTATATAAAATAAACATTATTATTATTATTATGCATGCATGCATGAAAAGATGCCATAAAGATCAATAATTTGATTCTTATAATAAAATAAGATTAGGAAGATCAGATGAGCCCATTCAAGGAATTGGTATGGTGAGTATCTTTGAAATTATTTTTTAAAATCACAAAGTAATAAATATTTATATTAATACCATAATGAATAAGAATGGCTGAAATGGACATGACCTTATTTATTCTTTATGCTTTTTAGAGTTGTTCTGGACCTGAAGAGACATATTCTCTGATCACTTCTGTACCAGCCACATCTCAGCCCATCTCTGTAGGTGAGAGAACATCATTCTCAGTAAATGATCTCAGACAACGTGAAGCTTAGTAACAGATGTCACCAAGAAAGAAAAATGAATCTGCTAAGTTAAGAACACCATACAGTGACCACAGCTTCTCAGTACCATTTCCTCTTTCAAGTCTTCAGCAGGTCAGCATTATTAGACACATCTTCTCTTATAGGAACAGCTCATGCCAAAATGAAAATCATTTACTCACTTTCTTGCTGTTTCGAAACTTGTTCTTCTGTGGAACACAAAATGAGCTATTTTGCAGAATGTTTGCACTGCCTATACATTAAAAGAAGCTGTGATGAGGGGCCGATAAAAAGCTTCTAAAATGATCAGTTTCTATCTTTAGGAGAAGCCATTTAACATTTGTCCTCTTGTTTTGGGTGGTTTTCTATTGACTCTGTTTGACCCTCTTCATCATGCTGTTCTTCCAAAGGCCTTGAACACCCAGAGTCCCATAAGAACAGCACACCAGATCCCACAGCGACTTACTCTTCCATTACGTCTGAGAATTCAATTTACCAGCCCTCAGGTAATAAAATGTTTCTTTCATTAAAGTGGTCATTTCAAGAATGAATCAAATTGTTCTCGTTCTTTACTAGAAAAACTTCCTCACTAGTCCAAAAACAGCATTTTTGATGCTCGCATATAAGCATTGTGAGAGAAGAGATGATTTTGCTGTGCAAAAATACATTCTACAAGTTTTATAACAGAGAACTTGTTCTTGACGGTCAAAACATGTAATCTAAAGTGAAATGACGCTTCTGCTTTACAGAAGTTTTGGTCAATACTCAACAGAAAGAGGGCAATACAGAGGAAAATGAGGTAATATGTGAACAGTCACACCACAAACCCACATAACAAATGAGAAGTCCATCATGAACAGATTACAAACATTTATTTTGTCTGTCTTGTCAATCTTTCTGTTGTCATCCTTAAGAATGTTTACCACCTGTACTGCACGATCCCTGAAAAACCAGTTCACTCAAACGCAGGAGATCAAGTCTACAGTTTGGTGAAGATGCACTGATGAGTCTCAAGTCTTGTTTCATTATGTACATTCATTATAAATAAACTATCTTTACTTGCTGACAAAAGTTTTTATTTTCATCATTTAGTGTTTGGTGTGAAATGCAGTGTGACTTCTGTGACCAAGCAAAATACTTTTTTTTTCGCAAGGCTCTCTAGCCCAATACCTACCCTACCCACACCCCTACCCCTAAACATAACTGGGGCAAGCTCCACCCACATTACGTCCAGAGAGGGGGAGCTGGAGCTAGATGTCATTTGCAGTAAATTGCACTTGTCATATTCACGTGCTTTAGACAGTCACAGAAACATTGCGTGGAGTATAATAGCTCCCCCAACCCCTCCTCCTCCAACATTCATGTGGTGCGTTTCTGATATTTGTACGCTGCAATATTAATACCAACAGTAGCCTGCTAATTAAAGTGATATTTCCAAACTAAATGGACATTGTTGAATTCTCTTTGCTGATTCAGTGGCGACCTCTACTGGTGAAACTCTGAAAACAGCCACAGAATCTACACCTCCTGCCAGGTGGAAACATCTCTTTTATGCTCCTCAAAACATGGATGAACCATTTAATTTCTTCACTTGTTGCATCTCTAAAGAGAAAGAAATATATACAGTATGTACAGAAATAATGATAGAATATGTTGGCTATTGTACAGCTATTCAATTTATACCCCCCAAAATATCTTGTGTTCAGCAGAAGAAAGAAATTCATACAGGTTTGCTAATCAACTGGAAATGTTTATTTTGTATTTGGTACATGCAGCGAGATGTTTCAAAAAGTGGTGGGGACAATATTGACGCTGGCAAAAAGTGGTGGGGACATCATGTCCCACACGTAAATTACGCCAATGCCTGTGGCCCAGAACTGCCCTCTGTTACAGTGAATACAGCTGAACATGTGGTCTCATGATTTACGTTCATCTTCATAGAACTGACTGCATTATATGGTTTCCTGTGGTCTAATGTGTTACTTCCTAATTCAACTATTGTGTGAGTCTCGTCTCTTTTCTCACTCTTGCTGTAATGGAGTTGTTCATCTTCATTGCTTTTCAGCTTCTTATGGAGGTTCAGACTTACAGTAAGTGAGCTTTGTCGTTTAATGTTAATTCAACACTGAATGTCCACATTTGTACTGAAAAAACATTTGTCTAAAATACAGAATTTAAGCATGTGTGATCAGTACGTTTGTGTTTTAGTAGAACAGAGCAGACATGCACCTACCTTGAAGCAGTTTTACTACATATCATTAAAATTCAAGAACATGATTGCAATAACCTAATTAATCCATTAATTAGAATCATGAGTCTTCATGTAAATGAGAATTCATTTACATCTGCACATTTAAAAGTTATTGGAGTTATTGAATCAAGGGGAGATGTCTGCGTCTGGGAGGGCTGTTGGTTGTGCTCACTGCCAGTTGTGGATGAGCCCCCTGACATAGAGTTTAGAGCAAATGTACGGTGACATTATTGACTGAGCTAAATGTATTGTTATTGTTATTAATACTATTGTCACTATTATTGTAGATTGCAAGAGCTAATGCTACTATTGTTGTCATGAATTTGATCATTGTGAATACTATCATTGATACTACCACCACTAATACTAATATTAATATATTATTGTTGTTTTTGTGATTGTTGGGGTGATTACCTTCACTAGAATTATACTGATACTACTGGATTGCCCCTATCTAAACTTGCGTCACAGAAAGGATCTCGTGTGCCTACATACACCACTTTGTCGATGACTGTGTTGGGCTGTTTTGTATTTTGTTTCTTTTGTTTTGGTTTTGTGTGTTTTTTTTTTCTTTTTCCTCTTCTGTATTGTATATGTGTGTCACTTATTTCTTACCTTGTATGTGTTGCTGTTTTGTTCATTTGCAATAATAAAAAAAGGGACCTCTGTATGGCTGATTTAACATTAGGAGGAGTCTATACATTTATATAGTTTAAAACCTTATCAGGACCCTTTGACCAGAAATAAGTTAAAAAAAAATAAAAGTTATTCTGGGAGCTACTGTATATATGCTGATAAAAGCTATCAGAATCAAATGCATTTTTGAAGTGCATGAGAAAGAGACTTTCTTTCCTCTTTTTTTGTGCCAAACATTAAAAGAAATTAAAATGGACTTAAAAGGACTTAAAGACCCCCTTTGATGAAAATAAAGTTTTAAAATGTTGTTCATGTCTATGTGGTGTTTTTAATATACCCAAAGCCAAACCATGTGGAAATTCATCAGTCAACACCATTGCTGAGTATTTCCTTCTTAAAACTGCAGTTTCAAAGACAGTCTCAAATACGCGGTTAGAAACCACCCGTTTCCTACCGTAACAAACGTAATGAATCCTGTCAATGTGCAGTGCGGGGCTTTATCATTTCTATCACACTCTGTTGACATTTTAACACAGTGACCACCAGTGATGCCGGTAACGCGTTACTCTAATCTGAGCACTTTTTTCAGTAACGAGTAATCTAACGCGTTACTATTTCCAAACCAGTAATCCGATTAAAGTTACTTACCCAAGTTACTGTGCGTTACTATTTTTTGTCATTTTCTTTAGTAGAAATTATGGCTGATATGCGATATGAAACTGAAATGTTTGTGAGAAGGCAGAATCACGACACACCCCTTCCAACTCCCAGAGTTAGGCCTATATCCTTCCCGTCCAGATCCAATGCTACTACATCTTTAAATTACTATTCGTATTATTTTAAGTTAACATTAAAATACGTAGACCTACACCACAAAACTAGTTGAGGATAAATTCTTTAAAATTGGGCAATTCCGTCGTTATGGACTTGAGATAAAAAAAACTTGAAATGTAAATTTTCAGAAAATGCATTTAATACTAATATATTGAAGCGTCTGTTTATCCATACTCCATTAATAAAGGAGTCCAGACATTAGAAACATATCAGTCTACACATGCGTTTTATATTTAATATGAGGGAAATGCATCTGTAAGGGACGTGACACAAAAAACTTTAACTTTTAGTTGGCAAAAGTACAAAAAGTAATACTACCCACCGGATGAAGAAGGGCTGGCTCTCCACAGAACATAAAATATTCATTTTGTCTTATTTTTCGTGTACGCATTTATGAGGGAAAAACAATGTTACAGTTCCCCGTTACGGACGTGACCGCTCTGAAAGCGGCACTGAAAGACGGCTTTAAAACCTTCATAGACATCAAACAGAAAGCACAAAGCCTTTCATTAAGGTGAATTTCGCTTTGTATAAATTGTATCTTAATTTTAATCAATGTTTCATCAACCAATTGTCTGGATTTAATCAATAAAAAGTAAATATAGCAGACATTAGATAATCACGACACGGAGGCGCCCGCGCGTGAACAACCGAAACACAGCGTATAAGGTAAGCCTTTACTTGCCTCACACACCTGAGAAATATATCTATAGAAAACTCGAAATGTGTACTTTTAAACAGAACAATTCAAAAAGAAAGAAAACAGACTGTTCTCTGCTTATGTAATCCGTTTGAAATGTGCATTTCTCTCTGGCGCGTTCACTAGTGATCGCGAGTCAGGTCAAGAAAGACTGTCTTTTGTTTTATGTTTTATAAAAACAAGTATTTATGTTAAGTGAAGTAAAGAAAGACTGTCTTTATTTACATTTTTATTTAAAAAAACAAGTATTTATGTTAAGTTAATTCAAGAAAGACTGTCATTATTTTTATTTTTTATAAAAACATATATGTTAAGTGAAGCCAAGAAAGACTGTCTTTATTTTATTTTTTATAAAAACATGTATTTTTTCAGGAAATAGTTTTTAAGTTCAACTTAAAATGTCAGGAGATACATTGTTGACGTTACTGTTAAAAAGGGATGTTTTCGTCAGCTGCTGAATGTAACTAATAAAGTAACTTGTAAAGTAACTAAGTTACTTTTAAAATCAAGTAATCTGTAAAGTAACTTAGTTACTTTTTCAAAGTAACTGTGGCAACACTGGTGACCACAAATTTAGAATCAATTTATTAGCTGTTAAATAACGTTTATGATTAACCAAAGGCTATAGTGAAAAATAATATATATAAAAATGTATTTGAAATACACTTATTTTATGCCAAGTACAAATACATTTACATATTTATGTAGGCTACTTAATATAATACGCTGCATACCCTGCAATTCAACTTTTGGTATACTAAATTGGTTAAAGTCTGCTAAATTGGTACAACTAATTCTGTACTTAATGCACTTTAGTTATCCTGAAATAGAACTGAGGTTCAAATAAAGATACTTATATTTGATTGTGCTAAAATGGAACTATTGCAAATGTACTTAATATTTTGCAATTAAAAACTGATTTTAAACAGAGATAGTACTTGCCTTACTAATAATGATATTAAAACACATTTTAGGCTTAATATTAAGAAATGTGCGTTGTTAAAAAAACACTCTAAATAAAGTTTAATCACACAATTTATCTCAGTAAGTCTCAAGCGATATGTCAGTAAATATGTTAATGAATTTGTACTTAGTATGAATAAATCCATTTTAAATCCATTTTGGAACAGGTTTTTTTTTACTAGGGATTTCAATTAGCCGACTGTTATATGTCCAACATTGTAGAGAGCGATACATAAAACACATTACCATTCTGATTCATTGTCTTATAGACAACCCTGTAAATTCTTCTTCTTCTTCTTCTTCTTGAAAGTTTCTGTTTCAAACATATATGTCTGAATTAAACCAATATTTCCACTTGCCATTGTGTCGCTTTTAAGTTGACAGAGTGGATCGGGTATCTGAGCTGGTGTGATTGAGTGGAGGCGGGGCAAAAAAATGTGCATATTTATGGATATGCGTAAATTAAATTAAGCAAGGGTGTAAAGTTACATTTTTAAGGGTTTGAAGAAATTATGTCATTTTGATTATCTAAGATGAGTTTTAAGGGATACAATTATTGACTGCATGACTTTAAACTGCATGACTAGTAAACAAATACCTTCATTGGCTGGCCTACATTTTCCATTCATTGTGTAGTTGGGTGCTGCTGAAAAGACATTTATGAATTTAAATATGTTTAAAAGTTTCACCAAAACATGGACAATGATTGGAAAGCATAGAAAAGTGGTCAGTAAGAAGATGTAATGTAGGGATTAATCTGTTTTTGTTATTTCAGAATCTCCTGCTGTAAAACTATCTCCGGATGTGCTAAGTGAGTCCAGATCAGTGAAGATGATCTGTGAGACGCCAGCAGATGTTACAGTGAAACAGTGTCATTTCTACAGAAACAGTGAACAGAAGAATATAAAAGTCAGTTGGAGTTGTGAACTCGAGCTCACTGGTGTTGAAGTGCTCATATGGGCAAATGTAAAATCACCTGCATCAGTCGACATTTACTGCTTCTACACAATAACTGAGCACGGGACTGACAAACCATCATCTCATTCTCCTGCTGCAACAGTGACGGTTCTAGGTGAGAGATTTCTCTGCTGTTTTTTATTTTTTTGTGCAATGTTTTTTTTTTTCATTAATTCTGAATTATTTGACTTAAACAGGTTCACTTCAGAAACCCTTCATCAGTGTTAGTGACAGTGGAGTCCTGGTCAACATAGCCTGTGAAATACCACTTTCAGTCAGAGCTGATTTCACCTGTAGTCTCTACACTGAGGATGTTCTTCTGCACACACGCGTCTCTCAGAAGAGTCACTCTGGAGAGAAACATCTTTGTATGTTTTATTTAACTCACAGTGAACTCTTCACACGATCAGTGAACAGCAGACATCTGAGCTGTGATTATTACATCAACACTAAACCTGAGATCAGATCATCACACAGTGACACAAACACCATCAGAGGTGAGGACTTTTTTACTGTAATAATTTATTAATATATGAGCACTTTTAATCAGAGACACCTGTAGAATTCTTAAGCCAATTGGATTTATGAAGGTCATTAACATGAAAGTTTGATCAATAAAAGAAAAAGTCAGTATTTACAACAAATAAAACGAGAAAAGTTGAATGATACTGTGCATTACATCTAGGGCACTTCTTGACAGATTCTATTGATAACGACCCTTTCAATAGGCTGTATAATACAACACTGAAAGGTCAAATACACTAAATGTATTGATCGGTGTCTATGAAGTTAGAAACAACATATTGAAGCTGATTCTAGCAGTTGTGGGATGCGGTGAGTCAGTAGACAGTGATCTGTGAAATCTTCTCACACTGAATAACTTGTAGGTTCTTCTCAGACAAACGCTTAACCAGTGTGACCTCAGCAAGTGAACTATCTGATATATTTAGGCAGGAAGGAAGAGTCGCTTCAGCTGATCATGTCAGAGAGCTAGACAATGTCTGACACATCTATAGAAAGAAGCTTGTTTCTGCACATCTAATATGGTGGTGAGAGGAAAAACGGCAAGCAATTTATTTAATATTTTAAAAGTTTCTTTACATGTTCTTATTGGGCCATTCCTGTTCTGCAGCACTTCTTGAACTCTTTTTATTAATACACAAATTAATAAACTTGTGTTGAAGTCAGAAGTATTTCAATTTAAGTATCTTTCAGAAATATACTCTGGTTAAGATCCTATGACATTTTGACATTCATACTGGATTAATTATGATTACACTTGCAAATAAAGAACCATTGCACAGTGAGTGATTGACAGTCAGTTTAAAACAACTTTTGAAGTGTTGATATTATCATGCAAAAGGAACCATCAAAATAAAATAATTACCCATTTTTGTATTTTGTCGAACCAGCTACTACCACAAACCATCACAGAAAATAAGTCAAATGCTAATGCTGACGTTTGTGCTGTAGTTCTCTTACGAGAGGTTCTCTCGTATTGCGTAAGCTAGCTTACGCTACGGGAAAGATTCATCTTTGCTGAGATATTGAAGCCAAAAATTATTTCATAATTTGTATCCATATACAACGCAGTTCCTCTGCGGCAGACCTAGAGCGGGCTAGCTAGCAGCTCATTGGTTCGCTCAGAGAGAACTGCTTAAGCCTATGGGAGAGCGGAACTGAACCCGCTTCCAATGAGAGGCGCCCGCGCGCTCATTGCGTCATGGCCCGCCAGAGTGGGCGTGGCCAAGGGGTGTATAACAGTCTCTCCCAGGCTTATATGTTGATTCATTTCATCTTCAGCAAGCTCACGCTTCTGCTGTGTTCTGGGAGAAAGCCGTCGCCGTCGAGAAGGCACCACTAGCGAGCTCCGGACCCTGAAGAAGCCGGCCGTCTTCGCCACCTTCAGCCGCCCAGCAAGCTAAGCCATCCGACGACTGTATCCTTTTTCTCATATATTTCTAAAAGAGCACGAGCGTCTTTCTCAAGATGCCTCGTTTTTCCTGCGGTTCCTGCCGCGCTCGTCTCGAGGACGGAGACCGCCATGTCATCTGCGCTCTCTGCTTGGGACTCGAGCATGCAGAACTCGCCCTCGCGGATGGAGGCTGCGACTTCTGCGAAAGCCTGCCGCTGTCGTCCCTGCGGGCACGACTTCTGGCAGTGAAATCCGCTCCCGCGCCGCCTGTCTCTTCGCCGCGGAAGAAAAAACGCCGCTCTCAGAGGCCGCCGGAGCCACCAGCGGAAACATGCGGGCCGCCGCCGCCGCCTCCCGCTTCCCGCTCTCCCTCCCCGCCCCTGCCGGACATACAGTTGCCGCCGAGTGGCCGCTCTGTTGCCTCCGATGACGCCGCGGAGGAGAAGGACTCCTGCTCACTGCTCGCTTCCGACAGTGAGGACTGGTCGTCTCGCGGTTCCACGAGAGAGTCGACGGGGACCCGCGCCGGGATAGAGGAAGAGCTGATGCGCCTCCTCTCACAGGCCGTCGAACGCCTCGGTCTCGAGTGGTCTCCCCCACCCGAGCAGGCCCCGAACCGGATGGACGGCAGCTTCTTTCATCGGCGTTCGACCCCCGCATGCAACCGGGCCGCTCCATTTCTGCCTGAGCTTCACGCAGAATTAACAAAGTCCTGGAATGCCCCGCTCTCGGCCAGAAACCGCTCCGACATTTCCGCCTCGCTGCGCTCGGTGGACGGAGCCGCCGAGAAAGGCTACTCAGCCATGCCGCCCGTCGAGGACTTGGTCGCCACGCACCTCTGCCCGCCCTCTGCTAGATGGCGTTCCTCACCCACGCTTCCTTCTAAAGCGTGCAGAGCGACCTCGAGTTTTCACGCTCGCGCATACGCCGCCGCCGGTCAGGCCGCCGCCGCGCTTCACTCGATGTCTGTCCTCCAGGTTCTTCAGAGCGATATTCTCCGTGAATGTGCCGAAGGCGGTAGGAACCCCGCCCCCGCTGTCACGGATCTGAGAAGTGCTACGGACCTCGCCCTTCGCGCCACTAAAGCCGCCGCACAAGCTCTGGGGAGATGCATGGCCAGCCTGTGTGTTGCCGAGAGACACCTTTGGCTCACGCTCGCCGACATGGGAGACTCTGAGCGCGCCGCGTTTCTCAACGCGCCCCTCTCCCCGACGGGCCTGTTTGGATCCGCTGTCACGGGCATCGTCGATCGCTTCTCGGAGGTACAGAAAGCCACCCAGGCGATGAATTTGTTTCTGCCACGCCGCGCTAGCTCTTCCGCGGGCCGCTCTCGCGAGCCTCCCGCCAGAGCTCCGCCACAGCGACCTCCTCCGCAGTCTCAAACAGCCCAGCGCAGACAGGGCGCCCGCCCTCGCTCTCGCTCTGACAGCCGCCGCAGACCGCCGCCCCCACGAGGCCCGCGTTCTAAGATCACGCTGAAGCCTGATCATCAGAAGTCTGCCTAGCAAGATCAAGAAAACGACGGCGCTCTCCCGCTGCGGCCGGACCGCCGTCAAAGCTTCGCCCTCTGCCAGTCCCCGTTATTTCGCCGACTGCAGTAGTGTTGACCGCCACAAACAAGCCGGTGTCCCAGCCCGCTTGCGAGCGTCAAAAAGCCGTTTTTATGGCTACCCAAAGAAATCTCAAAAAGATAAATTTTGCCAGTTGTGTACAAAAAGTGCCCACAATCATGTGCTCACCGATACACACAAGCATAACATATCCCGTGTCTCTATCAGAGCCCCATCACATGAAACGGGCAGAGCCCGCTCTAGTTTCAGAGAACATAAACACGCCCACGAGCCCGTGCGCGTGTCCCCTCTCTGCTCGCTCTGTTACACGGCCCATAGACTCCTCTCTGAGTGCAAGTCCCGTTGCCACACACATTCAAAGCATGCCCACACACTGTGTCCAGCCCGCTATGTGCAGCAATCAGGGCAATATAGCCATTCGGCCACTAGCCGCATGCTTCAAAGCGTGGGAAGCCATTCCAGGCATCTCCCCGTGGGTGTTAAGCATTATAAAGAACGGCTATCTGCTGCAGTTTCGCCGCCGCCCGCCTCGTGCACGCGCGCAGCTCGAATCTACTGTCAGCCCGCTGGCCGCCGGCACGCTCCGCTCAGAAATTGCGACGCTGTTGCAAAAGGGCGCTATAGAGAGAGTCCCGCCATCTATGACCGAGTCGGGGTTTTACGGCCGTTATTTTCTGGTTCCCAAGAAAGACGGCGGCCTCAGACCGATTTTAGATCTCAGGTCTTTGAACAAAGCGCTCATGAAGAGACCATTCAAGATGCTCACTACCAGGAAACTCCTCGCGCAGGTGCGCCAGGGGGACTGGTTCATCTCTCTAGACCTGAAAGACGCCTATTTTCAGATCCAGATAAATCCCCGTCACAGGCCATTCTTACGTTTCGCCTTCGAGGGTCATGTTTATCAATATGCCGTTCTCCCGTTCGGCTTATCTCTGGCGCCCCGTACATTCACGAAGTGCATGGACGCGGCGCTCGCCCCCCTGCGAAGCCAGGGGCTGCGCATTCTGAATTATCTGGACGACTGGCTGATTTTGGCCCAATCACAAACGGAGCTTCTGTCGCACCGCGCAGTTCTCCTCAACCATCTGGAAGCGCTGGGTCTCTCTGTCAACTGGTCAAAGAGCTCCCTTCTCCCCAGTCAATCGATTTCCTTCCTAGGAATAGATTTGAACTCGGTCACGATGACGGCTCGCCTGTCTACACAGCGCGCGCGCAGTGTTCAGCGCCTAGCCTCCTCGTTTCAGATGGACGCCCGCACTCCTCTGAAAGCTTTTCAGAGGATGCTGGGTTACATGGCCTCAGCCTCCGCTGTACTTCAGCTGGGCCTTCTGCACATGCGCCCGCTTCAGCTCTGGTTAAACAGCCGTGTACCCCACCGCGCGTGGAACACGGGCCGCCAGCTGATCAAGGTTACGCAGACATGTCTCACGGCACTGCAGCCATGGACAGTAGCAGAATGGTTTCGCCAGGGCGTCACGATGGGGACTTTTTCCTGCCGAAAAGTCATCTCGACAGATGCATCCAACACGGGTTGGGGTGCAGTCTGCGAGGGCTCACCGGCCTTCGGCCACTGGTCGACTCAGGAAAGCCCTTTACACATAAACTGTCTGGAAATGCTTGCGGTCGAGAACGCGCTCTCGCGCTTTCTCTCGCTCATTCGGGGACACCACGTCCTGATCCGTTCGGACAACAGGGCGGTGGTCTCCTATCTCAACCGTCAGGGCGGTGTCAGATCCAGAAATCTCTGTCTACTGACACACCGCATTCTAGTTTGGTCTCAGAGCCGCCTGCTCTCGCTCAGAGCGACGCATGTGCCGGGCCATCTCAACGACGGTCCAGACATACTGTCCAGGGATCTCATCTCCACGGGAGAATGGTCCCTGAACGCACAAACGGTCCAACTACTGTGGCAGCTATTCGGCAGAGCAGAAGTAGACCTCTTCGCGTCAGAAGAGAACGCTCACTGCCCAATATATTTTTCGAGGAGCGAGGACGCGCTAGCCCAGAAATGGCCTCGCCGCCCGCTCTATGCATTCCCTCCGATCGCTCTGTTACCACAGGTAATTCAGAGGATCAGGGACGCACGCCACTCGGTGCTCCTCATAACCCCGCGTTGGGAGAGTCAGAATTGGGTTCCGGAGCTCACGCAGCTGTCACAGACAGCCCCGTGGCCCATCCCAGTCAGAGCAGATCTCCTCTCTCAAGCTCGCGGCACGATCTGGCACCCCCATCCACAGCGCTGGGCGCTACATGCATGGGTGATCAACGACTATTCGTCGATTTGCCAGAGGGAGTAAGAAACACTATCATACAGGCTAGAGCACCTTCCACGAGAAGGCTCTATGCGGCTAAATGGTCTGTGTTCTCAAAATGGTGCACCGTAAAACAGCTGGACCCACGGTCATGCGAGGTGCCGTCTTTGCTAATGTTCCTTCAAGAGATGCTGGACAAGGGCAGGTCCCCCTCCACTCTCAAGGTTTACGTGGCAGCCGTCGCAGCGTTCGCTGAACCCCGACGCGCTCAGTCCCTGGGCAAAGACGAGTTAGTCATCCGCTTCCTCAGGGGAGCTAAGAGGATGAACCCTCCGCGGCCCCCGTCGGTTCCTATTTGGGATCTTTCCATAGTCCTCGAAGCTATGAAAGCACCCCCGTTCGAACCGCTCGAGTCTGTGGACCTAAAATACCTCTCGCTCAAAACCGTTTTTCTGACAGCTCTGTCCTCAGTAAAACGCGTAGGGGACCTTCACGCGCTCTCACCCAGCGCCGCGTGTCTTGAGTTTGGGCCGAATGACTCGGTTGTCATTCTCAAACCTAGGCATGGTTATGTCCCAAAAGCGATTGGTACCCCCGTTCAGGGCGCAGATTATCTCCCTATCGGCTCTGCCTGCATCCGATAGCGAGCGCGACGCCAATCTCCTCTGCCCGGTGCGGGCACTGAGGTTGTACACGACGCGCGCTGCCGCGTTCAGACGCGCTGAGCAGCTTTTCGTGTCGTTTGGGGGGCGCACCAAAGGTCTGGCCGCCTCCAAACAGACACTGTCTAGATGGATAGTGGACGCGATTGCCTCTGCTTACGCATCTAAATGCCTGCCATGCCCTCTGGGCATCAGGGCGCACTCCACTAGAGGCATGGCCTCATCGTGGGCATGGTCCTGTGGAATTTCCATTCATGACATCTGTGTGGCCGCGGGATGGGCCTCCCCGTCCACTTTTGTCAGATTTTACAACTTGGAAGTCCCCGCCTTGCAGGCAAAATTACTAGCTGTCTAACGTCCAGCTCTCTAAGAAGCTGCATTTCTGAGAGTCCCTCACAACCGGTTCGCCCCTTGTGCTCTCCTTTAATGCTTTTACACTTCATGTGCCCGCTCTGCTGGCCCTATACATGCTTATGTGTACTTTTCATGTGCCCGCTCTGCCGGCCTCATAGTACATTCACTCCACGTTAAATATCCCCCGGTAGATCCCTGGGATTTCATGTGTGGTTTCATAGCGCGCACGGCGTTGACCAGGTCTTCCCGTAGCGTAAGCTAGCTTACGCAATACGAGAGAACCTCTCGTAAGAGAACGAATCGGTTACCTAACGTAACCTCGGTTCTCTCTAGAAGAGGGAACGAGTATTGCGTTCCCTGCCGTGCTTGCGCTACTAGCGTTTTGCTTCACGCTGAAATAAATCAACATATAAGCCTGGGAGAGACTGTTATATACCCCTTGGCCACGCCCACTCTGGCAGGCCATGACGCAATGAGCGCGCGGGCGCCTCTCATTGGAAGCGGGTTCAGTTCCGCTCTCCCATAGGCTTAAGCAGTTCTCTCTGAGCGAACCAATGAGCTGCTAGCTAGCCCGCTCTAGGTCTGCCGCAGAGGAACTGCGTTGTATATGGATACAAATTATGAAATAATTTTTGGCTTCAATGTCTCAGCAAAGATGAATCTTTCCCGTAGCGTAAGCTAGCTTACGCAATACTCGTTCCCTCTTCTAGAGAGAACCGAGGTTACGTTAGGTAACCGATTCGTTTTCCCTCCAAAATGATGAACTTCCTGAAGGATGATGTCATTAGAGAACTGCTTTTAAATAGTTTTAATAGTTTAAAATGACAAAAGACCAACATGATGAAAGTTAAGGACACTGTTTTTTTTCTTTCAGTTTTTGCATCTTTCAGAAGAAGAGTCACCTACTTCTAATCTGAGAGATGAATATATTTCAATTTTCCTTTCTTCTTCATTAGGTCTTCCTCAGGCCAAGTTAACAGCATCAGCTTCAGTTATTAAGGAAACAGACACAGTTCAGCTGAGCTGTGAGAATACTGAAGATCTGAAGATGGAGATGTGTGTCTTTAACATAAATGGAAGAGAAAGTAACTCAAAACCGAGCTCATCATGTCAGCTCTCACTCACTGGATCTCAGATCAGTATTTGGTCAGAAGGTCAGAGTTCATCTGTGAGAATATCCTGCTTTTACACTGTGAATAAGTCACAAGTTCAAACACCATCTCCTAACTCTGATCCAGTGACAATAACAATCCAGAGTGAGTCTTGAAATATTTATGTATTGAAAATCTGTTTAAAAAGTTATTTCTGTCAAAAAACAAACACAAAGTCCTTTACATGCATCTATCCACTGTGATTTACTTTATGAATCTATGATATGGGCTGTTCACTCTTGCAATGTTTCTCTGTACAGCAGGATTATTGAAAACAAAATTAGTGTCAGTTTATATACAACCGTACAAAGTAACTCATTGTCTCATTCTTAAATGTTACAGTTCTTTGGTTCTTTATTATCCTTATTGGATATAAGGCCAGAATTACATCATACGGCAGCCTGACTTCGTCATACTCATATTCTAGTCAGAATGTGAGTCTGATACTGCTCCATAGGGCTTTGATTATGAGGCGTGTCTTAACCGAACCAGAAAAAAAAAAAAAACAACTCTGCACTCAATTGGATAGGCATACAACCAATCAGAGCAACGCAGTACGTTTTTTTTTTTTTATGAGCTACGCAAGTTGTCAACAGAACTCAACTGCACGCACGCTGGAAGAAGTAGTAAAATAATGAGTGTTGCTTCTTTTACTTGGTCCTCCATGAGTGCGACCAAAGGAGAATCCACAACGACCACAGGGTTTTCATTGCTTCCCATCTTCTTAGCGACCATCGGAGCTGATAAAATAAACTTTTGCCGAATCCCGTAGGAAGGACGGCAAACACATCTTTCCGATCGACAAATGCCTTGATTGCAGTTCTCTGTTCGTCTTTTAAAATGAATGCGCTGTCGATTTCTTTTACAACAGACTCGCGTCTGTTGAATCTAGCGGAATCTATACATCTCAATTCTCCAGCTGAAGTCACCTTTGCGGTAAACCAGTTCAACCCAAACGCTCTTTGATAACGTGATGATTACGGAACTGCAGATCATCTGTCCATCATCGTATAAAGCCCGCCCTGGCAATTTGATTAGCCCGACTAATTCTGAACGATCATAATTACTCCTCAATGGATCGAGTCCAGACTGAACTTCCCGACCAAAAAATGTTGTGGGTGGGGTTCGGGCTGGCATCCAGGCTAATCATACGGCATAATGTGGGGAAAAAGTTGTATTTGAAGGCTCTGTACCTGTGACAACAGACTGTATTGACATTTGCTTTAAAGTTAAATATTGCAATTGCTCCCTGTAATACTGTAAACTGTCTTTACAGTTTCAACACCAGCTGCACATGTTACAACAACCATGAAAACCTGTGAGTAATTGAGTTCGTAAAATCAAAAAGACATCATTCTTATTCCACCTTGAATGATGTGGCAATTGTTCTTTCAGGCTCATTATTTTCTGTTGCGGTTGAACATTTTTTTTATATATCACTGCAAATTTTACAATGTTTTTTTTTACAGCTTTACCTTTAATGTCCACTTCTGAAACGTACAGTACAGCTGGTAAGTTACTGATAACACCTTTTCTGGTTATTCTGAATTAAAATGTAAAACGTGATTCAAAGGTGATTTTCCTTGCAATTTTTAAAAAAAAATGTTATATTTGTATACTTAGTTTCCAAGTCAAAACTGCCAAAGAGCAAAACAAAGAAAACCACACGTAAGTCCATCCACTCTTCCTCATTGGTAAAATCACTAGGCCTATGTTGAATTTAAAAAAACATTTACTCAACCAAGGCTCAACTCTACACAGGTAAAGTTTCCAAACGTTGAGCAGCATGAAAGGTCTCAACTTAACTATGATTACACTGCTTTTCTTAATGTTTTACTGTTTATGAATTCCAATTGCCAAACATTAAAGTTCAATAGGCTACTGCATCTACATTTTGTGGCTTGCATTGACTCTGCCTGTTAACAGAAGAATGTCATAAGTTACCTAGTACTTAGATGCCAAAATTAGTAAGCTAATGGGAAGTCACATGACTCAAGATGAGACTGTATTGCTTATGAGCTGAACTCTCTTCCGTAGCATCATAATTTCATTCGAAAACATTTGAGTTCATTTTGGATTGGTCTTCCACAATCCAATTCTTTGTTTATCATAGTTACAGCAATAACTTAATTTAAAGATTTATGCCAGTCTGTTTAAAAATCATTTTAAATACACCCTATAATGTTCTCACTGCAGTTTTAACAGCAACGTCCACTCAAAGAGCTTCACCAATGGACACAAAAACAGGCAAGTAAAGTTTAGTGTTAAATTAAAATACGTACCAAACATTACAATTCTTTCATAGTGTGTTTATTACGGTATAACTCATATACTAACTAATTATTTTGCAATGTATTTACAGCAGCAATAGCTGCTATTTCCACTACTGAAACCCCAACATCCACCAGAACTGGTAACTTTACTAAATATCAGTAGAACTACATTTAAAAAAAATATGTTTTTTTGTGACTTCATTAAACACTGTGAAGGCCCATTCGCACTGCACTGACAAACGCCAAGAAAATGGCAACAGGCACTTTGTTGGGTTTTGTTGGATCAGTGTGTTACTCCTGTTGGCACCTGTCGCCTCTGCCATTGGTCAGCTCTTGTTTTTGCCGATTTAACATGTTGAGTTGTGTTTGTCATATAGTGAACTGCCTGAGAAGTGAAGTCTTTAATCTGATGATTGTTGGCATTGGTCGCCGTCTTTCTGTGCGGTGTGAACTGGCCTTAACACTGCTGTGTATAATCATCATGTTTTGGTCAAATGTGATTTCATTTGAGGTCTTTTCTGATGCAGATGCTCCTAATGTTCACACTTCAACAGATCAAACTGACTGTCCAATCACACCACAGCATCCACAAAACAAAGTTTTTTCCTTTTCCTGTTGTTCTTCCATTTTAATTTATTTGATTTAACTGTTGCATGAATTAGATGTTCTCTTTCTAATCTCTGTAAAACATTTACATGCACACAACAAAAATTAAATCTATATACATTTTCTCAATCTTTTGCATATCACTTCAATTGTCAGGAAGACTGACATATATAAAACAACCAAATTAAACTTTACCATAATGCACATAATGTATCAAAGTGTTGGTTTTGTTTTGACACAGGCTTATTGATTATAGTTCTGGTTTCCACTGTTGTTGGTGTCATTTGTTCTGGACTCATCTACCCATGCTGGTTTACATGTAAGTAAAAATTTCAAACGTGTTCTTTGTTTGTTCTGTATGTACTGGGTTATATTTTGTTCAATATAGAATTTATCTTGCAAGCTAAAACGGAACATATAATGCTCATTCATTGTTTTGTAGGTAACAAAAGAAGACATCGGTAAGTTGTTTCATGCATTCAACTCAGTAGACTGAATTATGACAAAGAGCTTGTTCATGAAGGTTAAACATTTTTTATATAAATTGATATGACTATTTAATGCAGACTACTTCTGCATTGCAGGAAATCATTCTCAGTAGTCTGTGATACAATGTCCTGTTGTATATTTTTGTAATCTAGGAACTATGAGTGTAAATGTTTAGCACCTTATCTGATAAATGTATGAAAAGATGCCCTAAAGATCAATATTTGATTCTTAGCAATAAAACGAGATCAATAACATCAGATGTAGCCAATCAAGGAATTGGTATGGTGAGTATCTGTGCAATTACAATCTTTAAAATCACAAGGTAATAAATATTTATATACCATAATGAGTAAGAATGGCTGAAAGGGACAGCAATATTATTCATTAATTATTCATTGTTTTTTTAGAGTTGTTCTGGACCTGCAGAGACATATTCTCTGATCACTTATGTACCAGCCACATCTCAGCCCATCTCTGTAGGTGAGAGAACATCATTCTCAGTACATGATCTCAGTTAAACAAAAACACGATATAGTGACCACAGCTTCTCAGAAACTAGCACCATTTCCTCTTTCAAGTCTTCAGCATTATTAGCCACATCTTTTCTTAAAGCTGCAGTTCTAACGGTCAATAAACAGAACCGCATGTGTCTTGTGGAGGAACATTGTAGCTGGAGCTACTTCTCTCAGTTTATGTCTATGATGAGTCACGCAGGTCTAGGCTACTCCGCAGCGGTAAGACCCATACCAGTCTAAAATAGTCTAAAATAGTAACAAACACTTATTATAGGTGTACCGTAGTGATTCAGGATAAGACAAAAACACAGTTTGGAAAATTGATTCATGATGTACTCGCTTATTATATAAATTTTGGACATTTTGAACACAAAAAAAGTTGAGGACTGCAGTTTAAAAGAACAGTTTCATGACAAAATTAAATTAATTGATTCACTTTCCTGCTGTTTCAAACCCATAGAGTCTTTCTTTCTTCTGTGGAACACAAAATGAGCTATTTTTGCAGAATGTTTTACACTGCCTATAAAACCAGCACTTTTAAAGGGCTGTCGAGCTTCTATAACTCTTTCAGTCTTAATTTAAAGAACATATTCCCTTACAGTTTAAGGGTACATTTAGCCTACAATACAATGTGGTAAAAACGAAAAAGTTTTTTCTTTGTGTTTTTCGTGTAGAGATGACAACAATGTCAAAAAGATCTCCGTTCACACGGATCCGAGAAAACAACTAAAAACACTATATTATGCTGCCAGGCCAGTAGTTGGAAATGTCACTTTGTAAAGAAACAGTATGCACCTATAAACTGAACGACGTCACCGTTGTCACAAATGAGCATTTTTCTACACATAGTAACGGTATCATTTTCAAAAACTTGAACTTTGAAATCCGTTTTCAAAAGTTTGCTTTTTCAGGCCCCCAAAACATGTTATGTAAATGAACAGCCAAAATGTGTGTAAACGGCTCCTTAATGTGTCCCAAAAACCTCTGTAGTCCCATTTAGTCGCTTTTAGCAACTGCCTTTTTTCAAGACAAGAAAAAAGCTTCAAAAGTTTCAAAAATTCCAAGGGGGTTTACTGACATATTATGTCATACATAAAATGTGAAAAAAATCTTGGGCTTGTGTAAACCAAAGACTTTATTTCAGGCATTTAATCAAAAAACATTCAAAAAACATTGATTTTCATTTCCGGGTTTTGGCAACAAAAATACATTACCCCTGCAGCACTTGTGTAGCTCTCACAAACATTTAGCAAATGCACTTATTCAATTATGGTGCATCATGTTTGGTATCAAGACATGCACTGATTGTGTTTGGTGTCACTGAAGTGTATCTTCACACACCACGTTTCAAGCTCTAGGAGAAGCCATTTCACATTTGTCCTCTTGTTTTGGGTGGTTTTCTATTGACTCTGTTTGACCCTCTTCATCATGCTGTTCTTCCAAAGACCTCGAACACCCAGAGTCCCATCAGAACAGCACACCAGATCCCACAGCGACTTACTCTTCCATTACGTCTGAGAATTCAATTTACTAGCCCTCAAGTAATACAATGTTTCTTTCAGTAAAGTGGTCATATCATGAAGAATCAAATCTATCAATACTAG
This sequence comes from Tiaroga cobitis, assembly GCA_030578255.1. NCBI lineage: Eukaryota > Metazoa > Chordata > Actinopteri > Cypriniformes > Leuciscidae > Tiaroga > Tiaroga cobitis. The sequence continues at coordinate 20,458,208 of CM060601.1, read as the reverse complement.
TACTAAACCTACTATGAAAACAAACTGTGGTTTCACAACTCAAAATTTCCTCACTAGTCCAAAAACAGCATTTTTGATGCTCACATAAGCATTGAGAAACTTTGCCCACTCAATCACGATGAGCTCATACAGAAGAAGTGGGACAAATATTAAATTCATCACAACACTGTTGCACAATGTGTCTGAGAAGAGATCATTCTGCTGCATGTGCAAAGTGTCAAAAGCTTAAAATACATTCAAGTTTTATGACAAAGAGCTTGTTCATGAAGGTCACCAAGTGATATGACGCTTTTGCATTGCATTACAGGTGTTTTAGTCAATAAACAACAGAAAGAGGAAAATACAACGGAGAAAGAGGAAAATACAACGGAAAATGAGGTAACGTTATGTGTGAACACGTCACACCACAAACCCACATAATCGAATGAGACGTCCATCATGAACTGAATGCCAAGACATTTACCCTGTGTGTCTTTTCTATTTTTCTGTTTTATTCCTTAAGAATGTTTACCACCTGTACTCCGTGATTCCTGACGAACCAGTTCATTCAAAGGCAGGAGGAGATCAATTCTACAATTTGTTGAATCACCGATGAGCCTCTGTTGTTTCATTATGTAACGTTACAGTATTATATCCATTATTAAGTAAGTTATCTTTAATTGCAGAAAAAACGGTGCTTACTTTCGTCATTCAGTGTTTAGTGTGGAGCCACTTAGAATATTGAACTTAAAATAAAAATATTGATACAATTTATTTTTAACCATCCCTGTCTGATCTAGTTTTAATTGGTGGCTCCTTTAAGGCTTGACAGTAAGCTGTCACCGCTAACGTCGTTTCATTGAAAAAAAGTATCAACAGACCCTTTGCCATTGCTTTGAAAAAAATATCCATATAAACCGTTAGGCCTATATACAGAAGAAATTGTGTACTTACAGTTTGGGATGTAGCTGCTGTCAGATCCAATCCGGTGTCATCAATCTTTTTTTTTACAGTAGGCCTATGCATCCAATACAGTTGAAAGTTCATATTTCAACAAAAGTTTTAGTGCTAACTCTTCATACGGTGCCTTCGTTTAAAAAAACGCAGTAAAATGCTCTGAACAAACATAATTCTTCGACCGGATCCAGGACGCCAATAAAAATAAACCATCCACTTCCTGTGGAGGGTGTCCTTCTGAAGTCAACAGAAACGAAAATGCTGTTTAAACATTCTAAGCAATGTTCTTTTACTCATCCTTGTCAGTAGCGCATGGAGTAGGCTACATCCTAAATTTAAAGGGTAGGCTATCTGTATATTATACCTATCTACTGTAGACACCGTCAGTGTTGGGGAAAGTTACTTTGAAAAGTAATGCGTTACAATATTGCGTTACTCCCTTAAAAAGTAAATTATTGCGTTACTTAGTTACTTTTTTAGAAAAGTAATGTGTTACGTTACTTTTGCGTTACTTTTTTCCACCTGGGCTGGGCTTGTTTTTTTATACCAAAAAAGATATATTTTTGGGCAAATGTAAAGACCCTTTCACACCAAAAGTGAAATAATAAGCCTCAGACTGAAGGAAATGCAGATTTACTCCTGTACAGTAGAGTACAGTAGTGTTCAGTAGAGGGCGCCGCTCAAACAAACCTTTCAGCTGCTGCTGTTCTGGGTAACAGAAGAAGAGGATGCAGGAGAAACAAATTTAACATTTACTTTACCAATAAAAACATATAAAAAAATCTATAGTCATTTTTGCTTATGGTTTAACCGAAAAAACGGAGGTCAGAAGCAAGTACTTTGGTCAATAAAGATTAAATGCATAAAAAATGTTTTGTTTTATTTAACATATTTAGGTATTGGAGGTTTGCATAGTGTTCTGATTCTGCATTTCACTGATTTTATTCATTTTGAGGAATATTGAATCTTTTTTGTGCAAGTGAGATGAGTAAATCCACGCTTACATTTAATCTAGAACTATAATAACCATAATGTTTACACACAACGCCTCTGCACTTCGATTTGTCTCAACATTAGGACAGAAGAGCTGTCAGTCAATAAAGGGGAAAACAAAGTAACTTGCGTTACTTATTAGAAAAAGTAACTCAGATATTTTGTTGTAAATTTTAAAAGTAATGCGTTACTTTACTAGTTACTTGAAAAAGTAATCTGATTACGTAACTCAAGTTACTTGTAATGAGTTACCCCCAACACTGGACACCGTGAGCTATTATAAATGGCTTCCATTTGCTTTTGACACGACGCGAGTCGCGACGTTTGACTCGTGTGAAGACAGGTGTCAGCCGAGAGAGTAAGAGCCAGTGGGCTATGGTCCGATGATGTAAACAGATTCGTTGATGTCTTGCAGTCATAATGCAAATATATTCGCCCATGATGTGACGCCAGATCACACAATTTCATAATTCGATTAAATAAATGCTTTGTTTATGCTGAGGACGTTTTAGGCTATGAAACAAAAATCTAATTTGATGTAGCCTAATCTTGTCATTGTAGCCTTTAACTGTCAAATATATGGGTCTTGGAAGTAAAAACAACGAATTATCATAGATTATCATGAATTATATGTATTTATGGTGAAAAACAGTAAAAGGACAAGTCCCTGAGTGACATCTCTTACGATAAGGCCTGGGTTTTATTTTATATAGATTTGCTTATTAATACATTTAAGATGTTTTGGGTTACATTTTAAGTTATTTAGTTAATGTTTATTGCATTGTTTTAGTGTATTTGTGTGTATGACCCTGTCTGTGCACTGTTTAAACATGAGTGTTGGCTGTATTTTATGGACAGGCCACTCTGATTCATCATGTGACTTTCTGTTTTACCAGATGTAATATCATTGTGGTTATCAGTAGGACTACATTTATCATTACAAAATAAAAGCTGATTTTGGTAATTCAAGTAAATTGGTATACTAACATTATACCCTTAATTGAATATTATACATTTTACAAAATACAGGCATCAATATGCCATACTGTCAACAAATACTCTCACAGTATTAGTTAAAGTGAATTTCTGGCAACCATGCTGCCGCCTTTTTCCATACATTTAAGTTTTCTGAAAAAGCTATGATATCAATGTTGTTAGATTTTATTGCTTTCATGACTAGTGCTAAAATTCAAGTTTCAAGATTACAAATAGTGCATTCAAAGAATTTAAATAAATGATAGAAAACTGATGTAAAATATGTTTTTATTTACATAAGATGGCTTTACTTCTAACACTGTTGTTTACTGTTCTAAATATCATCTATCAGCCTAATCCAGACATCACAAAGATGATTTTGTCACTGAAGACTGCTGATCACAGGAAAACATTTCATTGTAAAGTATATTAAAATAGAAAACAGTTATATTAAATTGTAATATTTCACAATATTACCGTTTTGTTGTTGTTGTATTTTTAATCAGATAATTGTAGCCTTGGTGAGCATAAGAGACTTCTAAAAACATTAAAAAATCTTGTCGTTCCCAAACTTTTGAACTGCAAAGTATTTGTGGAACATTAATAAAGTAGAGCGTTTCTGATATGTACAACGTTTTACGATCATATGTTATGCTGTAGTATTGATACCAGTATAATTAAGGTGGTATTTCCTATTTCCAAACTAAATGGACTCTGTGACATTGTTGAATTCTCTTTGCTGATTCAGTGGCGACCTCTACTGGTGAAACTCTGAAAACAGCCACAGATTCTACACCTCCTGCCAGGTACTTGTTGCACCTCTAAAGAGATTTTTTTATATGTACAGAAATAATGATACAATATGTTGGCTACTGTATAGCGATTCAATAAATGTATTGATCAGCAAAGCCAAGGCAGAATCTGTGGAGCTAATAAGGGAAAATATCACACCCACCGCTGGTTTAAGGCGTAAAATTCATGCATGTGAAGCCGTGACCAATGACATTGTCAAATTTGTGCTGAAAAGGTTGTCAACAGTAGATGGCGAGTTTGATGCAGAAAGGAAAGGGCCGACTATGAATTTTTAGCTCATAGTTACGCTCAGCAGCCATTCTGGATCTTCTCTACAAGCAGTTGCAGCAAAAGAGGCTGAATACAAGATGATGCAAATGGAAAGACAAGAAAAAAAAAAAAAAAAGAAAAGAACTTGAAACTCGAACTCAGAAAAGAGGTTGAAACTCAAAGGTTTGAATTAGAACGGCTGCAGATAAAAACGGATCTAGAGTGGTGCTTTCAAACTCAGTTCCTGCGTACAGCTCTACAGAGTTTAACTCCAACTAACATCTTGTTGGAAGCTTCTAGTAATCCTGAAAACCTTGATTAGCTGGATCAGGTGTGTTTAATTGGGTCTGGAGCAAAACTGGGGTGCGTTTCCCGAAAGCATCGTTAGCCAACTGGTCGTAGTAACATAGTTGGCTAACGATGCTTTCGGGAAACGCACCCCTGTGTAGCTGTGGCCCTCCAGGAACCAGTGATTTAGAGCAGTCGTTCTCAAACCTGCTGGAGGACCCCCAACACTGCACGTTTTCTTTGTCTCCCTAATCAAACACACCTGATTCAACTAATCAGCTCATTATCACAACGTGATAGGTTTGAGAACCACTGATTTAGAGGTCCCTCTAGTAAAGAGGGGGCTGTTCATCCATGGCTGTTCTAATGTTACGTCATCTTACCTGAGTGTTCCTTGGCGAATATTTAAATATTAACATGAGCTGAGTGGAATAAAGAAAGTGTTTAGCGGGATTGATATTAAAAACGGTAAGCACGCACTCCTTTGTTTACGGTTTGTGTATCTGCACCGGGGGTTCTCTTTTTGAATGACGAATATATCTGCAGAAATAGACAGTTGTCTCATTTACACCCAGGCGCAGAACGCGCATTCTAGCTAACAGTCGGCCGTAGTTCAACTTTTTATATGTTCAAGTGCAGCTTTTTTCCCGCGACAGTCGCTGCGGCGACGCGAGGGAGTCGGCTTTCATCTGCGCGGCTTGGTGTGTTTCCAGGACGTGAAAGAGGGCGTGTTTCAAGATACGCAATGGAGTGTATATGGCAGAATTAAATCAATATTTTCCACTTGCGTAGAATTACCACAGTTGACCGAGTGAATCATAATCATGGATCAGCTTAAACGAAGCAAGGATGTTGAGTAACATTCAAGCTATTTTAACGCTTGAAATTATTTTAACAGGTAAAACACGTTTAAATATGTAATTTTTATTAACTAAGATGATTTTTAAGGGATAAAAATTATTAACTTAAAGCTGCAGTCCGGCGTTTTTCCTCTTTGTCGCCATCTCTGTTCGAAATCTGCAATTGCAGTCATTCGCGGAATTATCCACTTTACGTGAGTTGTACTTCAACACCCTCGACACGGCACAGCGCGGATGAACACAGTGTTTGAGGAGACTGTGAGGCCGTCAGTCGCCGCGCTGGTGTCGATACTGTCATTCAGAATCACAGATTATTCTTTTTGGAAGTATGACCAACATAAGAATTTTCACCGGGAAATTTCATCTGAACAAGAAACATCCACCTTTGTTCTGGTTCTGACATTGGTTGCAGTAAATCACACTGATTAAATCTAACAATCGCTTATAAGTTATCATATCATGTTATCATGTAATGTCCTTACGATATGTATCCTTGTTTTCGCATGGGTCCGGTTGCAGTCTCTTTTTTTTCTGTAGCCACTCCGAAGTCCGAACAAAGTATTTTGCATTTTACAACGGGTGAATCTGTTGTCACTGGTGATTGTCTTTTGAACCTTTCTGGATCCGCCATCAAATTGATAAGTTTAAGTATAAGTGCTCTGAGAAAAGGCTATAAATCTACACCTCCAGCATCCTCACACGGCATGAAGATGAAGTACAGAGCTGCCAACTCTCACGCATTCGCTGTGAGACTCACGCATCATCATCCCCCCCCCCCCCCCCCCCCCCGGTATACTAACATTATATCATTAATTGAATATACAGTTATACATTTTACAAAATACAGGCACTAATATGCCATACTGTAAACACCACAAACACTCTCACTATTATTTACACTGAATTTCTGGCAACCTTTTACCATAAATTTAAGTTTTCTGAAAAAGCTATGATATCAATGTTGTCCGGTTTTATTGCTTTCATGACTAGTGCTAAAATTCAAGTTGCTGGTTCCCTAAGAAATGAGAGATCTCTTATTATAACCCAAAGATTACACAGTGCATTCAGAGAATTTAAATAAATGATAGAAAACTGATGGAAAATATGTTTTTATTTACATAACATGGCTTTCCTTTCATGTAAAGGGACTAGGCAATTAAAAGTTATTTTTCAAGTACTTTTTTTAGGCAGGCAAAACTTATAAAGTTTGTGAAGAATCCACATCTCATCTTTGGATGACAATGTATGCTATTCTTACAAACAGCACTGTGAAATATTCCTATTTTGTTACGTCATGCATCTTAAGACTTCAAATTAAATGCCGAATAAATCTGAGAAGCAGGCAAATAATAATAATATAAATAACATTTCTGCTCAGTTTTGTCTGTGCTTAACAGCAGATTAAGCCTAAAGTTGAGGTGTATGAAAGAACCTTGAAGAACAGCTACATGGACTGCGGTTAGCTGTGACGGCCACTCATATCCAGGTATGTTCACTGATCCATATGTAAGAATAAAACACTCAGCACATTCTAACACTGTCTTTGACGGTAATAAATATCATCGATCTTCAGTAATCCAGACATCACAAAGATGATTTTGTCTCTGTGGACTGAGACTTCATGTTTGGCGGAAGCAAGGCTCTGATTGGAGTGTATAGTAAGCCTAATGGGTCAAGGCAGGGGTCAGAGGTCACCTGCTGACCAGGAATGACAAAACTGGGAATAAAATAGCCACCATTGGAAAACTCAAAGAATTCGCTGATCCACATTCCATGGCATTCTCCTGTTGAGAAAATATATAGTTAGGGTTAGCAAGTGCATAGAGAAAAACTCCTTTGGTAGAGTCTTGTGCACTATGTAATATTGACAGCTAGCGGTAGCAAAATTTAAAATATTAGGGAGAGTTATTTCCCCCATCCCTCCTCCCCAGACTCCACACTCACACAGGTTGCTAGATTGAGCAATTGACAACAGAAAGTGTAAAAAGTCTTTCTGGGCTTTAAGACGTCTCCATCTCTCAAAAGCATCTCCAATATTTATTCCTGGTTTAATATGCCTCGGGTCATATATCCTTTTTCAATTGATAGCGATTTACATGGCTTCCATGGCTGTGATACGCTGTGTTGTCTGAACAACTGGCAACCCGGGGTATTGAAATACTATTGTGTAAATTGCCAGTGGCAAGAGGTGTAAAATTGAAAAGTGAATGGCCCACAAACATTTTTTGAGTGTACTTTCTTTCAGTCATGATATGGATGAGCATTTTACATGCAGATTGAATGGGGTTCTACCAACATAAACACAATTGAAACTTTACTATTCATACAACATAAACTTACTCACGGGTACTGCAATCAATATAAATCAGGTAAGTTTTCACGTCTGGGTCCCGACCAAAGATTTTCCTAGTCGAATGGTAGTCGATCATTTAAGCCATTAGTCGACTAGTTGCACTTTTATAATAATAACTAGTGTTTTCTGAGTCCGTGTTGACTGCAAATATGAAGTTGACGACACTGACTCGACAATGCGCAAAAAGAGAAATCATACATCTGCCATGTTATCAGTGTCATGTGATCTTCAGCGTCAGTTGCGTCATTTGACTGCCATTCACAAATGCTCTCCTGTGGCCTCATGGGATAGTAAAGCGTCCATTGGAGGTGCACTTCAGAATCTCGCAAGAAGTAGTTGGCCATCCATGTATTTTTCGCCTACTGTTTTATGAATACTATAAATTTAGACATACTACTCGGCTCACATTCCATTTTCGCCTACTACATAGTATGGAATTAGGCATATTCGGACACAGGCATGGATATGCGGCTAATAGTAGCACACATTTATCTAGGTTAACAGCCAACGTTAGGCTAATACTTAAGATGCAACTAACGTTAGGCTACTACTTACCGTAAAACTTCAAATAATAGCCTGGGCTTTTATTTTCCCAAATCGCCGAACTGCACCGGCTTGTATTTGAGACAGGCGTCTATATGAGACAGACTTTAATTTAGTGTTGAGATGTTGTTCATTGAGAGTAGGCCTAGTGATAACGATCCAAATAGCAGAGGCTGATAGACGGAAAGCATGACAGTCGGAGGTTACCACATTATATTACGTTTTATTTAGAATTCGAATGTGTTTAACAAATCAGTTAATGTAAGAATTAGCCGTATGTCTAAAAGGGGTCGCACACCGGATGAGAAGCGAACACATTATTCTCTATGAGTGTACATACACCCTAGACTGTAAAAACGATTGTATTTAATTGTACAGTACAATCATAACATAGTACAGACATGATCTTAATTCCATAATGTCCTTAAACATAACAATATTGCTGGCCATAAACGGGCAAAGTGCGCGTCCGGTGTGTGATACCTCGAGTTGTCATTGACGCGACGCAGCGAGTGCCTTGCTCGCGCTAACAGCTCCCGCCCAGATGCGCAGGGCTCTCTTGCGTGTGCAATCTGCACCATAGAACTGGCTTAAACAGACGACCTGACGGGTTTTAGAGGATTAAATACAACCCGAAACTAAAAAACAGACCAGGCCTCTATTTGAGACCGGCCTTTATTTATCCAAATCTGTCGCCACACCAGGCGTGTAAAAGAGACAGGCGTCTATTTGGGACTCGGCTATTATTTGAAGTTTTACGGTATATCTTTCAAATGATACGCCATGTTTGAGGTCGATGAATGATAGCGGAAAGTTTGCACATCACTTTTTTGGGGTCATACATTACCCTCAAGAAATGATCCCACACTTTAGATTTTCTGCCTGAAATAATTAGCACATGGACCAGCCATGTTAATGATCTGTATATCACAGACTGTGTGACTTCACCATTTCCTGTGGAGGATGTGGATTTGTTTTTCTGCGACCATCCCATCAGTTAAATTCTAACGTTTGGTCTACTATTAAGGGGCAGACCTACTAGGGCTACTTTTATTTATTATATATTTAAAATAAATGATGGTGATGATGAAGTGCGTCTATGATATGGTAATTATATATAATACACACAAACAAAAACACTCTCTCTGTACCTCTGGATGAAATGGATGACATGACTTTGGCCGTCTGCGATCCTTTTGAAACTTCAGTCTGTCGCACTTCAGAGACTCATTATGTGCTCAGAGGTCAAGGCTGATATTTATACAAATACTCATGTTAAACCTCCACATTCTAAACAAGGAGTTTTTTTAGTTTATGAAAGGATATAAATGATCTCAATGGGCTGCATGGTAACTGGAGGGGCAGAACCACAGTCACATTTATTCTCAACAACCACCATGAACAGGTTACTGCTGGGAATCTGCTGAATCACAAACGTCCTGAGTGGGAAAACACAGAAAATAAGAAGTGAGTACACAGTAACTCAAAGTATTTCTTATTTACATGATGGGTCTGTCCTATTTTTATTTTTTAAAGTTTGGAAACCACATATAAATGTACAATGTACATTTCTGCACATCAAAATTAAAAAGTACACTTAAAAAAAACTAAAACATGACTATATTGTTAAAATCACCATGAAATCAAGTCCCATCCTACATTTTTTTGCTGTTCGAGAAGCATTTTCCCTTGGATATACATCACAATAGGGAAGAAAAGACAATTGCAACTTCTGTTTCATGCCAACTTTAACAAAATTATTCAATTAAATATCTCTAAATATACAGTATGATATATCATGCTATGTTTAAACTCTCAGATATAGGTGGGCTGCACCCATTGAGGGCAAAATAACCACAGACAGACTAAAACAGTTTTAAAACAGACTCAGTTATATGTGGCAGACATTTGCTACATTTACACAGTTCTAGCCAGACGCTTTTTAATTAGAAGAATGAAGGTGACTGTGAGAGTTATATATAATATAAATGCATATATTATCATATAAAGTTATTATAAAGTGCTAGCAGGAGTGGTTTTATGGCACTTCAGCTGTGGCTTGGCTGAGAACCCTTTAACCCAAAAAGTGAGTGGTGCTAGTTAAATATAAAAGTGCATTTTTACAAAGCAAATGCTGGCATAGTAGCCTTTTTAAATCCATATCACTTTAAAGACAACACAATGTGTCATCAGAACAGTCAATGCATTAGTGTTGCTACTTCAACTCACATCAGTATCATTTCAAAGTCATTTGTGTTTTAAAAAATGCAACTTTCCACTCATTTATGCTGTGCATTTTAAATAAGCATGCACACTCATAGACATCCACAGATGTTCTCACCGAATACAGCCATTACAGTCAATGTTCCCTGTGGTCTCTTTGATGGTGCGCTCAGAGACAAAGGCTGGGTATTCTGTGTCACATGGCACCATCATTGTCCTCTGAGCTCTCTGGGCTGCACAGATGAAAAAATACTCATCACTCAGTTCAACCCAACCATCTACTTTAATGCACATCTCAGTGTATATTATCATGCTCTTAAAACACACTCAATTGTGTATGTATATATACACTCACCTAAAGGATTATTAGGAACACCATACTAATACTGTGTTTGACCCCCTTTCGCCTTCAGAACTGCCTTAATTCTACGTGGCATTGATTCAACAAGGTGCTGAAAGCATTCTTTAGAAATGTTGGCCCATATTGATAGGATAGCATCTTGCAGTTGATGGAGATTTGTGGGATGCACATCCAGGGCACGAAGCTCCCGTTCCACCACATCCCAAAGATGCTCTATTGGGTTGAGATCTGGTGACTGTGGGGGCCATTTTAGTACAGTGAACTCATTGTCATGTTCAAGAAACCAATTTGAAATGATTCAAGCTTTGTGACATGGTGCATTATCCTGATGGAAGTAACCATCAGAGGATGGGTACATGGTGGCCATAAAGGGATGGACATGGTCAGAAACAATGCTCAGGTAGGCCGTGGCATTTAAACGATGCCCAATTGGCACTAAGGGGCCTAAAGTGTGCCAAGAAAACATCCCCCACACCCTTACACCACCACCACCAGCCTGCACAGTGGTTACAAGGCATGATGGATCCATGTTCTCATTCTGTTTATGCCAAATTCTGACTCTACCATCTGAATGTCTCAATAGAAATCGAGACTCATCAGACCAGGCAACATTTTTCCAGTCTTCAACTGTCCAATTTTGGTGAGCTCTTGCAAATTGTAGCCTCTTTTTCCTATTTGTAGTGGAGATGAGTGGTACCCGGTGGGGTCTTCTGCTGTTGTAGCCCATCCGCCTCAAGGTTGTGCGTGTTGTGGCTTCACAAATGCTTTGCTGCATACCTCGGTTGTAACGAGGGGTTATTTCAGTCAAAGTTGCTCTTCTATCAGCTTGAATCAGTCGGCCCATTCTCCTCTGACCTCTAGCATCAACAAGGCATTTTCGCCCACAGGACTTCCGCATACTGGATGTTTTTCCCTTTTCACACCATTCTTTGTAAACCCTAGAAATGGTTGTGCGTGAAAATCCCAGTAACTGAGCAGATTGTGAAATACTCAGACCGGCCCGTCTGGCACCAACAACCATGCCACGCTCAAAATTGCTTAAATCACCTTTTTTTCCCCATTCTGACATTCAGTTTGGAGTTCAGGAGATTATCTTGACCAGGACCACACCCCTAAATGCATTGAAGCAACTGCCATGTGATTGGTTGATTAGATAATTGCATTAATGAGAAATTTAACAGGTGTTCCTAATAATCCTTTAGGTGAGTGTATAGTTCAGTCATGAAACTCTAGAGATCCTTTACATGCAATCTGCAAGCAAACACATCATTACCACATGGCACAAGCTGATTGGCCTCTGCTGATCCTGCAGCCAATGAAATTGCTTGCTCAACATTTAAATACTCTGGTTCATTGTTTGCTGTAAGTTAGCGCACTATCAGAGTTACCCTCTACCTACCCCAGCTCCACCTGCCTACATCTGCTATGTGTCTGTTTATGCAGAAGGAGCATATCTTACTCGCTCACAGCAGCGTGTCTGTGTATATCTATTAGCAGTAGCAAGTCCATATACTTGCTCTGCAGCAGCAGCGTAGCAGATCTAGTCCGCCAAGACCAAATACATTAACATAACCATATTCAATAACATGCTAAAACTCTTTCGAGAGTTGTCATGATTGAAATAAGATTTTTTCCAAACAAACAAATTAATATTTCTGGGAAAAAAATCGTATTACTAAAATACAGTAACTATGGACAAAATTATCTTTTAAAATGAAAATGAGTTAGATTTAGCTATCATGAAATACTTTCCATAATTTACAACTGAAACAATATATCATTGTTAATATATATTATATTGTTTTTGGTTTGCATTATGGTCATGATAGCCAACATGACAGTTTATATAAACTACATTTTCTGCTATGTGTGAATAATACGTCATCGACCTAATTGAGATTTATAATATTTTTAGTCCTTTATTAGATTCAAATTTAATATCTATTATATATCATGAGGATGAAATAGAATATAACAAGGGCATGCTCACAGGAGCATGTAAACCATTAACATATCATATATGGACTGATACCTTTGACTGTCGAGTCCCAGTTCCACCAGCTATACAGGTTAAACTCCAGCAGAAATCTGCGATAAAGACACATTCTCATTCAGAAACACAGACTGAAGAACCCAAGCTGACAATAATAATTATAAAGCAAAAGGCTTTTATCTCACATGACAAGTTCTGTCAAGAGCCATTTCACAGTGGTGAAGGGCTGAAAGGAAGAGCGCAGCATGTCAATGGAGACAGGAAATAGAATCCAGAGGCACTGAAGTCAAACTCTACAGCACAGATGATAGCGTACTCACATCCAGTAAAGTGCGTGCACTGTCACTGCTGCCTGCGAACTCTTTACAAAGAGCCTGATAGTCATACAAATTAATCCTAGCAGGAACAAAAGCAAAAGCAGATTTACTACTAAACTCAACCCTGGGTTTATTTCTCATTTAATCCCAGGTTAAAGCCACCCAGGGTTAAGGAATGTTTAAAAAGGACCTATTATGCTTTTTTATAGTTTCAACTTTCTTTAGTGTGTAATGCTGTTTGAGCATGAAAAAAGGTCTGAAAAGGTCTGAAACACCCAGAAAGTTTTCTTCCAGAAATGTACACTATATTCCTCATTTAAATAATTCCCGCCACAGGCATACATGTATGCAGAAATAATGGGAGCGAGGCCTGGTTAAGTTGAGTTATGGTAAGTGTTGTGACATTTCTGAAACATGCTCGAAGCGTTTAACCAATCCCAGCACACCAGTCCAGCTGACCAATCAGAGCACACTGTGCTTTTCAGAAGGAGGGGCTTCATAGAGACAGGAGCTAAACAGAGCATTACAGGCAGACTGGGAAGAGAGGTGCTGCAACAATGCCAAATATGACATTTTTTTATTATTTTTTTGGAACAATCAAGCATGAAAACCTATTCTAGTAGAGCTCAAAAACAAAATCAAGACTTTGTTTTAATGCCACTTTCGACCCTGAGTTTGGCGCCACATTTCAGTGCTAAAAGTATAAATGTTATAGAATGAGGACAGACAATCTTAAGCTAAACAATGCAGGCCTCATTAAATATTCATGAAGTAAAACATCAGAGAATTCTTTAAGCTTGCTTTTTGATCTAAATATAACTCAATTTAGAGAGAAAATCAGGACATATTCTCTAAAAACAACTGGACACATTTAGACTCAATTTATCTTGTTTTAAGGATGTTTAGATATTTTAACAACAAAAATACTTTTTAAAGTGTTCTGGATTGATGAAGAGATCATAAATATGAATATTGTTTATAGTTAATTAAAACAGGTTGCATACTCGTTGCATGTTGTACTTGTCCAACCAGTGTAATTAACCTCATAAATATGCAAATAAGAGTGTTTATAGATGTACAGTGAAAAAAACTTGAAGCCTGTCTATGCAGGTTAATTAATTTAACAGATTAATTAGTAAACGGTTAAAATATGAACTGTGTATACTTTCATCTATTTGAGTGTGTGTGTTGTCATCTCTCACTTTTTAAATGAGCCCATCAGAAGCAGTTTGTTCATGACAGCTCCCTCCACTGCTCCAAAGAAGAGGTTTGTCTGTGGGAAACATTATGGACAGTTAGTCTCCATTGCATAACAATATTGATACTGAATGGTTTTATGTATGCTCTTGTGATACAATTGTCCATATGCAATACCTGAGAAGTGTCTTCAGAGACCAGGATGAAGCCATTGTTGTCTATGAGATAGCATTTAATGTCCTAATATGAGTGAGAAAGGTAGAATATTCTGATAAACCTCCACTGAACTTTTAATAGCCTTTTCTCACTCACATTTTGAAATGTATTTTCCGGGCAAATGCAACGAGACAGTAAAACAATATGCATTTTATAGCTTTTTATACCAAAGCCATTAATAAAAGACATAGAATTCAAATGAGAAATGCTATAAGGCATTGCCATGTGTCATATATCATAAGTGCAGACTGATCTAGTAAGTCTGTCATGTTCCAGAAATGCCTATTGTATAATGAGTATGTAGAGAATACAGGCCATTTTATGAGTGCCATCATTGAAAATATGGCCAAAGGGAGAGAAAGAGTCAGATTTACCTCATTATCACAGCTGATGGTACATTTGCCATCCAGAGCATTACACTGCGTGAACAGATGCAATGGCAAAGACATGAAGCAAATATATACATTAATGCTATTTATATACAGATACTTGCTTTTAGAGTTACATTGGTTTATCTAGCATGGTCTCTAGTACATTATTTCTCATAAACAGAGCTGTTATGCAGCAGGTACACGTTCAACACATCAGTAGAAGGTCTGGTGTGATAAATATATATTTTTATATTTTCATGAGCATACATTTCTGTGCTTACCTGCCGACTGGCCGTCCAAAATTTCCTCTGAAAGAATTCCAGCTTCATTTGAATTCCCACAGCTTTGGGTGTCATAAAAACACATTTAATATAATGATGTTTAGCAGTGCTCAGTGTAAGTCAGTTGCATTTTAGCCAACAATACATTTTAAAAAACTATATATTATAATATAATCATATTGCTTTGAAATATGAAAACATGTACCTGCCACTATAGGAGACTTTCTGTCATCGAGTAGTTGGATAGCAGTGCTTGCCAAAACCACACTCTTATTTTCACCCCCTTCAAAAGAAATATAACAAATGAACACATAGTATTTACAGCAGCATCATCAATGATCATGACATCTGGAAGAATCCACTAAATGAATGGTTCTTAACTGCTGGACCCAAACATGGCTTGCAGGTCTTTTTTAAGGGGAAAAGCAATGCTAAATACAAAGAATAAAATGCAACTAACCATATAATCATATGTAATTATGAAAACAAAATAATCAGGCTTAAAAACTTGTTTCCATATGTGTGGCGAGCAGGACGAGGTCGAGGGCCGTGGGAGGATGGCGCGAGGCCGGTGGTGTGATTACTAATGAGCGACACCTGCCTCGCGCCATCCTTCCACGGCCCTCGACCTCGTCCTGCTCGCCACACATATCTATTATTGCTGACGTCAAAGGTTACGTGTCTAATAAAAATGTACTATTAGGTGCAAATTCCTCTGTCACTTGGTAAAAACTATTTAAATTAGACTGATGCCAACATAGGTCAAATGGCCTGCCCAATATTTAAAATACAAACAAAACTACAGAAAGTAAAGGAAAATATGACACAGACTGATTACAATACTGGTTCATAATAAAATTCCAATGTTGAATGTTTTGTTTGGACATTCTTTTTATGTTTATACAATAAAATGTGCAGGGATATCCGATATAAAATCTGGATCCTGAAGCTCTATCCATTGCTCTGAAAGACATGTCATAACCACTAGAGGGCAGCATTTATTTACATAAATAATTATATGCATAAATCTTTTAAGAGCAACTCCTTCCTTTGCATATTCAGATCAAAAGCAGCATGGATTGAAACAAAAACTCAGTTAGATGATAAAACAGATCTCATTTATAGTGGTACAGGCAAATGAGAGAGAGTGTTTGATCAGAGTGAGTTGGAAGATCAGCGTTGTCTGTGTGATAAGGAGCCCAAGAGCTGTTGAGTGGGATGTAATGATCCTGATCTGTCACACACACACATTGCATGAACATAAAAGTAGGGCACATTAATTACAGGCGAAGGAAAGAGAGATAAGCAGACAGTCTGCGTGAGGAAAGCAGTACAGTGCAGCTAGAGTAACAAACCGCACTGATGTGCTATTACATCAACAGTATCCAGCTTTCATTAAACGGACATAATGGCAGTTTTGCCATAAAACTGTAATTTTGAAGATCCACCTGAAATATGTTAAGAGTTAAATGATGATCTTTGCAAAACTAATCAGCCGTATGATCTGCTAAATATGTGCGGTGAAGCAATGGGTGAGTATCTGTACCATATTTAATATTTAAATCTAAAGAAATATACTTAGTAAACATATTTAAATGTTAAAAATAATATATTTAACAATTACATAAATGTTAAATGTATATATACCGCATTGTTCCAAATATAAGACGACTGGCCTATTAAACTGGCCGAACTTGGCCTCTCAGATCATCATGTCGTTCATGTGTGTCATTAGTCTATTCCTCACAGAGGTCCTCTGCCTCACAGGATTCACTCTCACTATCATCAATCTTCTGCTCTGGCTCCACCAGCTCCTCCCACAGAAGGTCATCCTCGAACCCTTCCAAAGAATTTGAGATACAGCATGTTTTGAAGCCGTTGATGATGCTCTCCGGGGGCACTGCAGCCCATGCCTGGAGGATCCCATCACAGAGCAGACTCACCGCAGGCTTCTGAATCTTTCCAGATGGTGTGAGTGTGTGATTGCCAGACAGCAGCCACTCTGTTTATCTCTTGCCCAGTTTATCTTTGAATGGCTTGTTTACCACTACATCCAACACCTGTAGCTAACTTGTCATCCCCCCGCCACAGTTCATTGCCCACAGTTTTGACGGGCACAGTCACGTGTCCACAGAAAGCATCCAAAACTAGCATGTTCCTCTTATTTCTAGTGCCCCACACCACCTTAAGCCAGTCCACCACAAGCACAGTCTTCACCCAGCTCTTCTCCTGAGCACGAACGATAATACCATTGGTATTACCAGCTGGTATTGTCTCCTTGGGTACGATCTTCCATTTTAAAATCACGTACAGTGGGAAGTTTGGTCCCGTCAGCGAGACCCACTAACATGACAGTCACAAGGCTCTTCTCATGTCCAGAAGATTTCACAATGACTGATTTCTCACCAGTTGTTGGCATGTCAAAAACACAGGTGTTTGATCGGCATTACCTATCTGATATGAGTGTTGTTTCCGATCACATAGCGCTAAAAAGACAGCAGTTTCTCCCTGAAGTCGGAGGGCAAGCACTGGGCAAGACTTGTTCTGCAGCGCAATGCTAATCCGTTACGCCACATCATTCTTCTGCAACAGCCAAGGCTGGCTTTGAACTTGCTGGTGGGTATGTTCAGCTTTTTGGTGATATTCAGTGCATTCAGCTTTGGTTATGGGCTTTTTTTTCTTGGCTATGTACTGACACTCTTTCCTGTCAATGTCTTCGAAAGTGGTCACTTTTAGGACCGTGGCCAGCTTTGACTGTTAGCATTTTTAAGACTGTCTTTTTCGGCTCGCCATCTTCTAACTACACTCTGACACACTGTATTTCTTGGCTGCTTGAAAGTTGTTAGATGACTGCTGCGTTTATCACCATGAGCTTAAAGTTTGCATCATAACCTCTCCTCAGTTACTGGTTCACTTGCCCGACTTTTTAACCGCTCTGTTCTGGACGGTCACTCGCCATCATACGGCCCCCTGGCACTGTAAACTACCAATAGTTTATAGGGGCGGGTCACTTCAGTCCTGGGGGGTACACTCATTTTTAGGGATGACTTCTAATAGTCGAGGATTCGACGATTCGATTCAAGGAGGTCTGATTCGACTATGAACCTCATAGTCGAACAGTAGGGAAGTGTTATGTAACCAATAGGGGTCTGACGGTTATTATATAACCAAGAGACCGACGGTTATAGTTGAACACCATCATTAGAACTCTATAACCGCCAAAACCGTGCTATTAAAATATTTTTTACAAACATTTTTTATCATAGAGAATGTTTAAATACTAATATCATCTTACGAGGGAAACTTAGGCGGAGTTAGTGGTGCATCGGAGGCTGAGTGCTGGAGATCATTCGGGAGAGGTCTGTGGCTGTGACCCTTTACCGATCAGAGCGCGCGCTGACACGGAGTAAAGCCTTGTTTATACTCGACGCGTCCGCACGAGCGCGAAGGTGCGCACGGCAAAAAATGACGCGTTGGGTGCGCAAGACCCCATTTCGCTTGGCTGTGTCGTGTGCACAGCTTTTTTTGTAACAGCGCGCGCGGAGCCGCATCCGAGGAAGAACGACTTCAAGCCGAATCTGCTCTAGCATGTACGTCTCACCGCACCGGCACGCAGTTTGCGCGTCTAAATTGCAAAGTTCATTGCAAAGTTTTTTTTGTTAAGGTTTTGTTTACTGTGTGTGATTTATTTAAAACAAAGCATGTTCATTGCAACGTTTTTTTCTTGTTGTTGTTAAGGATTCATTTAATGGAAAGCACATTCACTTCTAGTTGTCTTGCTGTTCATTTTAAATAAACGTAGAGCGAGTTGTCCTATAACAGACGAACAGTTATTCAACCGAACGTCTAGCTGCTATCTAAAAAAAAAAAAAAAACGTTTGACTATCAGTCGACTACGGTAAAATCTAACGAATCAGATTCGACTATGAAAATCCTTAGTCGAAAACAACCCTACTCATTTTACACGTTTTTGGCGCTACCAATTGTTTCGGTTGTATTATTGACACATGAAAGTCTAGACCCCGAATATAAGATGACCCCAGTTTTTCAGATGTATTTCCAAGAAAAAAAACATTGTCTTATATTCAGAACATTACCATATATATATATATATATATATATATATATATATATATATATATATATATATATACACAACCACACATAATTTTTTATTGATTATTTTTCTTAATTTTCTTGAAAACATGACTATGCAATGGACAAAATCACACATTGAAATGTAATTATAATGAAATGAATGTTAGCTAAATTTGAAAAAATTACTCATCAACTGCATTTTTTTCTGCATTTTTTTCCTGCATGATGCCATCCTTAAATCCGTATGTTGCATGACATGAAAACTTTGTATGTGTGTTATGTACTTGAGCATCATACCTGAACTGAAGGGAATGGAGTACACAAATGTGCCGGGCACCTGCTCTGCGGCTCTTTTATACCACAGAGGAAAGTGATCTGCATTAAAGACACCCTCTCTGTCTTCAGCGGTGAGGAAATCTCTGAAAACACGTTCAACCATAGAGGATATTTTACTTCATCTTTCGTCATTTACACTTATTGAGGCTTTTTAATTGGCTAGTGTATTGAGTTTAGAATCAGTCATTAGGCGTTCACTTATTGACTCACTGATTGGTCAGCTGTTCGGGAACCACAAACAGGTTGGTTCTGGAAAGACCAGTGCGGGTGCCGAGGAAAGCGATCTCAACCCCTTTATCAGAATTCCTGTGGATAAAAACAAACATAAAACAGTTTTAGACAAGACTGCCTCTAAGATGAACAAAGCTTTCCTACCCAGTCAACCAACACCATTTACCAAAAACTACAGTATAAACTACAAAAACAGCCTTTTTAGATTTAAGAGACAAACAGAGGGTGGAACATGGTTGGTCTAATAAACTTTACGTATGAAATATGGCTCTTTTAAAATTCATTAAGTAAATAGAACGAGTAAAGAGTAAAAGTCCAAACTCACTCAGACTTATTGAGGGCCAGTCCAGTCCAGTATGCTTCTAAGGGAGCGGTTACCACAGCATCAAACAGAACCTGCTGAATCAGCTCTCTGTCACCTACAACACAAGAGAGGGCATTTACACACTCCATAATACTCGTCAGACACCAACTTTAATGGGGAGAGTGTTTAAACAATTAATTTTGTAAGCAAGGTGTAAGATCTAGAAGAAGGACAATGTGGCAAACACGTTGCAGGAGAATCTGCTACTGTATATACTGCAGTATGACGACTCCACAGAAGTTTATACAGAAAACCAATCAATTGAGCTAATTTAACTGGAAACTGAGCTGAAAGTAAAATCGTTTCAGAAGCAGAACCACTTGATGAAAGATTATGAAGACAAACATTTCTCCTTAGAACAACATGCACTGATGAATCGATCACAATAAGACCAGGAACATGTGAGAAAGTAAACAGGGTCAATTTTGATTTCATGTTGACGTTAGGAATCGTCTATTAATGCTGCTCACATTTGAGGTGTGGTTTACGGCTGGTCATATAGAGTTTGATGGCCTGCACTTGAGTCAGGTGACGATGATCATGATGTTCATCTGTATTACAGTACGTCCTGAAACAAAAACGTAAAAAAAGCACAATATTTGATACTTGTGTGATTAATAACAGTAATAGATTGTTATACATTGAGTGTCAATAGAAGTCTTTACCATTCATCAGCAAGGGCAACATCTGGTTGCTCCAGATCATGTAGACCTAAAAAAGAAGAAGTGTGGATTGGATATTATAGAGGATTACAGATGAACTGGCGGTATCAGAAACACTCCTGGATACTTATAGATAAATCAGAGAAAGAGATATGAAAAGATTATTTATTATTCACTGGACTCTTAAATAAAATCTGAGAGATTTATTCTGGCTGTGTATAAAGGGTTATATAGATAACATAAATGGTTCATAAGACAATATATAAAAGGAATAAATGATTCAGCAAATCAGGGTTATTATAGTTAGCTAAAACTAAAACCTTAAAAAAATGGTTACTTTTAATACAATAAAATATATAAAAAAATGTAACTTCGTTTTATTTCAGCTAGTTGCCAAGGCAATATTTATTATTTTAATTTAGTCTAACTTTAGTCTAACTAAAATAACTAAAACTGAAATAAGAATTAACAAACACTACACAGACGAATTAAAAAAAACTAATAAACATAACTAAAACTTTTAATTAAAATTAAAAGGAAAACTGGAAAGATACAAATAAAAACTAATTCAAAATATTAATGAAAACTAAAATAGTATCTCAATGAAAAGAAAATAACACTGAGCAATACTGTATAAATACACCAATACAAGTCTAACGTATTTGAATTGTTCATACATTGTTCATTATTATGGATTTTTAACATTTCTCTGGGTTGCATATTTCAAATTCCCACATAGGAAAATGAAAAATCAACATACTGTATAACAATGGTGAAACAAACTCAATATATCAGACCTTTAATAGGACAGAAAAGTAATGAAATAATTAATAGAAAGAAAACAAATAAAAATATACTGTATGTGATCCAAAGCTATGACAAGAATATATATTCAAGCATTTTAACCATAAAAATAAAGTATTGCTAATAGAGCAAATCCTCACCAGCTTCTAGTGAAACATTTGCCTTGAAGAAGTATTTCCCGTGCCCTCTCGAGAGCACCACACCTACACTACAAAACACAGAAAACACAATTTCAAAAGTCATATTTTTATCATCACAATGTCACATCCTTTCAATCAACATTTGTTCAAATGTAATACTTTTCTAAGCAAAGATTTGAGAAACATTTACATATACGAGACATGACCTACCTAAATGGAGTTCCTTTAATATCAGTGTAGTAATAATCATTGTGCATCGTCAAAACACGTTTCTGGTGGGGAAAAAAATTTAAAGAGAAGATTATGATTTATGAAGTTATGCAAGCACTCATGAGAGGAGTGTTTTTGATATTTTGCTATTAAACTAATGTTTTTTTTTTAATAATATGACACTAACATCATATATCATTAATCTGGAATAGTAAAAGTTTGTGCATGCAATTATAAAACGTTACCCCTTTGTCCACTGTTCTTTTTACTTCCATTGAAAAAGTGCCAGTTCGCCTGTTCACCATTGCTGTGCGCAACTACAAATAAACACATTTTTTGAAGCATTGAAGCAGCACTTATTCATTTTAATATTGTATGTCAACACTTCTAAGATGCAAAACACTGAACCTAATGTATAACAGGTCTGAGCAACTGCAATGCATTTGCATCTGTGTATTTGTGTAAAGTATGTTGCTGGTCTAAAGGCCCATTCACACCAAGAATGATAACAATAATGATAAAGAAATATATAGGTCTAAAAATCAGTCTAAATACAAAAGAATAGCAGAATCCACACCACAACTATAACAATAACAGCACAGAGAAACATTATCATTGGAATCGCTTTCAGAACTTTTTTTTTCCAGCTGATGAATGATAAAACATTGACAGCCAATCAGAATCGATCCTGCTTTAAAGGGTTAGTTCACCCAAAAATGAAAATTAAGTCATTAATTACTCACCCCCATGCTGTACCAACCCCGTAAGGCCTTCGTTCGTCTTCGGAACACAAATGAAGATATTTTTAATTAAATGTGACAGCTGGATCACTCCTCCATAGGCTCCCTAAGGGAATGAATCCTGACGGCCAAGAAAGTCAATGAAGAAAATGTTTAAATATTCCATGTCACAACAGTGGCTCAACTATAAGTTTATCAAGCGACGAGAATACTTTTTGTGCGGAAATAAAACAAAAATAACGACTTTATTCGACTATTCCTTTTCTTCCTTGTAGGCCTGAAACGAGACTTCGAGAGATTTCCACGACGCATGCGCGAGAATTGCGATCTCTTTCAACTACTTCAGTTAAGTTCTCGCGCATGCGTCGTGGAAATCTCTTGAAGTCTCGTTTCAGGCCTACAAGGAAGAAAAGGAATAGTCGAATAAAGTCGTTATTTTTGTTTGTTTCCGCACAAAAAGTATTCTCGTCGCTTGATAAACTTATAGTTGAGCCACTGTTGTGACATGGAATATTTAAACATTTTCTTTAATGACTTTCTGGGCCGTCCGGTGTCATTCCCTTAGGGAGCCTATGTAGCAGTCATGCACCTCTCAGATTTAATCATAAATATCTTCATTTGTGTTCCGAAGACGAACGAAGGTCTTACGGGGTTGGTACAGCATGGGGGTGAGTAATTAATGACTTAATTTTCATTTTTGGGTGAACTAACCCTTTAAAGAGATCGAGCATTTAAAGCAGCGGATGACAAAACTGCAGGGCATGTTTAAAATAAATAGAAAGATGTCGTCCGCTGGTGCGCACGCTAATATAGTTATTGCTCTTGGTGAGAACGGGCCTTGTGTAAGTGTATTGCATTGTCTGCACTCATTGTGTGAGAACACAGAAACTAATCCATACAACATCCTCTGTGTCCTCCCATTCCACCTCGGACAGGTCCACGCTGCTGTAACTGGGTTTCTTCCTCTTCTGGCCCTCCTGGTACTGCAGGAAGAGACACACAGAGGACAGGAAGTGCTTTAGAGGACGGCAGTGCAGTTACAGTTAGGAACTGGATGACATGATTAGTAACATAATGGAGACAGAAACGTACAGTACATGGTGAAAGAGGCCATTAGTCGAGCGTTTTTCACTCCTACTCCATGACTTTCCCACTAGCACTGCGCATTTATGGTGTCTAATCAGATGATGAAGTGTGGTAAAGGTGCTGTAAACAATTTGCTCAGTTTCACCATTTTGTAAACTTCAATAACACAGCCTCTCTCTAAAAGGATCAGAGCAATCCCAGACATAGTAAATTTAGACAGGCACAAAACATTTCTGATTGACTGGTTTTCTGATTGGAAAAGCATGGATCTCTTCCTTGACTCTTTCATTTACTGTTTACAGAGTCTGGTGCTATTTTAGTGATATCTGACAGTAGTCGGGACATTTTATGTGTGGTATTCCAAAAAAATAGCTTATAGCACCTTTACATAAGGGAAACATCCAACATGTGCAGTGCTGAGGGAGTCCCGGAGGAGGATTGAGAAACTGTGGTGTAAGGAAATGAGTTTTGTTTACACACTATCAGACCAGCCAATTTTAGGCTTATAGAGATCTGTGTCAAAATAATCTGTCTAATCTTTTTTGCTCAGATTGGTTTTAGTCAGTCAATGGCACTGTTCCAATCCCTACTGATTTGCCAACTTGTTTTAAGACAAGCAGGACCAGAGTTCCATAATGCTTCACTTTAGCATTATTTTTGTATTATTTATAGTTATTATTTGTATTTTGAATAAGCTTTAATTTTTATATTTTCAGTATTTATTTTAATTTTGGTTTAAGTTTGTTTAATTTTGTTAGGTGTGAAGGCACTTATTATATCTGTTAATTTTCCGATTATTATTATAATTATTTCGCTCGAGTCTCTGGCAGCCCATAGAACCGGATGGTAAAAAGTTGTGAAATTTTGCACACAGATAAATGACAATCTGAACATTAACCACAGTAATTTTGTGATCTCTTACTCAATCTCTGAGTTAGAGCCACCAACTGTCCAAATTTCCACTAATGTTTATGCTAAGAACTTTTGAAACATAAGGGCTAGAAACATTAAGAATTTTTTTTTTTTTTTGAAAAACCTACGTTTGAACTCATCTTAGATGGTTTGTTTGATTTGCTCACATCATTCTCAGACAATGCTGGCAAAAAGTTATTAAAAGCTTTTCAAAAAACCAAACCATTCTCAAATAACTTGCATATGAATTTGACGAAGAACACGTCAAAAAGGATGCGAGGCTGTAACTCCATGAGTCAAGTGATTGTATTTACGATTTTTCAGCAGTTTTGCCTCAAATAATCTAAAAATGTCTTTAATTACTCATTGTTGCAGTTTTCTGATGCTCCCAGCTATGCTTGCATGACTCATCATGTCTTTTTTTGTGCTTGGCCCCTTAATTGCTGCTCGCAGCTATATTTTTTATTAGTTTAACATTTTTAAAAATAGTTTATTTATTTATTTCAGTTTTCATTTTAGTAATTTTAGTACTTAACTTATTTGATCTTTTTTTAATGAAACGAAAATATGAAATTTTGCCTCGCAACTTATTGAAATAAATATTTACATTTTGTTGAATTTAATCTTTACTTCAACAGTTTATTTTAAGAGTTTATTCATTTTTCAAACTTTATTTTAACAGTTTTAGTATAAGCTAACAATACTAGCTATTTTCTATACTTTATTTTACATTTATGTAAAAAATCTCTTGTTGCAATGCAACCTGGGATTCGCATGAACTATACATCACTTATATTAATATTAAAATCCAGCATAAATTTGCTCCCAAGGTGAGAGGTTGCCTTTAATGTCTAAAAATGTTGCCTAGATTGTTAATCTAAACTAGGGTTTGGAACAGAGCCTAAAAATGGCTAAAACATTTCATAAGAATGTTACTTTGTGTGCACACTTGAATCCAGTCCAGTTCATAGTAAACCGTCATAACCAATGCTACTTACTAATAATACTCATTTTAGCATTTACCACATTCAACAACAGTAAACACTGTCCCTGTTCAGCAACACAGAGTCAGTGTGGTCTGTAAATACACACACTTAGAAGCCTTGACTGATGCACACCACCGCTACGCAAACACAAACTGATACACAGCAGCACTGGAGCCACACTACGACGAGAACACCAACACGTTCACGACACACAGAGACGCACAGTCACGCATGGTGACTGAGAGCGGGGTGAGGGGTGTCCCTGCGAAGGGTGAGTTACCTCAGTGCTCTGATCAGCCCTGGCAGGCACATGAATGGGCTTTTATTCCTGCATGCAATATATCAGAGGAAAAGGGTTGGGATTACAAAAACTACATCTCCCATGATGCACTTCAGCGTCCCACCAGCGCTCTCACAAGCACACACTGCATGTGTGGGTAGATTTTACCTGAGCCAGCTTCTTTTTTTTTTTGGGCATGGATGTAATTGCATCATATTCCTAATATAGTTCTAATATAAGGCTGTTTATGGGCCCAGAACAACATATTAGTCCTTACCAGGGGCCTCAGGTCGGGATGTGTCAGGATATATCCGTTATTGGTAATGGCAAATGCGTATCCATGTATTCCTAGCTGGAGAAAAGAAGATAAGATTTAAAAAATGATAGCATTATCTTTAAGCCCACTTTAAGATATAGAGAGTGTGAAATTGAACAGATTAAAATTGATTTTGGAATGCATGGCTATTTGTTGGTGGTAACATCCTACCTTGTGTTTTGGGATGGTTTTCATTAACTCTTGAATGGGGATGTCAGTGCCCACAACGCCTAGCAGGATGCCTTGGTTTTTCTGCAGAGAGACAATTTTATTTTCACACACATTTCCGTACGCATTTGTTCACTTCTCATTCTCATTGATATTAATAGGTATTCGTTTGTAAAATGTGTTTAAAGAAATAAACAATTTGAAGCTGTTGTATGGTGGATATTAATTATGTCAAAGCTCAATGAATACGAACTATAAGTGAAACACTCCGTAAATGTTACAGCATAATATTAATTGTGTTCAAACGAGTTGGATTAAACAAATCATTCTTTTGAGTCTGATCTTTTCAATGAATCAGTTGATTCAGTTCACAAAGCGAAATGATTCATTCACACCTGTGAAAACATTTAGAATATAAACTTTGGAATATACATGAATATTGATAGTTATATTTGACTAATATTAATTTGTATTATTATTAATAATAATATACAAATACAATTAATATTAATTTTAAACATTTTAATATTTTTATAAAAGTTCCATATGGGAAACTCAAACTCAAAATATGTGCTAGATCAACAGATATCACACATAAACACACAGACATTCTCCCTACCGTTTCATTCTTGGTGCTAAACACAGGCATGGCCACTGTGGTTATCGGGTTTGGACCTTTAGTCTCCCCAAGCTGCTGACAGACCAACAGAAGACTTTCAGATTTAAATTACATGAACATCTGAGAAATGCATCCAATTAAGATTTTGAATGGACATTGATCGCCACAGCCGGTTCATAAGCTCACATTGTGCTGTCCTACCGGCCTTCAGATCAAGGAAGTTGCAGCGACATGAAATATTCAAACCAACGTTTTGATAAATGGCCGTGCGAGGTGTAGACAAGTGAAGGGTGATCTGGTGAAGATGGTTCATCTCTGTAGCTGAACTGTAAGCTCAGCTGCGGGCACGATGAGGGCTGACATGATTTAACGCATGAGCTGGCTGAAACTAGGTCTGCTATTCCCCCACCTCACCCTTATGTGTGTGTGTCCATTATGCATGTTTTACAGTGGCCCTTGAGAGGACACGTGAAGGCAGTTGTTTTTGAAAGAGGAAAACAGACAGAAAAGAAAAATAAAGAAAAATAATTAAATAATAAATTCACTTTCTCACCCTCATGTCATTCCAAACCTGTATGACTGTAAGGGGAACAATGAAATACGATGAAACTAATGAAAGCGAATGGGGACTTGAACTTTTGAGCTCCAAAAATCGCAAAAAACAGCATTAAGGGATCATAAAAGTGGTCTATACGGCTATATTAAAAGTCTTCTGACATCTGAAATTTGAATACTTTTTCACTGAAAATATTTTCTTCTGTCATATGTCTTAAATCTCATTTCTGTTTGTGTACATTCAAATGTGCGTCAAAACGTCTCGTCGGGTTTGACATGGTTGACGTGAAATGTCAATCTCGTCTTTGGGTCTCATGTGTCTTGTAACCAATCAAATCCATGACATCAAACCTGGTGTGACATGTTTTGATGTGACTTATTTGAATATGATGCGAGTGCAAATGAGTTTTGAGAGATATGTCAGAAGCGAAAGATTCCCAGTGAATAACAATGAAAATATTTCAAAAATTATATGTAGACTTCCGTTCAAAAGTTTAGGGTTGGTAAGATGAAAGAAGTGTCTTGTGCTCACTAAGGCTGCATTAATTTGATTAAATATACAATAAAAACAGTAATATTGTGAATAATTATTACAATTTAAAGTCTAATTACAATTTGAAATCTTTACTGTTACTTTTGATCAATTTAATTAACCCTCGCTGAATAAAAGTATGAATTTTTTTAAATCTTACTGATCCCAAACATTGGAACGGAAAAGTCAATTATATATACATTTATATAAAAAGCTATCACATGGCAGAAGACTTGGAATATAGTTTTATGGACCACTTTTATAGTGATTTTGTTTTTTAGGTGCTCGACAGCCCCAGTCCCCTTTCACTTTCATTGTAAGGAAAAGATATGTGAGGACATTCTGTAAAACAATTCCTTTTCAGTTCAACTACAACAAAATAAAGAAATTCATATGGGCTTGGAATGAATTCAGAGGGTAAATGATGACATTTTGTAAACAATTTCATTTTTGGGTGAACTATTCCTTTAAATAGTGTTTCCAGAACTTTAATCATCATTGGTCTTGTTCCACTGGCAGATTTGTTTCTAAAACAACAAAAATCTCCCCCAGTCCCTCTGAAGAGGTCTTTAAAGTCTCTTATTCTGTCTCACATTCGGGGAGCTAAAAAAAAAATCCCCTCAGTTTGAGTTTTGTCCAACATTTGTTCAGTCTGGTTGGCGCCGTGCAGAACACTGAAGGTGTCTCCTACAGGAGCCAAATTGAAATCTGTGAATTAACCTTGTGCTTCCCCCTTCCTCTCCTTCCCTCTCTTCCCTTCTCTCTTTCTCCCAGTCTCTGCCTCTCTCACCCCCTCTACTCCAATGTCAGTTTTATTACGGCTTTAGGAGATAAAAGCCAATGATCCACAAAATGATGAATGGGGTGTCTCAGTGGCCAAGATACAGCAACACACACTCCGGAGAACAATTGCCAACACCCTACGCCAATGCCTGTGTGTGTGACAGAGGAGAGTGTCAAAGACATCGGGTGGGTACGAACACTTGCACTTTTGTGTGTGTGTGTGTGTGTGTGTGTGTGTGTGTGTGTGTGTGTGTGTGTGTGTGTGTGTGTGTGCGTGTGTGTGTGCGTGAGTCTGTCTTATCAGAAATGGAATGGCACAGCGGTCGGTGTTGCGGTTCTCGAGTGAAGCCAAACCCTATCTCTGACCACATCTCGCCCTCACTCGCTTTTATCTTACGCTCTCTCACGCTGCGTTCCCCTGTCCCACATCCATGTTCAAGAACTAATAAAACGTTTCAGATTCCAGAAACGGAATACTGAAAGCAAATTACAATGAGGAAATGCTGCAAGACACCAGTGACAGAATGGACACAAACAGGCTCTGTTCCAAAACCTAGTCAGCTGCCTTGCTGACTACAGTCTACATAGGCAGCATTCTAACTGAGTGACCGATTTGGAACATTCTACACCATATGTCAAACGAATAGTGCTAAAAAGCGCAAGCACAAACTCTAATAAGCATAAATATAAAACAATATTGCATAAAATTAATATTGGATAAAACAGTCCCATTTTAAACCGTTTGAAATATGCTTTTCAGTATTGAATGAATAACACACACACACATATATATATATATATATATATTGTATATATATACAAAAGCTGTCACTGGGATGGAACTCTTTCAAAAAGTACTAATATGTACAATTTAGGAACTAATATTTACCATTTAGGTCTTTATATTTACATTTAGGTACTAATACAGATACTTTACATACTAATGAAGTACATTTAGGTACTAATATGTACACTTTAGGTACTAATATATACCATTTAGGTACTAATATGTACCTTTAGATATCAATATGTACCATTTAGGAACTACTATGTACATTTAGATATTAATATGTACCTTTAGGTATTAATACGTACAATTTAGGTATTAATATGTAATAATTAGGTACTTCATGTTGTGTGCGCCCTTAAAATGCTGCCTCCGTAGGGAGCTCGCTAGGTTTCGGAACAGAGCCACAGAGACACCGGTTACGACTGTTACCTTGTGCGCCTGCGCGAGCTATAGGGACACAGGGAGAAAAATAATACGTGTCATTGACATGTGCTCACGTCTACACACATACAAGAGACACACTGCACGGTGTGTGACCTGATCTCGTTCTCGTAGTGCTCACTGAATGGAAGAGTGTCTTGATGAGACCTTCAGGGAGTTAACGGAGCTACTAATGAGCAACTGAGTTGCATTTTATGAGGGAGAATGATTGTAGAAAACACATACATTTAGTAGAGAAAATATTAGATTTTTTAGACAGCAAACCCTTTACAAAAATGTACCATAGTGAGATTTGTTCCTGCCAAAATTCCTTAGTTACTAAAGTAGTTTTTTAAATAAATAAAAATATGGGATGTTCCTAAAACAATGTGACATTTCTTCAGAGTCTTTATTGTATTTGATGATTGAGGTGATTTATAAATAAAAGTTTTATTTTTGCAGAAGCTGTAGTTCACATTGTAAATTTTTGTAAGGGATACAGATGCTGTACACCAACACTGTGATTAATTATACTTACTGCGCTGTCCACGTAGGCTTCAGTCCACACTGTGTCATGTTCATGGTCGATAACCTTAGGTCTGCTCATCACATGCAAATACCGCATCACGTTTTCCTGAACATCCGCCAGAGTGGAGATCTGACTAAAATAACCTGCACACACAATCCACAGCAGATTTTAATATATATATATATATATATATGGTTTCCACAAACATATTAATAAGTAACAAAAAAAATGTAACATTGATAATAAGAAATGTTTCTTGAGCAGCAAATCAGCATATTTTGATTTTCCGTCACAGGAATAAATTACATTGAAAAATATATTACATTAGGAAAAATAAATTGTAATTTTTTTTTTTTTATCAAATAAATCAAGCCTTGGTGAGCAAAAGAGACTTGTTTCAAAAACTTATACATGTATATTTTGTCTAAATGCATTTTGGAATCACTGTCTATAAAGCCTGTAAATGTAGTGCATTTTTACAAATTTTGTTACTGTAATACATTCTTTTTAAAGGTACATGTATTCATAATGATTTAAAATACAATGTTATAATATGTTGTTCCTATTCAGAAGTCATTCTAATGCCCATTTTATATATATATATATATATATATATATATATATATATATATATATATATATATATATATATACACAGAATTTCATTAGCTTTTCCATAAAAATTCTGGGCTTTTGAATAACAATGATGTTAGTGCTATAATACATTATACCATTTAAATATATAGCCTTGAATATTTAGAAATTATAATAGAAACAGAACATAATCATATATACTTTATTAAATTAATAAGGAGTAATGATTAACAAGATGCAAGCTGATCATCAGATGCCTTTCCATTCGTTTAGCTGTGTTGAAAATGTGCATGTGCTACTGCAGAGGCTCCAGGTGCAGAGCGAGAAATTCTCAGTATGGTGTGTGTGTGTGTGTGTGTGTGTGTGTGTGAAAGCTCTCCTAATCCCGCGGCCAGTCATCCATGGCACGGGCACATGGGAGTGATCAATGCTGTGCAGCCACGGGAGCCGAGCTGACAGGAAGAGTGATTTAGGCTCAGTTGACCCTTGACCTCTGCATGTCAGCTCCGCGAGTTGAGCCAGTTGCCGTCGCACTCCCATCAAGCACTCAACACCCGCGTGATTTCCTCCTGCCTTCAAACCAATAAACCCACAGCGCTGGCCCACTACCCACTAACTCCTCATTACGCTCGGAAGCTAAATGGAAGCTTTCGTGCTCCAGGAAAACCCAGCCAGGATAATTAATTAACTAATTAGCAAAAATTAAAATGGAATGTAAATCAAATTCAGCTCGTCGTCCCCCCAAAAAATCACAAACCTTTATTGGCACACGCCATCCATTTCAGGTTATCAGCAAACGCAGATTCCCGGCCAATCAGGTAGGGAAATATACGAACCTATGGAGAAAAAGAAAAGTTTTATTTGTGCAATAAATGTTTCAGTATTTGTATGTGAATAGTAAACATTTTTGTACTTTTTTCTATTATTAAATACTGATACACACAAAATAGCAGATGGACAGCTCCTAGAATGTAAACTTTACACATGAGAAGCTTTAAGCTTGGCAAGCTACAGATTCAACATTTTATGTACAAATACAAATGCAATCACATTGGTGTCTGTTTCTTTTCATTCCTCTGTTTCTCTTTGTTTTGTTCTCTTTGTTGTGTCTCTGAATTTAAATCAAAGAATCTCCTTGTTTCCCACAATGCAATTTCCCAATGTCAGAGTAAAATCTGATTACTTGATTACTCGTTGGAAAACAACCGCCTTGGCGCATTTACTTAATTACACAACTGGTGTAACAAATCAGACAGGAAAATTGTTCACTATATGGTTTAAGATTCAATTTTAAGTTTCCACCAGGGATGTGCATGAGTACTCACAGTGACAGCGATGATCAATCATGAAAACATTACTGTACGATTTTAAAAACTTAAAAACATTTCACACTGTTTGAATTGCAAGTGCCTTACAACCAGTGTTATGGTAGTATTATTTATATGCTATTATAGTCTTTATAAATATTTTGAATTAGAATTTATTTTTATATTTTCAGTTTTAGCAATTTTATTATGTGCTTTTGTCATTTTTATTAGTATTTTATTTTATTTATTTCAGTTTTAGGCAACATTTCTCATTTCCATTACATTCAGTTTTTGAATATTATTATATTTTTCATTCAGTGTTTCATCTAATATTTCTATATTTTTTATTTTAGCTTTATTTCAGCTATCAACAACGATTTTTAATAGTTTTAGTTGACATGTTTTGTCAAGCTTTTCATGTTAGTAGTTTCCTTGAAAACTCTTTTATAAACATATTTCAAGATGCCCTTGCTGCAAGATGCTAAAAAAAACAGGCAAAAGCAACAACTTTACACATCTGACGGTGATAAAATAAATAGATTGATCTATTTAAATTAAGAAGACAGATTGACGAAAATGCACATCGTTTAATGTTTATATACATTTATTTTATTTATTAACTTGTG
The DNA here is from genome assembly GCA_030578255.1 of Tiaroga cobitis. Taxonomy (NCBI): domain Eukaryota; kingdom Metazoa; phylum Chordata; class Actinopteri; order Cypriniformes; family Leuciscidae; genus Tiaroga; species Tiaroga cobitis. The sequence continues at coordinate 20,425,151 of CM060601.1, read as the reverse complement.
CACATGAGACTGGTTTCAAAATACGGATATGCAAACTCAACCATTCCTCTCGATGTTCCTTCCTCGCTCACTAATTTTTTCTCCCTCTCCCTCTCCCTACCTTCTTTTACCCTCCATCCCTCTATTTCTCAGTACATTGCTCCTGTCTCCCATGTACAAATGGTTTTTGATTCCAACCAATACTGAGTGGTTACACCGCAGTGGGCCAGCAACAATTCACTCACACACACACACACTCACACACTCAAACGCACACACTCACACGCACACTGCAGGCTGTAAAAACGCATTTCTCCTCCTGCCGATTAGGACATGAGATGCAGACGTACACACGCAACCAATCCAGGCCAGGAATGTTCGCTTAACATGTTCACCTGAATGCCGAATGCTTTATGTACACGTCTGGTGGTGCAAATCGTGCCGCAGTCGGCAAACACTGGTTCGCAGGGTCAATCGGGCGACTGATTCAGCACCGCTAAAGGGCAGGTACATGTGCAAACCCTACCAATTTTGTTTATTCAACACATTCCCCCATGTTTGAAGAATGTGTCAAATAAGCTGGTGCTGTCAGCAATTCAACATACATTAACACACTTTTTCAGACAACCACCGCAGCCAAACACAATTCCTCAAAATGTCAAAACGCTCTCAAAAGGGAATTTTACACTTGTGCTGGGGTGAAAAAAGCAATCATAACTAAAACTATAAAGTAAGAGAAAACACACTGTACTTAGGTAGGAAAAGAACCAATATACTTTAAAGAAATTTGATAATGCATCTCATTTAGGATTTAATTATTAATTAAATATTCATGCTTTTATGCTTGTTTGATGCTTTTAAACTGACAATGGAGTTGCTATGCATTAAAACCCTCCTTTTTAATAATCCTTTATCTTACCTTTCGCTCAGGCCAGTTATATTTGGCAAAAACATCATCATACATTTCAGTGGCTCCATCCGTTATCAGCATGATCGCCTGACTACATGAACTTCCACGGCCGGTCTGATTAATCTGCACAGTGAGAGGGAGAGATAAAGAGACATGAGAGAGAGAGAGAAACTTTTCACTTTGAGAATGAGAATTCAGAAGAAACACGATCAATTTGCCTTAATAAGATTCACATATAAAACCAAAATTTAACAACAGAATCTATTTTAGTGGGGAGAAAAAAAACAAAAAAAACAAGAGAAGCAACCAGGAAATTGTCTTCAGAGTGGTTTCTGCATCTACATTACCCGGCTCTGACAGATTACTCATGTATAATGTTTTGTAGATCATACTGTGTTTATGCTGTATGATAAAATGGTTATGGTCCTGCATGCTGATTGGTCAATCTCAAGAGTAAATAGCTACTACATATAAATAGTTAACTACATTTTTCAGCATAATAGTAACAGCAGTTTAACTGTGGACACAAAATAGCACAGCCTCTCATACTTTATTGTTTAATTATGCTATGATTATATTGTTTGTATACAGTATTTTTGTGATCACTGTAAAGGCTACAATGCATCAACCTTATTAGGGAAGCATTGCATGTTTTGATCAAATCTTTGCAGTAAGCGAGACATAAAAATAAACATAATATCAGTCTTAGTCACATGCATGCATGCAGTCAGGTCCAAAAGCATTTTTTTTTAATACATTATTTTATTACACAATTTAAAATAGCTGTTTTCTATTGTAATATTTTGTTATATAAAACGTATTACTCCAGTCTTCAGTGACATGTGATCACAAGAAACATTTATTATTATTACCAATACTGAAATATATTTGTGTGGAAACGGTGATACGTTTTTGTTAAGGATTCTATGATGAATTGAAAGTTCAAAAGAACAGCATTTATTTGAAATATAAATCTGTTGTATTATAAATGTCTTTACTATCACTCTTGATCAATTTAATGTCCTTGCTGAATAAAAGTATTAATTTATTTTACAAAAAACTTACTGACCTCAAACTTTTGAACAGTATTGTATAATGTATTAACAACTTATATTGACAGGAACAAAACCTGATGATCATGTTCTCCAGCATGATTTGAGTTTATTTCCTGATTAAGAAGGGATTTTAATTCCTACATTTTCAGACTTTTGGAGTTTCAGCTGATCAATTAAACTAATTATCGTTCTAGAGCTGCTTTACAGCAGAATTAAATTCTGTTTGCATCATTGATCATTATTTACCTGTTTAACATAGTAAGGCTGCTTTGAAACAAAAAGTATTGTACAAATGAAGGTGACTTGACTTGACTGAGGAACTAAGCAGAATACTACATAATATCTCTTAGATGGAGACATTTTGCTCCTTATACAACCTGCATTATGGGTGATAATCAGGCTTTGTATTCTCTAATGTAGTCTTTACACCAAGCGAACTTTACTGCGGTGCAGTGCATGATGTTATTCCAAAAGTCAAAGACTGCTGCATCTATTATTTTTTTATTTTACTTTCAACCAATCAGGCACTAACACAGCATGTGGTCGTTTAAAGGGGCCGGACTCTGGGTTCTACGATTACCATATTAATTGGACTGGCTCTAATGAATGTGACAAATACAGATACAACCCTGTTCCTCCTTTCTGTGTCTCTGTTTCTCCCCTCTCTTCTCTTTCCGCAAGACTAGTGGTCTGAGAAAAGACAGATAAAGGGTGCAACTGGACCGACTTTGAGTGCTATCTCGTCTGCAATTGCCTTCTCTTTCATCAGCTTATTAATCAGCGCTGCCAATTACCACAATTAATCACAGGGAGAGATAGAGGTGTCTCGAGAAGGGGCCGGAGCAGCGAGACAAAATGCAGGCTCACACACGCAAACACACACCCACACACACACTTGTGTAGGAGCAGAACGAAGGGTTGTCATGATACCGGACCTCTGTAATCTCAGGGTTTTGGTAATCTTCACCCACCTCATTTAAGATAGTGAAAGCCTCACTCAGTGCATTGCCCAGGAGTCCGATTCCTTTGGCGAATAACTTGTCCAGATGCTCTTTAAAGTGCTGATGAATAAGAACAAGAGAAATGGCTTTCAGATATAGTTTAGGGGTCCTAATTTCACTGAAAATTAAGTAATTACAGCCAGCAAGTGTGTGCCATTGTTTAATAAAAGAAAGACATACATCCTTATTAGTACTGTCAGCTTGAACGAGAGTGCCGTTTAGACAGGACTCCACATAACGGATCTCTTGGTTGTACTGGAAACACAAGATATATTAGACACAGTGGGCATTAATTAAACAAAGCGTTCAAATTAATTGATATCCTAAAGGGTACTAATTATTCCACTCATGGATATTAAATAAAAATTTCCTTGCGTTTTTGTTATGAAAGTGTATGAACATACTGCACAAAAAAAACATCACAGTCTAAAAAAATATATATTTTAATTTTAATGCTGACATGATTCATTACTTTATAAAAGTTTGATGTTGGTCAGGTTTTTTTTTTTTAAATTGAAAGAAGTCTCTTCTGCTCACCAAGGCTGCATTTATTTGATCAAAAATACAGTAAAAAACAGTAATATATTGAAATATTTTTAAAAACCTTAAAGGCTTTACTGTAAATTTCTATTAATTACAAAAATGGCAATCTTACTTTTGAACTGTATTGTATATAACATATATAAAATAGAATAATATAAAATAAATTATATTATTTTTTAAAAATATGAAATGTAAAATCATTTATGTTTTGACATTTCTCTTTGCAAACCAAGTTAGGTGAAGTTTCTCGCAGCCACTCATCTAGAATCAATTTTTACCCTTTTTAAGGTTTAGAAACTGATCCTAGACAAGCTGCATTATCCTGGAGCACCATGATATCGGAATGATATCTATATTCATAAAAACACATCATGCCTTTGGAGAAGAAGGATAAAGCTCGGAGAAGACTACGCTTTCCCAAGCCTTACACAAGAGAGGAAACTTTCTCTGTTCGACTCACAGCAATAATGTTGAAGAAGTCATCGTCCCCGAGCGTGTCCAGTATGGAAGCGACCGTCTGTCTGGCTATAGTCAATCTTAAACCCTTCATACTGCCACTGACATCCACCAGAATCACAACATCTTTAGGAGAGGTAGCCGCCTGGATATACCTGAGACAACAAGTATCAGACAGAAATGTTAATGCATGAATTCACTCATAAATTATTTATAAATAAACTAAAAAGTTAGGTTATACTGGAATCTATTCTTGAAAACCAAACCAAACCTTACTGATCATGCTCAGCACCACAAAAAAACATTTCAAGAATCATTTAAAGCAGAAAAAAGTAGTTTAAAAGTAGTACCATTTTCTGTTCCTGCAGTCAAAAGCAATGACACCATGTTCATCAGGATGCCATTTCACACCTGAAAACACACATAGTGTAAATAATTTAATTCACAGGCTGACATGAAAGAATTTGACATTGTATTGTATATGGATATTGTTGATTATGTATTTGGTATATGGTGTTTTTTCCCCCTCACACACATCCTAGTGTCTCAGAACCGTTTATATTAAAATCATGTTTCACATTTATCATTTTATAGTTTGCAGACTCTTTAGTTAGAAATCAAATGTATATCTCTGTGACTCAGCTCTTTAACCACATCTGTTTAGCACAAATAGCTAATTTATGTAAATTTGGCATAATGCTATAAGATGTAAGATGTGATTTAGTCCGCCACAGGCTTTGATTAATGGAACACATTTTCTCTATGTCCTCTCTGATGGTCTGTAAAATTAAAACATTAGTGAAATCAGCCAGTTTGATCTTCATCAATTTCTGCGCTGACATAATGCAACATTACGCACCTGGGTATTGTCGGAAAAAACCTTTAGCGCTTCCAAAGTACTGCCAAATAAGGGTCGGGTCCCTTCTGAAGTTATCCACGAAAACTTTGTTCAAGGCTTCTGACCAATAGACTCCGTTAACAATGTCAGGGTCTAAAAGGATAAAGATGGAAAAATTTAAAAAATGAGTGAGAGAAATTTATTTGAAACATAATTTGCAATCATAGGTAAAACACAGTTCTAATTTGAACTTTAACCCTAATTTCGTTTGTCGTAAAAGCCCAAAGTGGTGCAGTTAAATCACCTCGTCCCAGTTCCACCCCTCCTTCTGCGCCGAGTCCAAACTGACTCCATAAAAAACATCTTGCCTTTGTCCTCAAGCAAACAAAGCGACGCCATTGAAAGGCCATTACGGGCGCACACAAAGGGACGCGGTGCATCCAGCGCGCGTGAGCGCCCACTGCAGCATCCACAGATCACAAAGAGAACAGCTACTTTAAGAGTGATTACTCTGTTCTCAGCGCGTTCTTCGCTGGGGCATTGGGCCCTTGGCTTTGTTCATTGCGCTGTCCCCAGGTAGTTATTGACCCGTAGTGCTGCAGTGACACCGAGGAGTTTGTTCTTGGATCAGTAACTTCAGAATGACCTGAGGTGGTTGGCTATTATCACTGCTCCATGACATACTAACTTACCTCTCTCTATTTTTCATTCCGCAACGTCAGGACCCCCCGAGAGCTGTTTATCAGTGGCGCATTCAAAGCTTTTAAACTGTTAATGAAGTTAATGAAGTTGCTCTCTCTGTTTCTGTGTTAATCTGCAAAAACAACTCATGTATGCCCTTAAATGACTGACTTAGTTGGCATGAAATGAAAATTAATTTTTATGCTACCGGTAAAAGCCTTTTAATGTTCTCGAAAGAAAGAACGTTTGTATTTATTTGATCAAAAACATAGTAAAAACAGTAATATTGTAAAATATTATTAGAATTTAAAAGTAACAGTAGCCTACACTGTTTTCAGCATTGATAATAGTAAAAACCATTATTGACCACCAATAATAATTCATAATAACTAAGCAGCAAATCAGCATATTTCTGACCATGTGACACTGAAGACTGGAGTAATGATGCTGAAAATTCAGCTTTGCATCACAGAGGTAAATTACATTTAAAATCTATTCAAATAGAAAACAGTTATTTTACATTTTAATAACATTTCACAATATTACTGTTTTTACTGTATTTTTCATCAAATAAATGCAGCCTTGATGAGCAGAAAAGACTTCTTTCAAAAACATAAAACCACTTATCGATTCCAAACTTTTGACTAGTAGTATATATTTTCTTTTCATATAAAAAAATCTAGTCAATATGTATCTTACTTTAAAAAATTAATACATGCATATGTTTTTTTTGTGTGTTTTTTTTTACCTCATCATTTTTTATCCAAAAATTGGTTACGTATGACGGACTTCTTCGATCGTTTAGTCTGCTTAACCTTGCCACTTTCTTACAATCGACTGAAGCTCACATTTAGATCTGCCTCCATCTAATCAAAAACTGATGGATAGAAGTTCCCACCCTACATATATTTTCACTCGCATGTACGTCAAAATAAGGAGGAAAATATTTGCCACTAACATCCATTACATTGCAACTTTAAAAGGTACATGAAACTTTTGACCCTCTAGAAGTTAAAAAACAAAACTGCATGTATTTTGCAGAAGAACATTGTTTCAGCTCTGCGTGACTGTGCAGATGAACATGGTTATCCAACTGCTCATAAAATATTTACTACTAGGATCATTAATAGATACGGTACTTCCTTGAAAATAAATTCCACCACAACAACCATAATGAAATGACCCTTCACAATAGATGATGCTTTACAATAAACTCTGTTAGAGAGCTACATATGGCGATTTATCTGTTCAATAAAATACCTTACTCACCTGTTGAGTAAAAAATACACCATAAAAACATTTAAAATGTCTCAGTTCTCATCATCACCGAAAAGCCAAGCCATCATTTTATTACGAGCTCTGTTGCCAGCAGACTCTGTTCGGCATTTTATTAAAATGGGTGATTTTGAAACTTAGTGTGCTCAAAGTCAACCTTTCTTGCTCATTGTGACAACTAACTCTACTACAACTAACGCAGAGCTGCCAACTCTCACGTTTTGGGTGTGAGACACACGCATTTGATTGGTTTCACACGCTCTCACGCCACACCCCCCATTTCTCATGCATGAAGTGTCAACCTGGTCGGTCAAATGCCTGGAAGATGAGTTTATCTATATATCTACCTGTTGAGCCACTCGTGATCGACTAGTTATGCCGAAAAAAAAAAAAAAAAACAGAGATTGTGCTTCAAACCGCGTAGCGCGCGCGTACGGAGGAGAGGGAAAGCGAGCGAGAAACCATCCTGCTGCTCAGGATAGTAAACAGTTTTGGGACTGTGCGTGTTCTTGTACTGCCATCCACCAATCAGTGGGTCATGTTGGTTGAATCATAACCCATATCCTGTATGCCCAGGTAAAAAACAGGTTGCATTACCTTTATTGTACATGTTGGTTGGCACCTGCACCACACTGAGGCTGAGGTTGACGGATAGGTTACTAAAATGATCGTTGGGTTCCAGGAGGAACTCTCCTCCCAGCTCCACGCTGTTCCCATCTTCATCCACCTCGTTTATCAGCACTGCGTTGAAATACTCATACTGCAGGAAGAAAAACGAGCAAAACAAGTCTATATAGAGGTGTCAGGCTTGAAAAAAGAAAATGTGAATGAAAAAGTAACAATTTTATATCAGTTGATAATACTGCAATATTACCGATATTCATTCTATGGAGTAACAGCACTTGAACGTTCAAAAGTTTGCAGTCAGTAAGATTTTTTTAAAAGAACTTTCATTCATCAAGGACACAATAAACTGATAAAAAAAATGACAGGAAAGACATTTATTACCAAAGATTTACCAAAGAAAAACTGTTTTCAACATTGATAATAATAAGAAATGTTTCTTCAGCACCAAATCAGCATATTAGGATGATTCTGAAGGATCATGTGACTAAAGACTGGAGTAAAATTCAGCTTTGCCATCACAGTAATAAATTACATTTTAAAATACATTAAAACACGAAACAATTAGTTACAATTTTATTAATGTTTCACAATAATGCTGTTTTTACTGCATTTTAGATCAAATAAATGGTGAGCATAAAAGACTTCTTTCCCCAAACATTTGAACAATAGTATGTCAAATTATTATTTTTTAAACAACCTATAAGATTGAACTCAGTTATGTTTAATTTAAGTATCAACTTTGGCTCAGATGTTTTTTTCCAGAAAAGTTCATAATAATTTCGGAGTTTTTGGATGCAGAATCTTGTCAAATCTGAGCACAGTTTGAGACACTATTGAGATCTGAAACTCTAGAGTAGTGTGAGTTTACATGTGAGATTAACAGGGTCTTTCACTCAGACATAAAACTACAGAATGTTCAGCAAAAGTCTCTGTTTAATGGAGACATTAAACATTCCTGATTTCTCTTTCCTACATGAAAACAGTCAGGTATGCTTAACCATTTAGACTAAACCATTAAGGTCCAGTTTCACAGACAGGGCTTAGACTAAGCCAGGATTAGGCCTTAATTCAATTAGGGCATTTAAATAGCTTTTATAAACGTGCCTTCGAAAAAAAAAACATTACTGCTGTGCATCTTGAGACAAAACAATGGCAGAGACATATATTAAGATATGTTAGTGTGAGTTGCTTTCAGTTAAGACAGCTCAAACATGCATTTTAGTCTGGGACTAGGCTTAAGCCTTGTCTGTGGTATAAATGTTAGTTTACGAACTGCATGAGCACACACACACACACACACACACACACACACACACACACACACTTTATAGATATAACATTTCACGCTTGCGTCCCAGACGAACTATAAAGGATATCGGGCAAAGAACATTTCGTTTGTGTCCAGAGGGCATGCGTGATTAAACTACCTCTCACTTTACTGGACCAGAGGTCATTCTGTGAAAAGAGGCTATCTATCTGTTAGGTGAGTGTACTTGATAACACCTTTGTGTTTACTATTAAGCGGTTTGTGTATGTGTGTGTGCACTTGGGTTCAGTTTGGGGGGGGGGGGGGTTGGGGCATCACTTCAGAGCTCAGCAATGACAGCTCATACCACGGCTGGGCGCTCCGGTGATAGCCGGGCGGAGGGGGAGCAGAGTCGAGAGGAGCGTAGCGAGGCAGAGGAGAAACGCTCCACACTCAGCGTTTCTGACAGCACTGCGACAAGCTTTTGAGGGTTATCAACAAACAGCAGAAGCAGGTGCTGCACACCCCAACGAGTCCCGGTCCCAGTGGGTCCCAGTGAGTGAATCAGAACTCCTCATTCAAAGAGTCACGGTCAGAACCGTTTCATCCAGACCTTTATAAACATTCACTCTCGGCCAGACCATTTATTGAAAGCTGAGTTGTTATATACTCACACCGAGGCACTAAAATAATTAGATTAAAACGCTTAAATAACATAACATTATTTTCATTTTTTTTGGTGCATTTTTATTTGCAATTTATCACTCTTTTTATTTTTACATTTATTCCTGTAGTAAATCTCCATTACATTTTTATGTCCTGTAATGAATTGCATTACGCTTTTTATCATTATATTTATTTCCTGAAAAAAAAATATGCACAAAAATGTATTCTTTTAATAGATTATTCTTACAATTACTAATCAATTTACATTGTTATATACACACAAAAAAAAACACAAATTAAAATTAGTGAGTTAATGAGAGTATAAAATGGATCAATGTGTTAGAATAAAGAGTATGTAGCTATAAAATAAACATCCTTCAATTCAACCAAAAGGTTTTTGTTATAAAAAAACAATATACAGAAATATAGAGGGTACAAAACCAACTCTTTCACTAAAATTAGTTGTGTGAATAAAAAAAAGACACAGTTTATGAATGACTGGAAATGTATTTCTACGTACAAGAGAGTGAAAGCACGAATTCATTACTGAGGGGGGATACCATTATTTTAAACGTATTTTGCTTCAGTGAATTTTCCATTTGTCCCTGAATAGCGCAGCCAACGTGGAGTCATTTATCTTAGTCGGAGTGCGGAGGCCGGAGCGAGGGGAGGGCTTTCCGGCACATAAATATATATATAAATATAATTCACTTCGAGAACTAAGCTGGAGGTCATGTACAGGATATTTGCATAAAGCAGGGCTACAAGATTATGGCAAGGAGAGCAGGGGCTTTATTAAAATATCCCTTAAGATTCTATTCTAAAGAACACATTCTATGAAATATTCATGAAAATCTGAGCATTTTAAAAAAGAATATGCATTTTTTGTGTTCAAACAAAATGTATAAGAGCATTAGAGTGATTGGGTTTTTTTAAGAACTGTTCATGGTTCTGAAATCTTCCCATGTAATACAGCAAAACCATACAAGTGTACAAACTCTCTCACCTGTAGGTCAGGGTTCTCCTCATGCTGAAGATGAGCTTCCTCCGCCGCTTCTACAAGCCTCTACATATGAGTGACATGACACAGAGAACAGCGGAAACTTAGAAGAGATGACTGATGGCAAAATACACAGACTTGTTCTTGATGAGCAACATGAGCTAGATTTCAAAGATGCAGACATTTGTGAAAATGGCCTCTAGCTACATGTAAAAGGCATTTTATAACTTAATTTTATAATTTCATAACATTATTAACAAATGTATTACATTTTATAATGCTTATCAGATCATAAGTTAATGTACTTTCAGAATGCCTTTGGTTCATATGGAGGGGGGTGGGGGTTGACTTTCAATAACAAACTGACCCTGAGAAACATTCACAGACGTAAAATTTGACAATTAGCCCCGTCATAAAGACAGATTTATTCGAGTTAAATAGTCATAATGATTTATTTATGAAAGTAATTGCATAAGGTGACCTCTTGAAAGCAATAATATAATGTTTAGTTTACCTGCTGCTTGCAAACAGGTTGCATTTTACATGGTGACTTGTTCCCTTGCGGCAAACACGTGTATGTGTGTGCGCGCGCGCAAAGGACAGTTTATGTTTTGTCGTCATTGAAAAGTGCTGGCATGCATTTTTTTTTTTTTTTTTTAGTTACATGGCGGTATAATTGCTTCCAATCCACAAAACGCTTTAGGAAAAATAATTAATACTTGTCGCATTTGGTGGAAATTATAGCAACAGAACCAAAAAAAGAGGCTTTGTGCCAATTTTATAAATACAGGCTCTGTAAAATACAATACTATAAGGCTATGTCCCTGAAAATATTATTTATAAAATAATAAAATAACATGTTCTAAATGTTGTATAGGTCTACAAACAGGATAATTATGATCAGTCAAAACATAAGACCGGAGGGGGCGTTTATTCTTTTACACGCAAGTAGCACGTGTTTTAAACGTCTCATTAACCACAAAAGCTAAAAGCTATATCACGAGATAGAGAGGTCAAAAAACAGTTAGATAGAGCGCGGATTTTCACCTGTTGCCATACAGGTGGCGCTAGAGAACTGAATAGCGAGAAGAAGAAAAAAAGAACTGAATAGCGCGTTTACCTGAGGAGGTACCACAGCAAATATATGTCTACAAACGATTACGGTAAGTTAACTAACATGACAAATTGGCATTTATAACTTCAGCCGAGATTTACTTCACAGATAGGCCTATCCTAAAAAAAAAAAAAAAAAATAAAAAAAAAAAACATTTTGTTTACAAAGTCAATTTGACGGTGTTAGTTGTTAGCTGCTGAACCCCAAAAGATTACACGCCGAAAAATATACTATTAGCCTACAAATTCCTTTAAGACAACCCCCGAAAGACAGTTTATTGTTCTGACTCACTTACTGTTCTTAACCACCCCAACAGAGGTTAAGTTGGAACTTTTTACAGCTTTCAAACAATAGGCTATTTCAGAAAAATAAGTTTGTCAGCGCGCGGATTTCATCTCACAATATGCTTGCTCGTGAACAAAAGTCGCGTTCGCGTGAGTAACTTAGTAGCCTAATCATTTGTCATTTTATTATAGATTTAACATATCACAATTAGGCCTATATAGCCTAACAAAAAAACGTTTTAAAATAATTTAAAATGGATAAACACGAAAATTATCAGTAGAAAATCATTTAAAAATAGGCCTAAAATGACTCTGGATAAACATTTAAATATATTTTTTTCATTTAGGCTATTTAGAATTATTTTCCAATAGAATCAAATGTGCTGCAATAGACTTCCCCCATAGATTTTTTGTGGTATAAATTGTATCAAACTCACTTCAAATCCGGCGAACGTGTAAATTTATTCCGTAGCCTAAATACGCGCATGCATTTTATAAAATCGGTATGCTAGCTTTTTGCATGAGGTGTATTTCATGGGTTTTACCTTTCATGGCAAACCGACTCCATTGCATCATAAAGTGACTGTGTGTATCTGCAGGAGTTAGATAAGCCTATCTCCTCCACACACACAGGCAATTAAACCCTGGACCGTGTATGTGTGCCTCTGAAGAATAACGGCACGAGCCGGTTGAAAATCTATATGTTCTTCTGTATAGAAGAGAAGCTTCAACCGAGATGCTTTCTATACGTTAGCAATAATTAAAGCTGTTGCGGCTGCTGCATCCAAGACAATAAAATGATTAATGGAAAATGCTGAAACAATAAGAATTCATGCGCAAATCGTAAAATAATTAAAAAAATAGATAGATAGCCAATAGATAGCCAAATTATAATTCCAATCTATATTAACAACAACGAAAAACTATAGACGATGTTATTGAAGGCTGTTCATAAAAAAAAAAACGGAAGACGCATGCAGAACATTTGAAACTATCTTCCCCTAATTGTACTTACTCGTGTGGCCTCAGCTTTTTTCCGAAATATTTCCTCCATATTCTGCGCCACATTTTTCACCACTTTTGCGCCGTCAATCTCTTCTATTCGCACCGATTTCTCATGTTCCTTGTATTTCTAAAGAGAAATAAATGGGTCTTGTTACGCAATGAATATAGCCTACACACGACAGACATTTTACTACTTTTTGTGTCAGTGTGGTCAAGGCTGAATCTGAATGACATGTTAATAAAAAATATTTTGAGCTATACAGCTTTAAAAAATACTTTTAAATAAAACTAAAGCACCAGTTGTTTCAATCAAATCAAATACCTAAAATATCAATGTTGAATGCAGCTTTTCTGCCAATAGTGAAACTATGTGTTGCATGTATTAACACAGCAATTTATTAAAACAAAAATAAATGTATTCAACTCTTTAAAAAGCACATTAACATAGGCTATAACAAAAAAAGTACATCAGATCGCAAATAGAATAAAATAAAATACATTTTATTTAACTGCATTCATATTTGCACACTTTAATACAACAGATCACTTTATTCTTTCTTTGCTGTGTGTGTGTGTGTGTGTGTGTGTGTGTGTGTGTGTGTGTGTGTGTGTGTGTGTGTGTGTGTGTGTGTGTGTGTGATCCTGGTAAACCCTAGGTTGTGGTGACAAAATGTCCCCACAAAGTTAGTATTACCAGTAATGTTTTGACCTTGTGGGGATATTTTTTGGTCCCCATGAGAAAAACAGTTTATGAATCATCAAACAGAATGTAAAAATGCAGAACATTTTCTGTGATGGGTTGGTTTAGGGTTATAAAATTTACAGGTTGTACAGTATAAAAATCAATTTGTCTATGGAATGCTCTCATAAAACATGAAAACCCAATGTGTGTGTGTTTCACATTTCAATTATCAAATAATCTCTTGAAAATCTTATTAGAAGGTATCTGCTTTGTTTATTAATATATCTAAAGAAAATCTCCTAATATATTAAAAATTAGCAAATTCAGACATAAAACAGATAGAAAAATGTAAACTTAACCAAAACAACATGTTTAGCTCAAGATCTTTTATATAGTGGTAAAAATTTGCACAAAGTAAATTAGATCTGGGTAACCCAATCATCTTTTTCTTTAAGTCTAATGGATAGTTTGATACCTTAAAGCCTGAGTTTAAGTGATCAATGTCCAGCATGACAAGTACAATTTTCTGTGATAGTAGATAGGGGCATTTGCATATGCAAATCTGAGGAAGGGGGGCTAATATCTGTGGCAGTGGAAGATGGACGGACGAGACGTTGTTTTTTTTTTAAATGACGAGAGACAGTGATGGAGAGACAGGGGACAGTAAGAAGAGGCTATGACCTACGCTTTGCATTGTCTCTTTGTTAATACAGCTGTCATTCCCATTTGAGTTAGTGCCACAAGTCTTCAGATAAGCGTGTTGTCATGCGCCGCTCTCTGACAGCGGCCTCTCTGATTGGCCGATAAGACCAATCCTCTCCAGATAACGAGCTCAATCTTGTCCCTGTAATTGGTGGAACTGCTGCTGCAGTGTCTATTATTGGTGGAGGAAGAGCGTTGTGGGTGGGCTGCTTTGGGGAGGGTGGGCGTGGCTTGTCGAAAGGGCCACGCATTGTTGGAGGGTAATTGAAATGGAGTCAGAATTCAGTAGAAAGATAATAAGTTGTCAAGCCTGGGCGAGTCTGGATAATGAACTACACTTCAGACAACGCTGAGTCTGCAATACAAGCGACACCTGAAGCAACAGCACTCAATGGGCGTTGTGATATTAGACTATTCAAACACACTCAGGCATCGACGCCTGCAGGCTTACACCACTCCACTATAAAAAAAGCCTTTCTGATTAAAATAAGTTCATGTTTAGTGAAACATGGACAGATTTAATGAAAGAAAAAAAAAAATACACTCAGATAGCAAACCGTGTGCTGCACAGCCTTTCTGATTTCTTGAAGACAAATGGACATAAATGGCATCAACACACACACACATTAAAATCTTAACTTCAAAAAAGGCTTATAAAAGCAAAACATCTTTTATCTTTCAGTTTTTTAAGGGAACATTATATAAATTGCATCAAAACACTCTTGCACATCTCAAATCCTAATAAGTGTTCAACACACTCCTTTAAACATAAAAAAAAAAGCATTTCGGTTAGTTAAGTGAAACATGGACTTCATGAAAAATGTGACAGGACAAGAAGTCTCCTGTTTCCAGTATGAGAAAAAAATGAATGCATGTCTTTCTCAGTTTTTTTAAGCACAACAGGACATAAATCACATGAAAAAGTCAAAAAGTTTTGTAAAGTCAACAGGATACACACACACACACACACACGTTGGATTCCCATGGTTTATAGGGACATTCCATAGACAAAATTCTAAGCTGTTTTCCTAATGGGGTCAAAAAAAAAAAGGTCCCCACAAAGACAAGGATTTCGGATATTGCCATCTTTGTGAGGACATTTTGTCCAAATAACGTAGGATTTCCCAGGACCACACACAAACACATCACTAGTTCCACAGTCCTTGTAACTTACAAAATGTCTTGTGATAAAAAATACGTTTTCTGTAAGCAAACATTTTTTTTTTTTTTTTTAACAAGACAACAGGACATCAAATAGCATGAAAACACACACTCTGGCACATATCAGACCCCCAACATGTTTCTAACACCAACACCCCCCCTCCACACACACAGATCGTAGCACCACGCGGCAAATTACCCCTTTAAGAGAGAGACCATGGAGAGTTATTGAGGTGGAACAGTTCATTTCACGCCTGTCCTGCCTCCCCACCCCTCACCCTCTGTCCCGGCACCCTCCCCAGCCCCCCAAAAAAGCCATAATCAAAGCCATTAATGCTGTGTTTGTCAATAGTGATGATCACCCCAATGATTCAAAACACAGTAGAGAAATAGTCCCGGGGGGTGTCCCAAACAACCAGATGCTCCTGGACAAAACAGGTTTTTGCCATCATATTCTCAAGATGCTACAAAATTATTCAGTGTAAAGATGCCTAATGGTAAAGTATTTGTACAATCTGTTGTTTTGTTGGGGCGAGGTGGAAATTTCTGCGATTGAAAGCAACAAAGGGTGACATTTGTATGGCTACCCCTCCCACCATACCCCCCCACCCCCTTGTGTAAAAATCAGGTAATTTTGCATAACAAGCTTAATGATCACTCTTAACGATCCTCCTTAATGAACCGGCCTGCTGCCTCATCCCTCCCTTTCTGCTTCCAGCTCTTCAGACAGGCAGTTTATTGGCCCTGAGCCCCACCCATCGGTCACGCCCACTGAGCAGGATGATGGGAAAAAGTGCAAACATACGCAGAAATGGCAATGAAGAGAGAACACAACTGGCTGGGACATTTTACTCTGTGTGTGTGTGTGTGTGTGTGTGTGTGTGTGTGTGTGTGTGTGCGCGCATTTAGGCTCATGATGAAGATCATTCTGGGTGGGATGATGGCACATGTTCATTATTGATGCTTTTGACTGAATCAGGAACAGATTTCCATCTTAACTCTCACCTTAAAGCAATAGTTCACGCAAAAATGTGTCATTTTTTACTCACCCTTATGTCATTCCAAACCCATATGTTTTATTATGTAGTTGTTGTTTTTTTCATTGAAAACTGAAAAATAAAAAGATAGATAATAAACAATCTTCCCTAATTTCTTTTTAATACAGTTCATTGTAGGGATGTACCATAATCTTTTTGGGCCGATATACAACATTTTCAACAAACAACTATTGGCCGATTTAGATACCGATATTTGTTACTTGCATAATTTTGTCATTAAAATTGATATTTTTAAATTAGCAAAGTTCAAAAACGCATGTATTAAGGTATACTAGCTTGTTTATTGCTGCATCGTCAAATTATTTTCATTGAACATGGATTGGATCCATTTAACACTCAACAGGCCTTTTAAGAGAGGCAAAAACCAAAATAAAATACAAATACGAAAACTTGACAACCTTCAAAGGTTATTTTTGCTATCAAACTATATGCTGACAAACTATATTTTGTACAGATTTCATTTTGTTCACGCAGTTAATTAACTATTGTATGCCGATGTTTTTACATTGATCAAAAATCGGCCGATAAATATCAGCTGCCAATACAAAAGCACCACACAAGTTGGCAATATGATTAATGCACTATATTTCAGCTTTCTGAATCATACAATTTTATAGCAAATAACAAATGGAAATTTAAGTCGATCATAATCTTCCACTCCACTGAAGCTCTGAAATTTCATTTGCATTCGCCTTCAGATATAAAAAATATCTTGATGTATCAAAAATATTGATGCACAATGCCAAAATAGGTGTCATTGTCATGAAGTTTCATTGGTTTTTGTGTTTTTTGTAATGAATATGGTGTGCTTGTTTAAATATGCACAATGGGAAATTAGATTTTTCAGTAAATAATAACCCAAACATGAATATTGTCATCATTTATTCAACCTCATGTTGTTCCAAACCTGTATGACTTTATTTCTTCTGCAAAAGAAAAAAATATATATTTTGAAGAACGTTGGTAATCGAACAACAGTAACACTTGAGTCCATTGACTTCCATTTAGTCCATTCTATGAACAAAAACAAAAAACACTAAAGGTGTGTCCCAATTCACGTACATGTGCACTATTCAATGCAGTTTTGTGAATAGTGTGAGTAGTGTGTTCGCACTGATGTTAAAAAATGAAGTGTTGAATGTTGGACACTTCATGCACTCAATTATTGTCACAGCTTTCCTTACATTGCAAAGGGGGAGGGGCTATCAGACTCAGGGTACATAATGAGTACATAATGTATACTATAATCATTTGGGACATATTTCAAAATATCTTTTTATGTTCCAGAGAAGCCAGAAAGTCATACAGTTTGGAAGGGTAAGTAAATGATTTAAATTTTTGGAGTATCCCTTAATATTTTAGTCTGTTTCTCACACTAAGCTGCTACTGTACGACTTTAGAAGACTCAGAGTTAGCGTATGGGTCATATGGACTAGTTTATGCTGTACGTTTTGGAGCTTGGCAGACATGGTTACTATGAACTGAACAGAAAAAAAATGTTTTGGAACAACATGAAGGTGTGTAAACAAAGACAGAATTTTCCTTTTTGGGTGAATTATTCTGTTAACAATTACACAAGGTAAATCAGCCACATTGGTCTCGGATCAGTGGATAAATACAACACCGGTAATGGCTCTGACTACACTATAGATTTTTCTGCAAGTAAGGGCCCAATGGCTAAAGATAGACCCTGAATCTCAGTTTTAGTTAAACAATCAGTGTTTGTGAACACATGTACCCTTCCCAAACACAGATTTATCTACCTCACTAACATGCATGAAAACTCCCATCATTCTCAGCTGTAAATCTCAAAGCCTCAGTTTCAATTTCTATTTCATTTCCGCTATTTTATAAACAGACCCGGGCTAGTTCAGTTAAAGAGTCACGTACACACATTCTGAGGAGGTAATTACGACGATAATATGTGCACTGATGGTGAGAGCTGGGCTCTTATCTCACACCAACACTGAGAGACTTATTAATACTTCAGAGAGAGAGAGAGAGACGGGGTTATCTCAAAACATCCATCACTGTTTTTCCTTCAATAGGATCCGAGAGGAAATGAAGTGTGTTCTGTAGTATACAACGCCACCGCATAGTGCATTCAAACAGCAGGATTGGCTATAACACGGTATACTGGAACAAAGAAACCAGGTGGAGACCTTCATCCGCAAAATATCCGCAGTCACATAGATGTGAACTTTAATAATAAAATATTAATATTGTAATGCGTCTGAGCCTTTTTTTTCTCTTGAAATAGTTATCAATATTGAATTGTTTATATGTAAATATAAACCATCTACATCACACCAAAAAGACTACATAATGTACACAACATGACCGGATATGAATGAGGAAATAGATAAATAATAAATAAAAAAATTAGACGAGGGCCGTCAAATGTATGCTTTATTGCCCTGTCTAATTTCCCTTGATTTTACTACTTTGTATATTTTTTGAAGAACATCATGATTTATTTAATATTTTTAAAATGTACATTTGTCTCCAAATGCTTGCATAAATAAAAAAAAATTAACCCTGTGACCAAAAAGAACAGTTCATAATATCAGCTGCCACCGTGTGGCTAAAGTGTTTAGCACATCATCAGATGCTCCTTTTTCATTTATAAAGAGACACATTTATTCAGTTATTCTATTTGTCCAACTAGTCCAACACAGGTGTTTAGATGCAAAAGACAGATCGGGGGGAAAGAAACTGAGTGTAATGAGCCTTATCCAAAAACTCTCTCTCTCTCTCACACACACACACACACACACACACAAATGTCTCAGATTATACACCTGGATGTTGTAAGGCAAACTCATCTGTATTCATATTCAAGAAGAGGTGTGTGTGTCAATGCAAGTGTGTGTGTGAGAGAGAGGGAAGGGGAAATACCTTCTGTAAGAGCTGAGATCCTGAGTATTTTGAAGCTATTGATTTTATTTCACCACCAAACGCTGAAGCCCAGAGTTTCACCCTGTTGGGGGAAGAAGAACCCATGTAATCACTTACAACACATTACGCCACAATTACAGTATTAGCAATGATAGATTAGAAATAAAACTGTATTTTGTAATCATTATAATGTATTCTATATGGCCATATGGGAGCATATGTGTTTGTTAAATTTACATTGTTCTCCCCTATGTTTCTCATTTTCTGTATGTCAAAAAAAGTTTATATGTCATAAAAGCTTCGCATACTGTATTTCACTACACTATCTTAAGGAGCTATAGTATTTCTACCTGATCTGACTCTTCTAAATGGCTTTCATTGGTGTAATGTAATGTAGCGAGCTTGATCATCATATTACTGTAAATTATTTGTGGTTTAAATAAAATCAGTTGACTTTTCTGCACATTTCTGTTTTTTTTTTTTACATTTGTACATACATATAACAGCAATTATTAGGGCTTCTTTCCAATTTTTTGGTTTAAAATGTGTATACTTGGACTCTAGATAACTAGACCCTCACAATAACCATCACAAAGCATAGTTTAAAACCTATTATGTGCTCTTATTATAGATTAAATGTCATTATTACGGCTTACAAATTAAGTCTTAAACTCTTTGAAATACCGAAATGATGAATCTCTACAGATTTACATATGGATTTACTTCTCTATATTTTGCATGCATTATGTATAATACTAGGTGCATGTATTCTAAAAGCATCTTATACAAATTTCTTGACCATTAAAACACCACTAAAGCCCTCACACAGGATAGTTTTAACCTCTTTTGGTTTCTATATAAATTAAATGCAATTATTCTGGCGTGTTCTCTATATTGTGCATGCATGCTCTTCTACTCACACTGATAAGGGGATCTCCGGTTGGGACCCCCGCACCCCCGGCGCCGTCCAGAACGCGCTCATCACACACAAGAGGAGGCAGTGCGCGTGCTTCCGAGGAATTCTCCGGTCCTGCTGCATCCTTCCTCCAAAATTTCTTTCGCTGCAAAAGAACCGGCGGCTCGGGCAGCCTTTAGAACTCCCCCTCCCCTCGGTCTCTCTCCCCCGGATACAAAAACAGCACCGCGCGCCAATTCAGCAGCACATCTGCCCGCCTCAGCGCGCGAGCTGCCTGCGGAGCTTCAGTCTCTCCGCCCAGCTGTCACACACCGCAAGACCTCCTGCTCGTGCTCTTTGACATCGATCCTTTGCTTTTTATCCCTGCATTGATGGCATAGAGAACTAAACATATATTTAAATGCTTATTCTTGTGCACGAGCCTTTCTCTTAGAGCTGATTAAGACCAAATGAACTCGCGCGCTCTCACTACTGGCGCTGCTGATATATGATGAACGACACTTTCGGGTCAGTGCATGTACTAAAGGCAGAAGTTTAGGGAGAGGAGAAGCGAGCAGAAAGTCATCAAGACAGTAAGTGAGGCTCGTGTAAATCTAGGGAAGGAGATCCAGTGCGGTTTCCCCCCACGCGAGCGCGCTCACGAGAGAAGCTGATGCGAAACTTTCCCTCGGCAACGCGCATTCCTCCGTTTTGGGGATGCTTTTGCTCTGGTGTCAAGCGGTGATAGAGATTACGTAAATCAGTATCATATTCGAGTTTTTTATATTCACATTTCATATTCACATAGAAGACTAATTTACATAACAGCGCTGTATGATTTGCATATTGCGGTTTTTAACTATTTTGTGTACTATTTCACCCAGGCAAGTTGTCACAAGCTGCTATATCTCCGTAAATGTGATTTGAGTCCAGTTCTATAAATATCAGTAATAGAAATAATAGTTTTTGGTTTCAAACAACTAGTTCTATTAGGAGAATTAGCCTAATTCTGTCCTCAAAATGCATTTGAGTATTTTCATTTACTGACAATATAATTCTGTATTTTGCTGTTTTCATTTAATCCTCCTATTATCCTTGAGGTCAATTTGACCCCATTCAATGTTTAACGTCTGTAAATACATCATTTTATTTATTTATTTATTTGCTTCAGATTCAATTACTTTTCCTAATTTAATGGGGACAACTCTGTAAACATAAAATTAACCTAATATTTTTTCAAAGTCATGTACACATTTTGTAGCATCGGTGTTCCTTGGGGTCAATTTGACCCCAGGCTCTTTTAGTTGTATAATAAAACAGAAGAAATATACAAATTTCACACACATTTGTTTTGGTTGTTTTATTGAGGTCACTATAACATGTTATAATTTGAATTTATAATGTTCATTGTAATTTTACATATTCAATATCATATTCAAAAAACTTCCCTCTGTTTTAGGGCTCTAACCAAACATAAGATCTGTAGTATTGGGAGAGCCACTAGTAGTTCACATGACATGTGACATAATTCTCATGAGAACTAATAATTCTTTCCTGTGCCATGGGGAGGGGAAAACATAATTTTTGCGAGATTGACCCCAAACATAACTTGTGTTACTATCCTTAGCTTTTCTTTCCAAATGTTATAGATTACAAAAATTTATACTTTTCCAATTTTAGGTCAATCAGTAAGATTTTATGTTGATTTGTAAATTTGTCCATAGTCGTGCAATGGGTATTCTGGATATATAAGGCGCTAGGTTGGGTGGGGAGGGGGTGGTGGGTGGATGTCAACTTAAAAGGTAACATAAGTAGTCAACAAAGACAAACCTTTGTAAAAAAAAAAAAAATCATATTGTGGAGATTTAAATTACTGGGGTCAAATTGACCCCAGTAGGTAAAAAAATTTATCAGATTTGAGGGTAACAGGAGGGTTAATAAAAACATCAATACGCCCATTGATATACAGATTCAGCTAGATGTATTATGGCTGCTCCTCATCAAAAGATGCCATAAAAGAGCAGATAGTACTCAAAGAAAGTAAGTGAGTTAGATTTATGACCAGCCACTACTAGCACTGACCTCTCAAGTCTGATGATTAACAATGGCATCCAGGAGTTGCTATTCTCTCATCTGTTTTTTTCTTCCTCTAATTATCATGAGCACATAAATGATGAGGTGCATTTGCGTGTGTGTGGTAAGGGGTCTGAAGGATGTCTTCACACGGCCTGCGTCTCTGTGCAGTCATGATTATCTGGTAAATGCATCATACATCACAGGCGCGACTAAACAGCGGCGACTGAAGCTGAAGAACACATGCCATACTGCTATACTGTACTACTGCAATGCTGTTACACCGCGCACAACTCTAAATGACATTCATAAACTTTTACAAAAAAAGATATAAGTCTTACAGGGTCCTTCTTTAATCAGAACGACAAAAAAAATAAGATTAAGAAGTTGTAGGTCTTTCAGGGACAGAAGCAATGGTTTTAACAACTCTTGAAGCAAATCCGGTTAGTCTGTGCTGGAGTTCACTCTTGTCTATTTTAATGCACGGCACCAAACACACAGTAATCTCTGTCTCGTCTTAATGGAAGTTAAAACTCTTAGCAGGTCAAATATAGTACTGGGTAAATGTGACATCTGGCACTGAAGGTGCTGGGAATCACACTTCTCAGCTTATCACAGAATATACAACACTGTATACATGGATAGAGATGCCTAGGAGCAAAAGCAAAACATAAAACAAAAAACTGATAAGGCCTCAATGCATTGACACATGGTGAATTCTTGTAAATTAGACGACTTTTGCCATTCATTTCAACACTTTACTGTTTTAATATCTAAAATTCAATGCAAACATTAACCTTTAGCATATTTTGAGCAGTGCACTTCATCATTTCAGTCCAGAAAAGTAGCCTACAAAACTGCACATACTTAAAGGGATAATTCACCCAAAAACACAGTACAGCACTTCCAGGTTCTACGTCAACGCTCATTATTGGCCAGCTCCTGCATCAGCATCACACGCATGTGTAGTGGTGCTCAGCGTCGGCCAATAATTAGCCGGCATTGGCGTAGAACGCTGAAGCGCTGCTCTGCGGTTACTACTCGAATAGAGGAGACCTGACACAGAAGAGAAGAAATTGTTGAATAAAGTCGTTATTTTAGGGGGGGTTTTGCACACAAAAAGTTCTCGTCGCTTCATAACATTACATTTGAACCACTGTCACATGGACTATTTTAACAATGTCTTTACTACCTTTCTGCGCCTTGAAAGTTGCAATGAAGTTGATGTCTTTGGAGGGATCAGAAAGCTCTGGGATTTTATCAAAAATATCTGTGTTACGAAGATGAACGAAGGCTGCTGGTAGATACTGGAACGACACCTCAAGTATAGCTGTTCATTCTATACTCTGCATATACTGTCTGTAAATATATTTAGTTTCATTTAATATGCCTATATTTTAAATATACAATGTATCCCACCAGCCACAAAGCTGTGATTCTGGATCTTTACATTTTCGTTATTCTAAAAGGAAAAACAGAAAATGCAGTATTTTTTTGTGACACTCCTACTGTAATCAAGGGAAGAGCTGGATCAGGGATCACACACCCAGGAGGACTTATTGTGTCTTAAGTACGGATCTTTGGGATTTTTCTTCTTACAGCACCTAATCTGAATGAGAACCTTTTGTGTGTGTGTGTGTCGCCGACTTGAAGGTGCAGACAGAAGACGTGTGATGCAATGGTGCATGTGTGATGTACGTGAATGAACCAGCAGAGAAGAATATAGCTTGAGACTGACTGAAAAACTACTTTTTGTCTGTATTTTTATCAGACTTGGGGAGATGGACTCTGCAGAATTCCTGAACGGCTCATCTATCCATGATGGCTCTGGTGCAAAGGTGCCCCTGCCGTGGGCCGGATTCCTCACGCTGTCCCTCCTCATGGCCGTGTTCTCCATCACATCTGTCGTGTTGAACACTACGGTGATAGTCGTCACCCTCCGGCACAAACAGCTGCGACAGCCACTGAATTTTGCCCTGGTCAACCTCGCCGTGGCCGACCTGGGCATCACACTAACAGGAAGTGTGCCATATGTGGTGACCAATGCTGTGGGCTACTACATCATGGGACGGGTCGGTTGTGTATTGGAGGGATTTTGTGTTGCATTATTTGGTAAGTCTGTTGAGTTCCTTCAAACACTATATAATTATTTAATGTAAACTGCACCCCTGATGGGCTTCCAGACACTGAAAAAGCAACATTTAAAAGAAAATATGACTTTATCCAAATTCAATTATATATCCTGATTTAGCGTCAAAACTCAAATAGTATTATTCTGTCAAATATTTTATATTTAGTGTTGACAAAGCAAGGATCCCAATTATTAGGTTTATATTTTTGCGCATTTGAATTTTGGGAATTTGCTCATATTAGTGAATTTTGGCCTCTATTTATTTGCATGAAGCTGCTCTATTTCTCAAAATATTGTGTACACATCATGAGGATGATCCGTGTTGGGTAAGTTATTGTAAAAAAGTAATTAATTATACTAATCATCAACAGTGCGATTAGATTAATGTACTAATTACTCTGAGTATTGGATTACTTATTACTAATTACTTTCTAAATCCCATGTCAACCTCGAGTTGAAGGACAGACACAACTGCACTTTTGATTCTTTCAAATAAACAATACAATTGCAGAAATAATCCTTGAACTAACCAAAGTGTGTAAAGGGAGTTTACAAAGTGTTTACATTCAGAAAAAAAACTAACATTTTAACTTAAAATTGTACTATTGTTTTATATAGAATTGTTAGTCTATACAGTATTTAATACAATTACATCAGAATTCACTGTAATTCAATTACAGAAAAATGAAGAGTAATCCCTTACTTTACTTTTCAAGGGAAAAGTAATTCAATTACAGTACTTAGATTACTTAGTCATTAATTACACCCAACACTGAGCATGATCAGCCGACAGCCACAGATGTTAACCTTTAAAATGTGAACTTCATCTCAACTCTATTGCCCTCTTCTTCCTCTGTTGACTGCACAGGTATAACAGCGCTGTGCACAGTGGCCCTGATAGCTGTGGAACGGCTGTTTGTAGTGTGCAAGCCTCTGGGTACCATCACATTCCAGAGCAAGCACGCTGCCGGGGGGCTGGCGTTATCCTGGCTCTGGTCTCTCATCTGGAATACTCCTCCTCTCTTTGGCTGGGGAAGCTACCAGCTGGAAGGAGTCGGCACGTCATGTGGACCCGACTGGCAGAGTCGAGATTTCAAAAACATGTCTTACATCATCTGTTACTTCTCACTCTGCTTCGCTGTGCCATTTGTCATCATTGTGGTGTCATATTCATGGCTGCTCTACACGCTAAGACAAGTATAACTTTGTCCTTTTGCTTTTTGTTTGTTTGTTTTTTATGTTACCTTCACTGAGCCGGTGATGTTTAGTTTGTTGTTTGCACTACATTTCATAAAAATATAAAATTTGTTTATGGACGCCTACCCGTCACATAAGAAAAAATGTAAATCAGAAGTAAGTCATAATTTATGCTTTGAAAATTATAATTAAGACATAAAAAATCATGAGAATAATTCAATGATGACATTTTGCCCCATGTGACGTCTGTACATTTGCCACACATTCTATTTTTCCATCATTTTCATTATGGTATATTTGTTTCACTTCAGTTCAGTAGCTTAAATTTATATTTTAGTATATTGAAGTTTAATGTTTTGATATTGTAGGCAATAATAAGTTTTGGTATATTTTTTTTAATGTTTCCTTATTTGCAGATTAATACATATTAAATGTCTGCACTACTCTTTCTTATTGACTAGTGGTGGCTAGAAGAAATAATAAACATGGTTCTTCGATCAGTACCTTTACAGTTTAGTAAAGTTAACGGACACATTTTTTTTTAAATCATTTTCTTGTAATCTTTATTTTCCCCTCTTGCGGTGACATCTTTTCTCTTCTCTGATGCTGTTTACCGGCACAAGGGCAACCTGTCACTCACATGACATCACAGCAATAGCAAACGACAACCATCCAATCAATTCCTCATGGACTAAATCAAGCCCTTGTATTCCTATTTGTTCAAGAACCCTTTTTACTCAGATATACATCACAACTTTGTTTTCATGCTGACTTTAAGTACATAAAAAAACAAGTGTTTTTGTACTTTAACTCAAGTAAAATTGAAGTGACAAACTTTTGCTGGAGTGATATTTTATTAGGGTATCTGTACTTTTATTCAAGTATTTCATTTGTGTGTCTGGTCCTCCACTGTTTGTTTGACAGGTTGCTAAGGTAGGTGGAGGTGCGGCTGCGAGGGCAGAGGCTAAGGTGGCGCGGATGGTGGTGATGATGGTGTTGGCGTTTCTTGTGAGCTGGCTGCCATATGCTACTCTGGCTCTAATGGTTATCTTCAACCCTGATGTCCAGTTGCCTGTGCTGGTGAAGGTGGTACCCATATACATGGCCAAGAGCAGCACTGTATACAACCCTATGATCTACATATACATGAACAAACAGGTGAGTGAACCAGATGCAGATCGATCATGTTCATCAGTCTGTTTTGCCTAGTTTAACACAAAAGACGTTCATGGAGTTATTGTCTTCCAAAAAAAAAAGAACTGTTGCACAAGCCCATGTAGGTTTGTTACAAATCGACATGATGTCAGCCTATGCCGGCCCTCATTGGCTGCCTGCGGTACAATGTCGACTTTGTCCTGCCCTCAAACATTGTAGTTGTAGCTGAGACTGGAAGAGTTTGGTTTGTGTTGTCGACACGTTAAGATGATGCCGTTTTCAGCGCTGTAGAGGCAAATAAGGAGGAACCAAAAGAATGAGAATGAACCAAAGAATGAGGACTCAGGCTCGAATTAATACGGTAAACCCATTGTTACTGTTTGTAACACTGTGTAACAAGGCCTGAGGAAGCCTCCGCCGACCAATCACAACAGACTGGGCCATCTGACCAATCAGAGTAGAGTATAGGCTTTCAGAAAGGAGGGGTTTAGAGAGAGTGAATCCTTATTCAAACCGTTTCAGACACTGTGAGAGAAGAGGTGATGCTGTAATGTATATTATGAGAAAATGAAAGATCAATCAAAAAGTAATTGGACTTCAAAAAAGGCTTCAAGTTTGGATATTTAATTTTGTTGTTGTTGTAATAGCTGGGTTCTACAATGCCACACAGCTAGTGTTGTTTATCAGTTTTAAGTAGTAAGGTCTGTTTAAAAATGATAACGTTCTTTTCTAGTTCCAGAGGTACGCAATCCCACTTCTGATGTGTGGAAAGGATCCCTGGCCTTCAGAGGACGATGCATCCGAGGTTCAGACCGTCGTGTCACCATTGAACAACAAAATCAGCCCAGAGTGACTTACCATTCACTACAGGCTGTTAGTGCATGATAAATGTGCTTCTCTGCTTAAAGAGAGATGATTTAATGAACACTGAAGGGTGGGCCAATATTTTTTCATTCACATCTCATCTGTGATTCATTACTTGCAAATGCTATTCAGAACCAGCTAGGGACATTTTCATTCTACACAGTATTTGATTGGACAAAAATGTGTATCTCCTGAGTGCAAGATAAGCAAACAGTTATTTTTTTCTTTTTTTTCTTTTTTACCAGAAGACTACATGTTATGCTCTAAAAGTTCACTTTTGTCAACATTTAGGTTGTATACTAGCTTGTAGACTTCAAAGCAAAATGCTCTTTTAAACTTTTTATTCATCAAAGAATCCTGAAAAAAAAAATTAAGTAACTGTTTTCAACATTGATAAGAAATGTTTCTTGAGCAGCAAATCAGCATTTTCGAATGATTTCTGAAGGATCATGAAGACTGGAGTAATGATGCTGAAAATTCAGTTTTGATCACAGGAATAAATGACATTTTAAAATATATTACAATAGAAAACATCTATTTTAAATTGTAATAATATTTCACAATATTGCGTTTTTTTCTGTATTTTTAATCAAATAAACGCAGCCTTGGTGAGCAGAAGAGACTTCTTTCAAAAACATTTAAAAATGTCACTGACCTAAAACATTTGAACGCAAGTGTAACTACAAATATTGAAGTTCACTATTATTCTTAAACCCTTGAAGAGTTAAGTTCACCCAAAAATGAAAATTCGGGAAAAAAGCTTTCTGTCCCTCCATTGACAGCTACGCAACTACCACTTTGATGCTTCAAAAAGTTCATAAAGAGATCATAAAACTAATCCATATTAATTGAGCGGTTTAGTCCAAATTTTCTGAAGGGACTCGATCGCTTTATATGATGAACAGATTTAATTTAGGCTTTTATTCACGTATAAACAAATAAGCGTCAAAGTGGTGGTTGCGTAGCTGTCAATGGAGCGACAAAAAGCTCACATTTCATTAAAAAGATCTTCATCTGTGTTCTGAAGATGAACGAAAGTCTTACGGGTTTGGAAAGACATGAGGGTGAATAATTAATGACAGAATTTTCATTTTTGGGTGAGCTATCCCTTTAAATTAGTCAAGAACACTACATCATCTGATGGTCATCTAGATCCCAAAGCCCCAGATGAATTTTGCAAAATAATCTGATTAAATCTTTAATACTTTCCAATTAAAGTAGCCTTGACCCATAGATCTACTGAGGGACACGTTTATCAGCACTGAAGTCTTTCCGTAGCTGCACAGAAGTCTTATATTACGAATTGCAGTTCAATGTTCTTGTACAAATAAGTGAGACAGTTGTTTGTTCATTCATTAAGTTTATTCTGTATTAATCATTAGAAAATAAAATTTCAATATTGATTAAAATCAAGTCCAGGCCAAAACAAATAGGAAAATTACAAAAAATGCATCAATACAAAACCTAGAGGGATATAATAAGTCATCTGCTACGAAGAGAAAACCCTTTTTTTTCTTTTTCTTCATGGAATAAAAACCATAACAGAGCAAAGATAAAGACTTTCAAATGGAGAACATCACCACGCATCTTTCCGTTACATATGTACATATGTTACACTATAATCTTAAGTTTCCTTACAGCATAATAAGAAAAAGTATATAATAGTATAGCAACAACTCTAGATGAAAATGTGATAATCAACAGAAGTGGCTCTGAAAACTTGTGCTGTATAATACTTTTTTCCATTTTTTCGTTAACACATCAGCGTTAACAATACAGGAGTGCACTCCCCCTCCCCACCCCCTTCTTCTGTTTGTCCCAGCATTGAAAGGTGAAATGTAAATGACATATAGATTTCACTAAACCGTACGCACAGTCACAGAAAAAGAGTACAAAATTCGCCCACCTTGATACACAAAATATGAATAGAAAACAGGGAAAACAAATTGCACGTTACAGTAATTTGTGCAAAGACGAACAGCAATGTGCTAATAGTAAAATCCCATTAAGAAACCAAATTTTTTCTTTCTATTCAGGAGTCCCTGACACGAGGTAAAAGTTAAATCTTTAGTTTAATACGTTTTTCTCTCTGTTTATTAAAAATAATGCATATTTTATTGTCCTTACCAGTAATTGCTACGAATAGTACAATGTGCCAAGAATGTGCATTGGTCTGTTTACAAGATACAGTATAATCGACATGAAGACCAGAACACAATGTTTCTTTTTTTTTTTCTCCCCGCACGGATCATTTCAGCCCTTTCAGATGTGCACACGCAGTGTTTCATGACAGTATTCGGTTGACTGAAAAGCACAGTACTCTTTCAAAACACAAGAGATCAATAACACTCAAGAACAACAATTTCCAACAAACCCCACATTTCCCTTTATTTAAGCTAGTGAAGCTCAACACTTCAAGGCAGTGGCCTTTGCAGTCAAACTTTTTCTTCTTCTTTATTTTTGCCCATAGTGCCCAGCAGTAATTTGCCTGTTGGAAGTGACAAAAGGTCAACTGAATTGATGTGATCCCATGTTGAGGCCTAAGGACAGAGATTTACAACACCTTAAAGGCAAAGACACTCACAAAAAGGACGCTTCAAATGCTGATATGTTTCCCCTGCTCTAAAAGAGGTATTTCCAGAAGCCAGAGCTGAAGTGAAAGGTGAAAAGAAAGAAAAAGAAAAGCAAAAGTGCGGGGAAAGGGGGTCAAGTATTGCTTAACCAGATCCTTGCCTTGCTTAAAGGGATAGTGCACCCACAAATGAAAATTCTGTCAGTAGATACTCACTCTTATGTCATGCTTTTTTTCCATCCAAATCATTTTTTTTCAAGCATTGTACTGTTGTGTGATGCTTTTTGAGCTTGGCAGACATGGTCACTATGATTATATTTACATTGCATTAACCCTTAAAGGCCGAGACAGTCGCCCACGGCTAAAAATAACTATTGTTCTGAAATGTTTAATAACTTTTGAACCGCTAATTCAATCTGTATGCTTTTCAGTGGTATCGTGTTTCGTCTCAGTCGGACATTCAGAGGCTACGCAGTGAACGTGATTACGTCATCAAGTTTTGATTAGCATCGATTCGTCAAAGAAACCCATGCGGTTTGTTCCTCCGAGTCAAACAGGCTTAGTCTATGCTTAGTCCCACCCCCAAGCATAGATTGGTTGAAAATGTCATCTACTCGAACAATAAACATAGCTTTGGTCTTTTGAACCACCATTTAACATGTTAAATTATTTGCATTGTTTGTTTTTCAAAGACAATTTTCATAATTGATATCACTACTTGCTGCACTATTTGCGTTTGTTATTCATGTTCAGATTGAATATATAGTCACTTTTGCTTCAGTGTTTTGTTATTAACTATGTTTCTATTAATTTAACTTCTTGAACTTTTTTTTAAAACTTTATCGTCAGTAAATAAAACCAAAATGTTGCTGCCGTTTTTTTTATTTTTAGTTAATTTATATATTCTCAAAAAGAATAAATGTAAAATTGGGACTTTAAATGAGTCCCATTTTTGAAACTTCAAAAAACTTGATGCCGACTGCTTAGAATGGGTTAAAAAAACAAAGAAAAGTGCAGGCGAGTCAGGTGACTTAAAAATGTTCTAGGTCTTTAAGGGTTAATGCATTTGGCAGACACTTTTATCCAAAGTGATTGTTTGTAGATTGTTTGCTTTGTTCTGAAACAGGGATTCAAATTGTTACTATTGTTATTCTTGGTTTGATTCGCTTTCGCAAGGCAACATTTCTAAACAGACCAAAATTTGTTAATACAAGTCACATGCGAGTCAACTGTCCTCTCATTGGTCAGATTGCCCCCGGCTTTACTAATTTGCGATTGGCTCTTTAATTTAGAAGGCGGGACTAATTTTGATGACATGACGGTGACTGAGTGAATACAGGATTTTCATTTTAGCATGAA
Organism: Tiaroga cobitis; assembly: GCA_030578255.1. Taxonomy (NCBI): domain Eukaryota; kingdom Metazoa; phylum Chordata; class Actinopteri; order Cypriniformes; family Leuciscidae; genus Tiaroga; species Tiaroga cobitis. The sequence continues at coordinate 20,393,724 of CM060601.1, read as the reverse complement.
CTGTTCCTTTAAGGATGCATGATGCGAACATGCACTTCAAACAACTCAAAACTCCCCCATAATCATAATTTGTCATCATAATCATCTTCATTAACATTATTATAAAACTAAAGGAAGATTTCAGTATTCAAAACACCTAAATACATTGGTGGAAACGAGTCGCTGATCTGAAACCGCTGATCTTGCGCGATTTCGAGATCAGCTATAGATCAGCCAGTGGCGGCAGGCTTTTCCAAGTGGCAGCGTGTTCCTGGTGAGGGTCGTACAGTTTAATTGCAGACTAATTAAGCAGCATCGTTAATGCACAAAGCATTTACCATTGCACCTTCCTGTGCACCTCCCCTGCACAAAATATGCAACGAAACACGAACCCTTAAAATGAGACGGACTCCTTCAATATACACAAGCAAGAGGACGATTAAGACACGATTCTGTAAGCCCTACTGAATTCCCCATAAAGAAGGTCAACGTTCATGACCCATACTGCATACCGTAGATTTGAAGGGAACACTATGTCGGTTACGCTTATGAAACGGATACTGAGAAAAACGACTTGCATATCTTGTGCGGGTGTGTCACAGACATAATAACCTCATATAAAATTGGCTTTTTTGTTCTATACTTCTCACAAACAAGTATGAATGCATATGAGCAAAGGATAAAGGCAAAGAATTTAATAAAGTACAGTACCTATTAAAATAACACCAAATTTTGTCTTTTTCGTAATGCAATAACATCAATTAGGATTAATATTGCTGCTTTTTTTGTACAGTACATAATTACAAAATATAGAATGTCTCTTTACAAAGGTTTTCTTTTGCTTTATATTACAAGTCATTTACAGCAAATTATGAAATATCAAACAGGCTATTCTAAATTAAAAAAATAACCTGTCTGCTAGTGCATTCAACACAAATGCTGAAATCCTCTTGCAATCCACAAACCTGCATGATATCCTTATTGTAAACCAGTGTTGTAGAATTAGCGTTTGTTCTCTAAAATATGCCTTAAAAGTTACTAAAATCATCATACGGGGCGAGTCGAAACTACAGCCTTAGTGGAGGGATATGCCATACTTGCTTGCATTGAGCTTGCAACGTGCTTGATATGCAAAACCCTTAATAAAGTGACTGAGGTAATGACATATTCTTTCTGATTGTCATCACCTTGGAAACAGCCTGCCCCTGGGTACCGCTCCTCGCTGCTCATTGGTCCATTTCCTGCAGTGACGGTACGAGCAGCCAATCAAAGTTCTGGGCGGTCCTTCTCAGCTCCTCCCCGGCGCCGTGGCTGCCAACTTCCTGCGCGAACAGGAAGTGAGCGAGCGGCACCGATGCGTCCGTTCTTGTGGTGCCTTTCTGCTCTGCTGTGAAGGCACTTCTTTAGGTAGTAAGCCAATAAATATAGTTCATATTTTTTTGTTTTGCTGATCAGTTTCTGAGGAACAGCAGCAGCCTCTTATCAGGCGCTATAAAGTAGTAATGCATATCATTTCGTCTGCCAGGTCCTCCTCGTATGACGGTCTGGGTTCGGGGTCCGGTTCCTCATCGCTATAGCTAGCCGAGACATCTTGCAGCTCGTAGTCTCTGTGGCCCAGTATGGGGAACACGTTGACGCCATTGACTACCGGCGTAATGCCACCGTTCAGGAGATGGCTGGCGGCGCTCTCCATTTCGTCGATGGTCATCTCGCACGCATCTGCGATCTCGTGTTTCGTGGCAGCCACGAACTTTGGATCCTTGGCGTATCGACCCAGTCCTTCTGATATCAAGACCTGCTCAAAGATGAGAAAGGATGAAATGATGCTTTGTTCTGTCAGCATAAATTCTAAGATCCTTTCTTCGCTGACACGTAGTGAGACATACTGTCACTGCCTGTAGAAACATTTTGTCCTGAAACTAGAAACCTTTCACAAGAGGGAATGAAAACTGTGCCTTATGTACTTCTGGCCTGGTTATGGGTTCAAATTGTATAAAATTGAAAGCATTTCCCTCGTCCCTCATTTTAGAAATCTGTAGTCTACCGACACAAGAACAGAACAAGCTTCTAGTTTTCTAATGGCAAACATCAATACAAAATGTGGATGGAGAGCGTTTGAAACAAAAACCTTTTCTAATGTATCCGGATTAAAGCCCCGGTATATTTTCCGCATTCCGTTCCGTCTTTCAAAGTAGGGCTGGGCGATAAAACGATAACGATAATTACCGCGATATAATTTTTCTCGATAAAACGATATCAAGAGTTTGATAAATGTTCGATAATGTGTATGCGGCAAAAGCGGAACGAAACTCATTTGAACCGCGCGCGCCTCACGGACTGTTATCTGCTCGCCTCAAAGTCCAAACGGCAGCGCGCGCGAGCTCACTAGAGCAGCGTTTACTCTGATCGGCCTCGCTCACGAGATCCAGTGAGAAGCGATTGAAAAAGCGAAGAACACTAATGTCTCATTGATTTAAACCAGTTTAAAGGCAGATGAAACAGCGCTGACAAACAGGAGAAACACTGTGATAGTCAGAATATGAATTGATACTGAATCCATTTACCATGGATTTACTGTAAGGTTAGCCTAGTAATATTAACTGCACCATGAAATGTGGGATATACATATTGAATTGTATTTAGGGCTGTCAAACGATTAAAATATTTAATCGCGATTAATCGCATTAATGTCATAGTTAACTCGCGATTAATCGCAATTATTTTTTATCTATTCTAAATGTCTCTTGATTTTCTTTTTGTCCCATTATTTTTTCTCATTTTAATGCTCTTATCAACATGGAAAAGTGGATCGGCTTGCTTTGTGCAAATGTTTTTTATTGAAAACAACATTGACATGTACAGTGTTCAATTTCACATTAACATTCTCACTTGGAGCAAATAATCTCTCAATGTAACACTGTCCATCAATAAAAGGGTGAAAGAAATACTGACGAGGTCCTGATATTGACGAGAGGGCGGAGAATTCGCATCAGCTGTGTGTGTGTGTGTGTGCTTTGCCATCAAGTGGTATTTCAGACTGGACGCGCTGCGATGATGATAGCTCAGTTCACAACGACAAAACACACAGATCACTTTGGTCGTGTCAATGGAACCATTTGGCAACTTTTTAAAAGTAAACTTTCCATTCAGAATCTTATTGGCATTCATTTCGGCATCTCGGGCTCGCCATCCACTCAAAGCGTAACGTTAACCAACTATTTGGCCGTCTCACAAGTGTGTGCGGCGCGCCTGTTGTTTTGTTTCCGGTCTAGCTAGATCCGCTTGCGCTTTGGTCGACGAAGCAACAAAACGTCCTCGCGCGGCGCAAGCCATTGAAATGAATGGGTTTCATAGCGCAGCGCCGCGCATGCCGCGTCCTGTTGTAACAGCATGTGAAAAAAAACTACAAAGTTTGCTAGGCCAACATGACATCATGACTTTTGCGTAAACAGACACGCCACTTTCAAGTCAACTGGCGTGTTATCTATACGCATTTTGAGATATCCGCGTGTATGCGTGTATGTCTACGCCATTAATGTCCAAGTGATTCCGCGTATATGTACACGCCATTAAATTTCCGAGCGAAACGAAGCAAAATGTAGATCTACATCTGGGGAGCGATATTTTTTTTCCCTAGGATGGTAGGGGAAGACTCATAAATGCTATTAACCCCAGTGACGGGTAGGTTTAGGGACGGGGTGGAGGTAAGTCATATATTTATATATACAGTAATAACGTTAAGTCAACTGCGTTCATAAACACGCTGAAAAGCGATTGTGCGTGTTGATAGCACGCCAAAAATGGAAATACGAATTGGCGTGTCATACACACGCAATTTTATGAGATCAGTCTGGCTAGGCCAAAAAGACCGTTAATCGCGCGATAAAAAAATTGACGCCGTTAAAATGGGTTTGCGTTAACGGCGTTAATAACGCGTTTAACTGACAGCCCTAATTGTATTATATTATTAATGTAGACAATGTTTTAAATGACTAATGGAAAATAATTACAGTATTTAATAATGTATTTAGGCTACTTTTTTTTCATACAAATACCATAGTTACATTTTGCCGTGATAGTGAGGTGCTATAGGCTATGCCTGGCTTTATCTGTGGTTATCATGATCTAAATGCATGATACTGGATGACCATAGGTTAATTTGAATAAAACTCAGAATCTTACATTTGACCAAATAAAAATGTGGTAGTTACATTTTTTTTTAACAGATGTTACAGTTTTTGTTAATGAACATAAATTTAACATAGTAGTATTAGCTTGAGTTAGGATGCAGATTTACTGTCAACTCACTGTCAAATATGCGTTTACGTGCCATCAAAGTCAGGCAACACAAACCTGTTTCAAGACTTAACAATATCCCCCATTAGCACATACAGAAACTAAGAAATATATTTTTCTATTCAGATATTTTTTTTGTTAAGGAAAAATGACAAATGATGTTTAATCTCAGATTTGTGAAATGTTCACCTGTTTGGCAAGTGTTTGTCATGATATGTTCTGACAATAAAGAGTAGTTTAAAACCACAATTAACGCTCTGGTTTCTACAACTTTCACTTAGGAGCAAAAATCTGCCTTTAAACTTGAAAGAAATAAAGATTTGACATTTATCGTGATAATTATCGATATCGACTGATATAAAAAATTTATCGTGATAATTTTTTTTTGGCCATATCGACCCTATTTCAAAGTATACTCCTTTGGCCGCGAGAGTGGAAAAACGCGTTCACACACTACCTAACACACTTTTGTTTTCAAATCACTTGCATATGCACCGTTGTACGCGCTCCGTCTATACAGACACAATAACTGCTCTGCAAGATTTTAATTTAAACTACTATTACTACTAACCAGGGACGTGCACAGACATTTTGAGGGGCAGGGGCTCAAGTGAAAAAAGGGGCACTTCTCATTTTTACGTGTTTTTTTTTTTTTTTTTTTTTACTTTTTTTTAAACAAAAAAGTATATATATTAACACAACTCTGACTTAAAAAAAAAAAAATTTTTAAAAAGTTAATTAATTCTTAATTAAACTCAAACTCATCCAATTGTTTCATTTTCAAAAGATGTCTACAAAATAATCAGTTCACACAGAAACCATGGTCTCCTTAGTAGGCTATTCATAGGTTTATAGAGCAGCAAAGGAAACCATGCCACATGGCCATGTTTTCTATGCTACTAGTTTCAAATAAGCATATATTTGATACACCTGATGGTGGCATGGACTTAGTTTCACATTTGAGGGACGACTGTATCATCATCATCAAATAAAACCTTAAAAATCCACATTTAGATGGAGTTTGTTTAAACCTACTATCCTCCATCTGTTTGCATCTGTAGATTTCTTCTAAATTCACCAATTTAGATTTCTACATTTCAGAGGGAAAGACTCTTGAAGTCATTAACTTTAATAATAAGAATTTTTGGCCATAAAGTCATAAAAACGTCCGGATTTTCCATACAAGGTCATAAATTACATTTAGCCACGTCTTAAATTGATATGCTTATTCATTCATTATCGCGATATAATTTTTCTTGATAAAACGATATAAAGTTCGAGTCAATATCGTCAATACTCGATATCTATATCGAGTCAATACTCGATATCAATATTGAGTTCGATAAATGTTCGATAATGTTTATGTGCCAAAAGCGGAACGAAACTCATTTGAACCGCACGCGCCTCACGGACTATCCGCTCGGCTCAAAGTCCAGGAATATTTATTATTCTTCAAAAATTAAAAAAAGCACCCCAGAAAAAAGGGCACTTTCTCTCCAGGAATAAAAAGGGCAGGTGCTCAAGCCCCCTTTGATGTCTATGTGTCCACGTGCCTGCTACTAACTACTATTTTGACTACTTACATCTCATAAATAGACATAGGAGTTGTCAGACTCACCGCCTCTACCAGGCTGGTAGCGCTACCTCTCTTCTGGTGGTACTGGTTTCTATACTCTGGTGGGACCTGCAGATGAACGGGTGAGTAGTTCCTCTGCTGGTACTCGGGATCATCTGTATACCATGAGCTCTTCCTGATGGATGAGTGACTGCTGCTAGCGCTGTCCCTCAGCGGACGGTCCACGCGGATCAGCGGCGTGTAGTACGGCGTTCTGTCTTTACTTGCAGGAGTGGGAGGAGGTGACGCCCACGATCTGGTAGATTGAGTAGGTGAAAGCCTGCGAGCCCTGCTGGAGTCTAGACCCGCTACCGCCATCACCTGGAACCACCAGTACAGTGGTCAATATAAATGCATTGACACATAATACTATCCTGGCATGTAGGATAGTCATAATATTTAATCATATTTCATTAGTCGATTCCAATATCAATTTTTACTTCCATGCTATTTGATACTCTTCTTTATTTATAAAGTTGAATAGAATATTACATGTAAATATAAACAAATAAAATGAAAACTCTGTATAATATCATCATGATTTCCTCCATGAAGTCACTATTCATTTGGTTAAACATTACAGTGATATTTAATGTTACCTGGTGTTGCATGAGATGCAACGGAAGAGCAGTTCGCTGGTGAGGAAGATCGTCTTGACTGCCCTGTCTGCGCAGACACTCAAAATTGAATGATGGTCTCCGATTACCTATTAATGAGAGAGATTAATATCTTCTGTAGGGGTGTGCAATACTATAGTCAACACTAAAAATCGACAAAATCCTAGAAAATAATGAAATATTTTTTGTCGATATCGCACAACCCTAATCTTCTGACATCCACGCTGAACCATAAAGCAGAGGGCCTGTTTGTACAGAACAACACAAATTACGTTTTCCGTATGGAGCACCAAGACTTGCCTTGTGGTGTTGGAGGAAGCAGTCTTCTCTTTGGTGACCTATGTGGATCGTGATAAAGGGGCTGCTCGTCATCATCATAATAACCGTCAGGATGGTGGTAACCCCGTGGCGTCTCGTACTCCTGGTCACTGTTGGGGTACCTGCATATGGTAAATATCCGTCAATATATTTCTGTAAATTTGATTTATTTATCTTTTTTTTGTGTGACACAAGTGTCACAATAGTTTTACCTATCACCCGACAGCATGCTTTCATCTTCGTAAAACTCTTCTCCGCTGTAGTACTCCCCAGAGTATCGATCTTCTTCATACTCCTCTTCGCGGCGTATAGTGGGTCGTCTTCTGTCGCTGCCCTGCGCCCTGCGTGAAGGTCAAGAGGTCAGCGAGAGGCCGGTTAGATTGTGGTCAAAGAGTCAGCAAAAGACCATGCTCTACCATGCAGACGTGCAGCTCCAGAAGGCAGTGAGGCAGTCAGACCTCATTAGTAAATAAGCAAAACCTCATTGGGACGTTCTACTTGTCAATGTATATGTACAGCAAATAACAAAAAATAGTATAAATATATATATATATATATATATATATACACACACATATACACAGTATATATTGGATATGCACCTAATAATAGCGCACATTTATCTAGGTTAACGTTAGAGCGAGCTGCCACGTTAGGGGGCTAATGTCGCTAGGCTACTACTTACATGTTTCAAATGATAAGCCATGTTTGAGGTTGATGAATGATAGCGAATGTTTGGATTTCCTGCCCGACATAATTACCACATGGACCAGCCGTGTTAAAAATCTGTCCGTCACAGACTGCGTGACTACGGCAATTCCAGTGGTGTTTTTCTGCGACTAACCGGCTAATTAAAATTCGGTAGACTAAGCCTCTTCTCGTCAAATAACGTTTAGTTGATAAATGGGGACAGCCCTATAATTTACTACGACTTTAAATCATGAATGGCGTGTTGCTTAACGTACAAAATATTGAGCAAACTATACATCTATCCCTCCCAGCCATGCGTTTTGTAAAAGATATAGCATCTACTAGCTCTATATGCTAAACAGACTAGCAACCCCAGTGGCCCAATATATATGACATCTCAACATTCCTACAGCGGGGAACTTAAAGGACAACTCTTTTTCTAGAAAAATAAGGCACATAAAATGTACTTAATTAGAAATAAACACTGTGTTTAAGTGTTATTTACATTTCTATAAAGTATTATTTACATTTCTATAAAGTATTATTCTAACGATGAGTCATCCTTTAAGGCAAGCATTTCATTTTGTTAGCTCCAGTTATCCAGCAGACAATTGCAGCAAGCCCCTCCTCTTTCCATTCATCACCCAATCACAACACACAGAGACTCAAAGACTTATCCTGATTTGTTAATGCTTTACTAGATGCTCCTATCATCTTTCCAGTTTTGAAAGTCTATCTGTGTGTGTGTATATAAAAGGCCCAGTCCCAAATAGCACCAGTCAACCAGTCTTGTGGACTTTTGCAGACATGTAAAGTCAACATCAAGCGCTATGTGGGACGGGGCTGAGGTAGAAGAAGGCCCAACGCTGTTACCCACCGGCCACAGTTCAGCTTATCATTCACCATCTGTTTTTATACAAGCAACAGTACCTGCTATGTAAACATATAATACCTAATGTAACATACCTAATATACGTCTCATAGTAGCGCCTTCTGTTCCAGAAAGCAGAGAGATGGTTAAGAGAAAGCATTTCGATTAGGAATAAAAGAGAGAAAGGTTGAGAAAAGCAGGGGAATAGGAAAGGGGAATGGATGGGCACATATATCATACAGTATATACAGGATATATACAGCATTTTTATATATGTAAGGCTGTTTTCACACTTGCTTCGAAGGCTTTGTCCAAACCCGAGTTGAATTACACCCCGTCCTCCACACTTCACGTGACTTTTTGGTTTGACTATCTCAATAAGCACCAAAAACATGGAAAGTTTGGTTTTCTTTACTTTTTGAAATTGGTAAAAACCGACCATGGAGGGTCTGAACATAAATTTGATTAATTTTGGGGTCAGTCTCCCAAAACCTGAGCCACCAAATGTGAACTTTTTTTGCTTATAAATGAACCAAGTGGTCAAAAAACATCATTCTGTTTTGCTCTGATTTCTTGGGGCAGTCTTTTTTGCTAATCATACATATCTTGTCTAATCTTTGCTCAGATGACCAGATCACTCCCCATTAATCTTATCAATAGGTTTTTTAAAACCTTCCCCAGAAATGGCCTCATTAAAGTGATGAGACAGGGAGTAAGACCAATCTCAAGGCAAAATTTCGGGCTAAAAAAATTCAATTTTCTATTGTCAATAGTGTACAGATGGATGACGCACTGCTCACACAGAAGTTAGTGTAAACCAAGCAGCTTTCTGTTGGTCAAGGCAGCAAATTCATGGGACCAACTTGAACCAGTTGCAAAATCTTTCACCCTCGCACAAAATTCCCAAGTGCCTGAAATTCTATTGAGAATGGATTTCGCATGCAGAAATTGGCTGAACAATAAACGTGACCAGACCTTAAAGCTGATAATAATGCGAATGAATAATCATCTAAATGCATAAATGTATATGGATGCAGAGTTTAAAAGTCACTTTCTTGTTTTCCAATCTACGAAAGAAGTACTTAAAGGTGCAGTAAGCAATTTCTGAAAAAATGCTGTTGAAAGTGGATCGGACCGAGCACCACAACAAACTTGTAGCCAATCAGCAGTAGGGGGCGTGTCCACTCATGATGGGGGAGGAGAGAGAGAGAGAGAGAGCAAGAGGGAGATTTGAAGAAAGACTGTAGATTTCACTGGGTTCAGTTTATCTTTAAATGGGTTTATTTTAACTGCCCCTCCTATCAAAAACAGTATCTAATTCCATGCAGATCTTCATATCCTCTCAGACACATGCAATACCCCTTTTTCTTTGTACCCAGAATTTATAAAGAAGTGGGACGTAGAACGTTTCAATATAAAGCTCCAAGTGACTGGATTAATCTCCCTCTTTCCTTGAGATCTATAACGTCTTTTCGCTTTTTCAGATCATCCCTATCTCTATACCTTAAAACAACTTGTCTATGCTTTTAATTTCTAAGTTAAATGCAATCCTTGTTTTATTTGTTTATCTGGTCAAATTTTTTTTTCTCATTTTGTATATTTTGTATATTTTTTTATATTTATTTTTAAAAAATTATTATTATTATTTTTTTTAATATTGTTAATTACTTTTTCTTATTTCATTCAATTTAATTTAAATGTATTAATTTACTGGTGATATTATTATTATTATTTTTACAACTTGTATTATTTAACTCGGAATAAAATATAAGTTAATGTGAGGGATCGGTGTGAGTGGGTGAGAGAGCTTGTGTACGAATGAGTTGTGTACGAATGAGTTTTGTATGTGTATTTGTAAAGTATGTTATGTAATGTTTTTCTTATGATTTGTCTTTTGTATTTGTGTTTATAGGACCCTCTTGAAAATGAGATGTTGCATCTCAAGAGGCTATCCTTGAATAAATAAATTTACAAATATAGAGAGGGCTGAGAGACATTACAAAAGAGAAAAGCTCAAATGATTATCACCTGAAAAAGAAGGGTTATGATCAGGCAAGAGCTTTAGGATCCACATTAATATTAGAATAGCTTTCCAGTGTTGGAGAAGGCTTGAAAATGGACACCAAGTTTGCGTTGTTTCTGCTCCATACAGTATGTGAGTAACATTGGTTTTGAGAGTGTGCTTCTGGCGACTAACAACGGACTCTTGCTTGTATACTCGTATACTGTATGTACATTTTTTGTTCTTACTTGTTATTGTTCGTCATCTTAACTATATTTTTTTCGAAGCTTTTTTTTTGCTGCGCCTTTGCCATGTTAAAGAGACATCCACTTTTGCACTGCGTGTTCGTGCGTTTTGGGGGCGGAGCAATGAAGGGAGGGGTGTGATTGTTTGAGTTGATTTTTAAATATCCACAGTGTTCAACAATGACTATCAGAAATCGCTCACTGCACCTTTAAGAAGTTGCATTGACCTTAAAAAAACATCCTTCCTGAAGCAATTCCAAACAATCCGAAGGGATCAAAGATTGGTTTAAGAAGTTGTTGATATTCATGAGATTGCGCCATACTCTGCTAGCATACCACTACTTGTCAAAATCGCTGAATACATATGAATTAATATATCAAAAAGCTGAGAGAAAGATGTTGGATGAACAAAAAACAAGCATTCACCTTTGCCCTTGTGGGGTCCTGGGCTTGTCATATTCTCCATAGTACGATCCCGGGTAACCATTAGCGGGCATATGCTCATAGTACCGATTGTGTCCTCCGTTAGGTAAACTGGACATGTTGGCGTTATTTAGGTTGATGTTGGTAGACTTGGGCGACTTGTTGTAGGAGTTGTGATGATGATGGTGATGATGGTGGTGGCGATGATG